>VZRX01005137.1:1573-120335 GCA_013398075.1 Notiomystis cincta | reverse complement strand
ATTATATATTATTATAATATAGCACTATTGCTCAAAATTTTCCAAACATGATCATTGCTCCTGCACTGAGATTTTCTTTTCACCCTGTTAAGTCCCCTCCAGGTTGCAGCCTGGGACATTCCACTGAGAGAAGGACAGGATTTGGCCTCACCAGTATGGTGCATCTGGGCAGCAGAGAGCCTTCTTCAGCTGAGTAAGAGACAGCACAGGAAGGTCTCCCTGACTCAGTGCCTGCTGAGTGCCTCACTGGTCACTCATTAATTGCCTCCCTGGAGCCTGTGTTAAAGCCTTTCACCAGATGCTTCTGGTTACCCTCCTTGCGCACATCCCTCGGAGCTTTGTGCCATCCAAAATGAGACCCCCTTCAAGACCTGGTGCGCAGACAGCACTTTCCTCTCTCCAAACTTGCCTATCTAGGATTCCAATCAGCAGAAGCCAGAAACAGGAAATTATGGGAATGCTGCTGCTGTGCTCCCTGTGCCATACAGCTAAATTACTGACCTGCTGAAAAAAGAGGAACAGATTGGAGACTAGTGGGAGTTAGCACAATCTCAGAGGCACAAGTTCAGCCAAACGTCACCAGTCAGGATGGGTGGCTAATGGGGCTTGCATTACTGATAATCAGCATTTCTGGGTGCAAGAATGCAGACAGACAGAGCCTGGAAATCAGTTGGTATGAATGTGATGCAGCTTCACCTTATCTGAAATCAGCTGGAATGAAAGTGATGCAACTTCACCTCCTTTAAAGAGCCAGGATGGGGCTGAGGTGCATGAGTTTTCCCTTCTGCAAGGCAGCCACAGGGCAAAGTGTGTAGCACAGCTGATGCACTGACCCTTCTTTGGACTGCAATAAAACTAATTTTCTTCTATTCCCTTCGCTCTTTCTCTGTTTCTTGCACAACATAGCTTTGATCATAAAGCTCTGGAGAAGCATGATTTTGAGCCCTACTGTGATCTACCTTATTCTGGAATAATCCAGGAATAATTACAGTCATATTTGTAGAAGATCAAATTCAGTCCAGTTCCTTCTAACTGGGCAAAATTACTGGCCCACAGACAGAAAAAAATAACCAAAGATGTGAAGAATAGAGCCAGCTGAAGAAGGAGACTGTGTTTTCCCCTTCAAACTTAGTTTATTTTTTGCTAGCTCTTTATCTGATCCAATCACATTTTATAGAAGAAAACAAGAATTGGAAAACTCCCATCAGCTGAAACTACTCCTGATACTGTCTCCAGTGGCAACTTGTATTATACGGCAGAATATGGCACTGCTGGGATATGTGGTTTCACTTGTTTCAGAGCACTGACTAAACCCATTGAACAAAGTCAAGCAGATATTCAGAAAACAGAGCTGAGAAAACACCGCTCTTTTCCTATCCTCAAGTGTAAGGTCAGTGCTGAGGAACAGCATCCAGCAGGCAAAACTTGTGTAAACAGGCCTTACTGAGCTGCCATGATCAGTCACCCACAAAGCAACTGGGAGCTAGAAAAGCTCTCCAGGGATCAGTGAGTGTCCTGCTGTGAGTTCCATCTCTGCAGGCTCGGTTTCAATGCCAACAGCACATGAGAACTCCCACGGTTCAAACCCTCTCTGCTCTCTGAGACTGCTAGGGGCAGCTGGGTCCTCAGGAGCTCACTGGAATGCATGCACAGCAAAAGGCGTGCTGACAGCACAGCCAGTGAACGGGAGAAGCTGTGGTGCCTTGCGAAAGGGTGTCTGCCTGCCGAGCTACAGGAAGCTGCGCTGGGAGAAGACGGGAGGAGAGGGGAACCCCAGGCACTGGCTGGGTTTATCTTCCAGCTGAGAATCGGTCCAGATTAACTGCATATGTGACCACAGAGGCTTAAATTCATTCCTCCTCATGGTTATGAAGCATGGCTGTGAAGCACAAAAAATGATAGAAACAAAGGTATTTGGAGCCTTTGCATAGTACAATCCAGTGCTGCATCATGTGACTCACTGGGTTTAGCAAATGAGAGGCTTCACGTGCAGTCAGCCCTCTTAAGCACAGAAAAGGCCCAAGGAGGTTAAAATCTTGATTTCTTGAATCAAAAGATCCCAAAGGGTTTTGACCAAGTGCTGTGCCAGCTCTTGAGACCACATCAGTTCTGCAAGAGCCCAGCAGCATCAGGAATGTGTTTGAAGGACTGACTGGCAGGAGAGGTCCCTGGCAGTGGGAGGCAAACACAGATACCGTCTGCTCTTCTGAAAACTGCCCTCGAACGGGGTAAGCCTGACTGAGGCAGCTGCAAGAATCCAGATAAAGCACCAGCTTTATGTAAAGCACAAACCCCAGGGCCAGGCTGCCTCAGTGTCTTTCCTTTCAAACTGAGCAGTTCAGACACATTAAACTGATAGAGATCTGCTTCAAAAGAAAGGCCTTTCTGTGTTTTCCATCACCCAGCACGGCTGGCCAGGGGGAGTGACACTCTGCAAAACTATACTGTAATCTGCTTCGGGACAGAAGTGCATCAGCAGACATGCACACAGCGTCTGTTATCCCACACTTCACAACACTGGCTGTGAGGGAAGGAAATGTGGGGTTTGGGGTCAGCCACTGGACTAGGCGGTAGCAGTGATGAGTGATGTGCTCTTCCTGGGCTTTAGAGCTCAGATTGTGCACTTGAGTCACCAAAAATGCACATCCTTCAGCCACAAAAAGTTTTAAGGACACAGTGTGTTATATAAGAAGTAATTTAACATTATTAGTTAATCAAGAGCTCCTTAGACCTGTATGACCCATAAAGATCATGTGCATTAGAACCACAAGTATAACAATAATTTTCCATTATTATTTTTAGCACCAGGTTTTATTTCTTTATTATTGTTTGGTACACACACATATCTTAGAAAGGGTGGGGTAGACTACACATTTTTTGCTGTGTCTAAGCCTTTTTGATGCTCTTTACTACATGACAACCTGCTTCACATACATATACTGCTAATGCAGTGGTCCTAGCCCTCTTGGTCACTGGCAGCAATATCAAGTGGATGCTAAAGGCAGCCTCTCCCTTGGCAAGCTGGGATCACTGCTAGAGATGCTGTGGCACCCTGTGCCTCCAAACATTGCCAGAGGTCTCTGGTGCCTGCCAGCTTACATCGAAGCAAGAGGAGTGTTGCTACTGAATCGTAGAAGAATAGAATGGTTTGGGTTGGAAGGGACCTTAAAGCTCATCTGGTCACAAACTCCCTGGCATGGACAGGGACATCTTCCACTAGACCAGGTTGCTCAAGGCCCCATCCAACCTGGCCTTGAACACTTCCATGGCTGGGGCATCCACAGCTTCTCTGGGCAACCTGTTCCAGTGCCTCACCACTGTGACAGCAAAGAATTTCCTCCTACTAACAGGGAGATGCAAACAATCACCCGCCCTGAGAGTGGGCCCTGGGATGAGCCAGGTGCTTCACCACTGTGCTTCAGTGGACACGTAGTGCTGGAGGGGAGCAGCCCCTAAATGCTGTCTCATCCCTCCAGCACACTCCCTGACATTATAAGGATGAAACACTAAAATTGCTGACTTTCTAATTTGTGAGTGAGAGTTTTCTCATCTCAATTGCCTCTCTTGAAACTGGCTTTCTAAAGTGTCAGTGGCAATGTGCACTGCAGGGAAAACCAAACCAGAAACTCCTACGCTGGTCTGAAAGTTCGTGTAGATGCTTAGTTGTCATTTGCAAGGCTAGTGTCACCAGTCTTGGGAGGGGCTGCACCAGAGAACCCCTGAAAAAAACCCAGTGTCTCCTCTCTGTGGCACTTCCCCAATGAAAGAGCTTTGCTCTTGAAGACAAGGAGGGATAGGGAAAGAGTGCGGGGGTTCCCCCCTCCACACCTCCTCTGCCCAGATCACACTGCTCAATTGGAAAGTTAAAGAAAATACATGAGTTCTCATACACTCACCTCTGCAGACTCATCCTGCAAGTCAGGCAGAGTTTGTTCTCTCTCCCTCCCACGCATTGCCTCTGCTGCTTAGCCCTGGCCCTGGAGCACCTTTCTCTCATCTCCCCCCACTGCTACTGGGTGGAGAAGTTAATTGCTCTGACCAGCATGGTCTCCCTGGGGCACATCCCAGGGGCTCACTGGCATTGGATTTGTTTCCACAGGTGTGCTGAATTATGGTTGTTTTCATCCACGCCCGGACAGCCCACGCTCAGCCCCGGTGGGGCAGTGCATCCAGGGCCCCATGGGCTGTGCTGTGGTGGGTCTCCCCTCCTCATCTGGCTGATGGCGCTGGGTGGGAAAGGCTGTGGCTCCTGCTGCCTTCTCAAGAAGCTTACTGCTGGAACCATCACAGTGTGCTGGCAGGGCACACGGGGTTCAGCACCAGAGGAGTGGCTCTCCATGCGTGTGGTGGGAGAAAACTGCAGGAGTAATTCATTATATACACCAGAAGATGGGGGCTTAATTTAGTGTCATCTGACCAGGGCTGATTTGTTTTGTAAAATAAAATGTACAAGAATCCTGTGTTAAAAAAAACAATTAGAAGAACAGATTGCCATGAAGATGAGAGCTAGATCAACTCAGCCCAGGCAGGAGCCCTGGAAAGGGTCCATGGAGGCAGGAAAGATCCATGAGGAGTTTCCTGCAAAGAAACTGTTCAAGAAATTGGGCCGAAGCAGTGTACACGTGATGCCTGTGTGGCTCTGCTGGGGGAGGGGGAGCCGTTGTCTGGGAAAGCAGCCCATCCGGGAGATTTGGAGGGGAGTGAGGGGGAAAGAAGGTGCAGTCTGAATCAACCTGATCCAAAATAATATGTGCTTTGTATTTTCTAAGTAGAAAATTAAAGAAAAAAGGACCCCAGAAAAGTAAGTACAGCAAATGATTTCATATTGGAGGAAATGTAATTTTTCCTATTAAAAACCAAACCAGACCTGAAAACTCCCAGATTTTGCAGTTAAAAGATTTCTGACATGCACTAAAATATTTTCTGGCAAGGCCCAGTGGTCTCTCCTCCCCCACAGTATCATGAAGCTAGTGTTATTGGAATGTCCCTTGGCTGGATGGGAACACAATCACACCAAGTTTTGGGACCTCACATCATTTGTGCTCTTGGAGGTTTTGCAGCTCTGCCACCAGTACCCACTGCCAGTATTTGCTTTGCTACTCTGGCCTCAAAAGTTCTCCATCAGCAGCACGGGAAACAGGATGAGTACAGGAGCTGAGTGTGAAACTAATTCAGAAGAGGTGCTGGAAAATGATGCTGATGGCATCTTTGGAAACACTCTCCCGAAGCTGAAAAAGAAGGGATTTCCTAAAATGACTGAAAATGAATTTGCCACATCTGCAAAGAGTGGTTTGTGGGTTATCTGCCCCTGAAAGTGGCTAAGGAAGCACTACAGTCAACAACTTTTCAGTTTAAGTGACAACTGCTAATGTGCCCATGGGTGACAGCAAGTTCCAAGTACACTACCAGTTGTCTTAAATCCTGAAAATACAACCTTTCGAATTGTTAAAGATCTGTAAGTTTGCACAGTACAAAAACGCAGTCTCTTTGGCCAAAAAAAAGCTAGTTTTGGATTCAAGGATGACCTGCAATTAAAGCCAACAGTTTGAGAATATGTAACTGATCTGCTCAGAACAAATTATTTGGCTACCTGAAGAGAATCAAAACATTTTTATTTGTTTGGAAAGAAGCACAAAGAAGAAAAATATTAACTTGTTGAGAAAGAGGAAATTGTATGGGTAAATTAGAACAGGCAAAACCTTGACTTCTATATTGGGCAACTGTGTGCAAAGGTGGAGAAGAGAGGAGTCAATTTAGTTTGATGAACAATCCAATCACTGCTTGTGACATAAAATTAGACTCTGTGTTTAAAAAGAGCTACAGAAAATAAGATGATTTTATGCCACTGACCTTAACACTCTTCTGTAATGTACTTGATGAGGGGGATTTTGTTTTATTTTTACTGAGACAAATTCAATAGATTTACAGTGATGAATGCAGTAAAATTATACATATGGTGAAGGAAAGCTTAGCTTCAAGGCAGTACAATTCTGTCCAAGAAACTTAACTCCTTGAAATTTGCCATTTTCAGCTGGAAAGGAAAAATCTCAAAGGCATGACTCCAGCAAGGCTATTTAGTCAAACAGTACCAGATGGATTGTGGGATTCACCTTCTGCTTTGGTTATGAATGAAAGTAGTCAGTTAGGAGTTTGCTGAAGGCTATTTTTGCCTGGAGAAGTCTGGTCAAGATACAGTTAATGTAGCTGTTCTTGGGTCTGCTGTGCTTTGAGTAAAGGATGTCTGGAAATGGGAGAGAAAGGAAGCTCACAGGAGGCCAGGTAACACAATGACTGAAGTATGTTGCTTGGGTGAATTCCGTTTGTGACATTTTGCTTTGGTACAAAATGCCACGGTCTCCAGAAGAATTTGTGACCGAGTGTTCAGTATTTTCCTTTTTCCGGGAACCTCACCAACAATACAGCTCATGCTGTCCATGAGGCATAAATATCACTATTTCCACCCTCCAGACTGGGAAGCAGAGAAAGAGTTCTTTGATTGATCTCTGAAGAGCTGGGCCGTATATGGAATTTGATGGGCTTGGAGCATCTACCTCTCTTTAAATGGTCAGGGGTTGGGTACCAGACCCAGGGAAGCCAGGTGTGATGGACTGAACAGGGAGCAACACTTCACACTTACAGGAAGAGAAACCCAAGGCAGAGCAAGGTCTTTCAACAAACACTTCAATGCATGTTTGTGTATCCTTCTTCTTGAGGAAATTTTGAATGGTTTTTAAGTGCTTGTGTAAACTCAGACTGCTGTGGTAGGCATGCTTATATACTTTTTAACTTGCCTTTGGTCCTGAAAAATTGAAGCAGCTAAGGTTTTCTCAGCATTTTTGTGTGATTTGGCCCATCAGGTGTCAGAAGTTGCTACATACAGAGGCACCACTTGATGAGGTGACAGAAGCCCAGAGCTGTGTCCAGTCCAGCTTTGACTAAGCTGACACTCTGCTGTTGCCCCTTCTCCTCTAGGGCAGAGCAGTGAGGGGGTTCAGAGAGCAGGACACATCATAACAGATCAGGTCCATTGTTCACATCATAGGCAGCTGTGGCCAGACATCCTCTCCTGCCAGCCCATGGCCAGCCCTTCCCTCTCAGGGCTACCAAAGCCTCCAGTCTAACAAAAATGTCTATTGTATCTACTGCACTGAAGGCCACAGATCTCAAGCCTGGCCTTAGCAACCCATGCATTTCAGAAATAGTTCCAGGGAGAGCAAAAGAAACTGTTGTCCAAGCAATGCACACAGATGCCAAGTACTTTGTTGCATGGTTAATAACGTAGATTTTCACCACTTAAAATTCATCCAAAGGACTCTTTTTAATAGTCAGAATCATCCCTGGAAAAGGTATTTTTGAATATAACTATTTTGAAGGTACCTACGCTCCAAGTTCAGAGTGTTGTGGCTTTTTGGTTTTGCTTTGTTTTCAAAAAGGTTGATGAAAATAATTTTCCTAAACTGACAGCAACAACCATAACACATGTACAGAAACAAGATAGCAGTCTCATACAGGAAATATTTCTGCTTTCATTTTTATTTTATGAATACATATACAACAGCTGCATAATCTTCCATTATCCAGGCTTAAAAGTAACAGGTTAGGGTTTTTTTTCCAAAATAGCTTAAAGAGGGAAATAAAAATCAGAATGAAGGAGCTGCAACATAGCCAAACCATACATTTGAAAACTTTGCTAAAATTACTGCTGAAATGTGCCTCTGTGTGTGTGTGTGTGCATTGTCCCACATGGTTAAAGCCTTACCCAAGGCATT
The DNA here is from genome assembly GCA_013398075.1 of Notiomystis cincta. Classification (NCBI taxonomy): domain Eukaryota; kingdom Metazoa; phylum Chordata; class Aves; order Passeriformes; family Notiomystidae; genus Notiomystis; species Notiomystis cincta. The sequence goes on along the minus strand of VZRX01005137.1, from coordinate 112,566 downwards.
TAGGATATGAATAAAAAAATGCTTTGGCATAAACAAGAGATTCCTCCACACACAGTTTACTGACATTTCTGAAATAATGAGAATAAAACCTGAGGATTATATCATATATGACTGCCTCTTTTTGGGAGCAATGTCTTTAAATGAAGTGGAGAAATGAAGCTGTTGACAGGAGACTCTGCTTTCATACCAAGATGGTTATATTAGCAAGGTGGAAGCAGCTTCATATAGAAGAGATGGAGAGATATATGTATATAATGTTAAAATGCTATTTTATATGAGAAAAGAAGATTTTTCAAGATAACATGAAATGAACCACTCTAAGACTAGCTTCCAGCAAAAACATTTTGCTTTATTAGTTCTATTTTCTAGCTACAAGTCAAGCTGACATCTGTCAAGCTTTTTAACTTTTCATATGGCAATCTATAAGAAATGTTTCATGCAATGTCTAGAATGCTAAATACAGGTAAAGAATTGGGATTAAACAGGTGAGGAATAACAGACTATTATAAGGACCAGTAACAGCATATTATGTACATAGAGCCATATTATATTCTCATGTCGTCACAGTAATGTGCAAATGTGACGAATATGGCTTTCATTTTTTTTTCCTAAAGAAAGTAAGACATACTTATACAGAATAATGTTTTAAAACACTTAGCTGGATTTCACCTTTTTGTGAAACCAGTTCAGTCTTCATTGCATTGGGGTTAAGGAGCCACCCTAGCTCGGGGGTGTAGTTTGGGATGTTTCCAGGAGGGGGCACAGATTCCTAAGGCACAATATTAATGTTAAACATTGTTAATTTAAAGTCATGCTATTTTATTTTAGTTTTGTTTTTATTTTATTTTTTTTTGGTTATGTGAAGCAATAGGTCGTTGCTAGTTATATAATAAGCAGTTGATTGTAAAAAATACAATGTTGAAGGCTACACTACATGCCTACCTGTAGCTCCAGGAACATTAGCTAAACAATCTGAAAACACACTACACAGCGCTGCATGTGAAACCGAGGTGGGTTTTTGGTAAGATCCTTTTCCATACATGTAGCAGAGGGTTATAAGGCTTCTGCGGAATAATAATATTATAACTGAACAAATATTTTACACTCTTCCATAATGGTATTTACAGTTACTATAACTCATATTCTGACATTTGGTAAATAACATGTATCTTGTATGCATTCTTCTTGCCTATCTAAAGTGCTTGTTCAACTGCGTGAGGAAAGAAAATGCATACCTGCTATAGATGCCACAAACCCTCAAAAGAAGTAGCTGAAATATTTGCTGTGGATTTGAAATGCATTCTCAGAAATCGAAATTATTGCTAAATTCAGTGCCTGTATTAGGCAATCATCTATATTATTTGTCATATATAAATATATGCATATATACTAGTATGTATGTACATGCATACACATTCATCTATCATGTAAAAGATAGATTTCAATTTTTTTGTCCATCAACCTTTTTTATTTTGTGCTATTCAACTCACTTGTGCTATGACAGAAGCCAGGTCAAAATCATAATCTTACCATGCTATTACTACCTACCCTATGATTCATTAGCACGTAATAAAGACAATATGCAAAAGAAAGCTGAGATGATGACGAATCAGGAGGGTTTTGAGATGCACTGAGAATAAGGCAATAGGCTGTACATTACAGCAGAAGAAAAGCTGAGGAAATTCTGGAATTCATAAACGCGTCTTACTGGAGTCAGGCTTGCTCTCCCTACTCTGCTGCAGAGTCCTATGCTTTGTCCAATATCACTCTCCAGAATTCGAGCTCTAGAGTTTCTGCACCTACCAACACTTTTAATGGTAGTGAATTCAAAGCTTATTAAAAATGCCCTGATGCCACAACCTGGTAAAATAAGGCACTTCCAGGGCTGTATTCCAGCGGTGCCATGCCAAAAGGATTAGCAATGGGAAGAACCACTCAGATTTTGCTGAGTTTCCTAGTTTTGTCCCATGAAATGTGCCTTCTTGGAGCGTACTCCCTCTTCTCTCTTTGAGATGATTTTCTTTTAAAAAAAGCTGTTTCATCAGTTGAGGTTGAGGAGCTACTTCTTTGTAAGCAAGAGGTAAATCTTCAGTTCCTGACATTCATTAAGGTGGAAGATCAGAGTGGTACCAAGCAATGTCTTCAGTTCATTCAGCATCTCCTGAGTCGAGGTGACATGCCAGCCAAGTCAGAAGTGTCTACTTCATACCAGACCCACACTGAAAGCTATGAGTGGACATTGGTACTGGAAAGGTCATTCCTTATAATTTCATTTACTGCAAAGAAAGAAGACAAGAAAATGAATTGATTAGCATCCCACTGCTGCAGGCAGTTCTCCTCAGTCCACAACTCCCCCAAACTCGCACTCGTTCCTTGACAGCTTCAGTATAGCTCTGAACAGTAAGTGTGACATCACTAGGTAGCTCGTACAGGCTGATCACAGTGCAAAACCAGCAGGATTAACCAAGGTTATTAACATGCTAAATACCATGTAAAACCAGGCATCACAAAACCAGCAGCATCCTGGATCCTTGATTGCATCAAACATACTTAACATTTCAAATTGGTTATAGATAAAACATTTCATTTGCTCTAGAACTGCCTCAGAAATGTAAAGCCAGGAGGACCACGGAGATCCTAGAATAATCTACTCCTTCCATAAAAAGAACTGCTTGGAAAGTATGTTAGCCATGGTAGGTACTGGTGGCAGAAAGCTGCCAGTCACTGAACCTGGATATGTGCAGCTGCAATGCCTAGATAGAATACAACTTCACATGCTGATTTTTTCCACTGTGGGTTGGTATTAGGGAAAAGAAAATAAAAAAAGAAGAGAGGAAACTACTGCATACTTATCCGTTACTTGGAGTTGGTAACATGTTTAAATATATACCCTCCCATTGTGGTGACAAACACATGTGGACATGCACTCTACTTCTATCAACATAAACAGATGAAAAGGACAAACAAGTTAAAAAAACTCTCCTGGCAAGAGCCAGAGGAGAGAATAAATAAGGTCTGCTGTCTCAGCATCAGCCAGTCAGATTGCATCTCCACTGATAAAGTGTTGTTTTCTTTATTCATGAGTCTTCTTTCTTTCTTTTCCCCTTCCCCTGAAGATCATAAAGTTTCCCACACTCCAATTATGTCTATGTGATTTTTGGCAGATGGACAGGAAATGACTGAACCTGGCAAAGGTCATCGACAGTGGACTACACAACATCTCTTTTATTTCCACTCCACCTCCCTACAGTAACTGCCACCACCTGATTTACACAGATGTAGACAAAATGCCATCAGCAGGGCTATCACTGCTTCTGAGTTTCCTGAACATTGACAGGACTGGGAAACACATGCCCACGTCATGGAAGCACCACAGAAGAGCCTGCATTTTCCTTTCCCTGTGGGCTGCTCTTCACAGTAATCCAGATAGCTTCATGTGTTTACTGGAAAAGACCAAGCCTGTGAAAACCAGCTTCCTGAAGCAATTAATTGGGTAATTTGGTGTTGGTTTTATGGATTGTTTTTTTTTCCTGCAGACCTATTGCCCAGTTAGTAATTGCAGCACATGAATCAGTCAGGATTTGTGTCACAGGTCCTGGCCACCAAAACCAATTCTACCAATGGATACACACACCATACTTGAGAGAGGAAATATCAGTTGCATTTGTAACTATCTATTTACAGCACCAAACTAAGAAGTATGGAAATGAGCTGTGAAAAGACAAAGCAGTTTTTCCTCTTGAGAGTGGAGTTAATCTTTAATATTACCAAATAGCAAAAACAAATTCAAGCAGCAAGCCCTGCACTGAGGCAAAGACTGCTCTGTATGGATTTAAACCCAGCCAGAAGTGCCGCCCCATTTACATGTGGCCAGACTCCAGAGAGCTTTAGGGACTGATTCTCTGCCTTGAACGCAAACAGCACACTTCTGTGGAATGATTCTTTCATGATGCTTTTGTGAAGACACCTTCTGTGACAAACTTCTCAAGACACTCAAGGGTCTGCAGCAAACCCACACAGCAATACCTTCGTGTTTTATGTGACAATGGAAACAAATCCTCCTGCTGGCCAGGCAGCATCATAATTTTGCTAACTTTCCCTCAAAGCTTCTGTTAAATCAAATAAAATTAAGATAATAGTCAGGGCTATCCTCATTCTTTGTACAGTCACTTAGTGCTTAAAAACATTAAATAATGAATCTTCACAATGCTCCTGTAAAATGTAAATGTAAACATCACTGGTATTTCATGGGGACAGGGAGGTGGAAATGTGAAAGGGCCTCCCCATCTCAGTCAGGATTAGGACCAAGGCACCTCAAATCTCTGACTAACATGGTAGCACTTGCTGAGTTACTCTTGCTTGCTTGATTCTTTCAGTAAAACTTTCAAAAGCAACAGCCTCAGCCTGCCAGCTCACGCTTTCTCTTGTTAAAGCATGTAGCAAAGATATTTTGGAAACAACTTGATGACATGAGCCAAAGGTCCATCTCCAAAACCAGCTTAGGCACTCAAGAGGCTGCCCTGTCCAGTCACACCAGGTACCTTCAGCTGATCCTCTGTCACTTGAGCGCTGTAGGACATGTCTTACTCTAGATATGACACGACTTTTCAGCTGGGAGCCCACCTGCCTTGGCTCACATGCCATGAGACCACGGTGATCCTTTGGTCACACTCTCTCCATCTCTCAGCAGCCAAATCAAACTGTCCCCAGCTGAAATCACTCCTATTTTGTTATTGACTCACAGCAGTTTATTGCTTGTTTTTATTTTGTATTACTTTCTTAAGAGAAAGTAATCTGCTACCTTGATGAATAAGCCTGGTGTCCTCATGCAACAACATCTGGCAGCTGTTCAATGACAGTGACTGGACAATGTCACCACGGACTTGGGAGACAGCTGAAGCTCAACCCAAGGGCACCTGTTGCCACCAGATGTCACAATCAAATGGGGCCATAACCACCAAGAGGACACTCAACATCTCTCTCCTCCACCGTGGACTGTGGACAGCATGACACAGACACAACTCTGTTTTTTCACTATTTCACTTGCTTGTTTCCCCTTTAACCACTGCAGTGTCAAAAATGCAAAAAATTCCCAACAATGCAGTGGAAAAAACCAGCAGAAGGGACACGTGCCCAGGACACAAAAGGCCCAGGTGGGGCAATACGTGGCAGCACAGCTGATCTTGCAGTGGCAGACCACTAGCAGAGATGAAAGGGGAAGTGTGATGTGAGCGGGCTTTCCCTCACTGCCCACTGAGACACCTGAGGCTGCAAGGAAAACCCTCTGGTGGGTGGGAATGGGGGAAAACCAGGAGGCAAGCGCATGTGAAGTGTACTGGGTGATGCTTGCTGGGTTTGGCTACCTGCCACCCCCAACTGCATGGTCTGACATTCCCATGAAGACTCTCCACATTGTTATTTCTGGTTTCTGGAAATTTTGCTTCCTTTTAATCCTTTTAATACTCCAAAACATGTTAACATTTTCGTTGCCTGTTAGGAAGTGTTTTATTTTGCATTGAATGGAATGCTTTGGAATGTTTTGTTTGACCCCAAACTGATTTTCTTTTGTTTGGCAAGAAAACATCAATATTCTTGTTGTAGGCTGACTCAAAATTGTCCTTCCCAACAGCAAATCAAATTATCTGTTACTGAATTATGGTTCTGCTGAAGCATCTTGTGTGCCCATCCACACCAGTCACAACTACCACTACTGTCAGTCCTTTGGGAAACAGCATAAGAACCAGCACACCTTCAGCGATGCTTTGTCTAGTACACCTTTCCTCTGCTGAAGGACTCTGTGAGCCAGAGGTTTTCATCCTTGCTTCTACTGAACTTCGACAAATTTTCTCCCATTAAGTTTTCTAACAACTTTCTGAGCCTGTTTTGACCTTCACAGTTTTTTGTACCAATGGGTTCCACAGCGTACAGATGTGAGGGTGGAAAAAGTTTTTTTTTTCTGTTTTAAATTTGTTCCTTGTAAATTTAATTCATGTCTCAAGTAACTGACTCAAGGAACTGACTGTTCCCTGTTCGCTATCTCCTTTGCCATCTATCCCTTTGGTACTCCACTTAGTCCTGTTGGACCACTGCAGAACTTCCCAGAGAGGCAAGATCTGATCAGGCAGATAAAGTAATTTTTCTCTTAGCTCCCACCTTTGTAACAAAATATTTATTATACCATTAAGGAGAATCAGCTGGTTGCAGTCTTAGATGATCTAGTTTACAAGAGGATTGTGTGTGCTCCACAGAACAGCAGTATTCAGCGCAGGCAGTATTTTGGCCCAAATTTGAATTTCATTAATAAAGCAAACGCTGGTCTTTGATTCCCCAGCTGCTTGGATACAAATTCATTCATGTCTGCAGTACCATTCTTGGAGTAGCTGGGTTTTGACTAAGCACAACATTCTTCAAAGAAACATTGCAATGGCTTGACACTCATTTTTAAAACAACATAACCTGAGTACTAACAAAGACCCGTTTTATAATCAGGACAGATGAGATCCAAATGATTACCCAGCTTGTTGCAGGCCCTACACACAACTTAGCAGCAGATCTGGAACAGCATGTAAGATGTTTAATCTTCTATGCCTAGAGTAGCACAACACTTCCCTTAAAGCATCAGGTTGATCCCTATCAGACCAAACAGCTGAGTATTAAGATTTACAGCACCTTTGTCATCAGATTTTTTTTTCACTGTTTTTCTGCTGGCTTTGGGGTGGGAGGCCACTGTCGCTTTCATAGCTAACACCTACAGTTCCCCACAATGCCTTCTTTCAACTGTTATTTTCCATTGTCACATTCAGCTTTTCCACTGACAGAAAAGTAAAAAAAATAATGCTGAGAAATGCAGGTAACACGTGGACCTCTCTACCTCAAGGCTTCTGAAAGAGGAACCTTTCCTTTGCTAAACAGCAGATGCCACAGTAGCAGGATGTGGTGAGCTGTTACCCCACATTTTAGTTTAATAAGGAGTTTTTTCATCTTGTATTTAATTTTGCTTTGAAATGCCCTTGCAATGGAAATTTCTGCTTTACTAATTAGCAAAATCAGTGTGTGTTACCAGTTTGGGTTCCTGCACAGAACAGGACAACCAGATATATCTGTACAAATGTGGGTTCCATATATAGATGTGAACTTCATAGGAAATGTAATATTTTTAACATTTGGTGGCTGTCCATGGATTCCATCAACTGGTAAAACTTTAAATTTGTGCAGATTTCTGCTTTCCTTGCATCCAAATACTAATATGGATAACAATGTGGCCTTCAGTTTTAATAAAATACCTGTTCTTCTGAGACAAAGTTCTGCCTTCCAGCTCAGACACTGATCCCTCTCAGAGCAAAGAAGTTATAAGGTCAGTGATGCAGGGAGAGGGCACATGCAAGGGGTTTCCCCATCTGGGGAACTTTTTTTGGGATACAAATAAGAGATTTTGGAAGACTTCATACTCCTAAAGGTGACTGTCCCTCAAGAGTCTGAAAAAATGGGAAGTGAGCTGAGAGCCATGGTCAAACTCAAAAAAAGAGCTGAGTCTACAGTTTTGTGAGTGAATGGTATCAGTTTGAAAATACACCCCCATCCCTTTTCACTTTGAAAGCAGTAACATTAAGTGACCAGTTTCTGGCTGGGTGAAGTTGCTGTCTTGTCACACATGTGGAAGTCAAAGAACATTGTTCCCATGACTTCTATCCATGTCAGCAAGAACCCAGAAAGGCTTGCACAAGGAGTCTGAGTAGTGGAACTCTAGGCTGTACTTACTGCTGTGCCCCTTTATGATGCACTCTCCTCTTCCACAAGTGAGCTTTGTGGCTCTCCACTTCACCCTTTTTTAATAGACAGGTGTGATAAGAGTTTAGGCAAAAGGTTACTCAGAGGTTTTGCACTGAGCTGACACTTTGTGATTCACATGCCCTTGTTGCCCTGTAAATAGCAATGGCATCAACTCAGCTCCTTTGGGATGGTTTTTGGTTTCCTTATCAATAGGAAGTGCCACACGGCATGTCTCAAGACATCCAGGCATGCAGGTTCACATGAAGTTTCTATCCACAACTGACTAACCAACGTTTACTGTTACTTCATGTCCACCTGTGTCTGCTGGGGACCACTACCTCTAACATGAAGCAGAATCGAAGATGAGAGCCTGAGATGCTGTAATGCTCTCTTGATGAAAATGAAAAAAGTAGTCTGCTCTGACTGGTTCACATGGCATGGAAAATACAATACCGGCTACACCTTTCAAGCTGCATGTGTGGAAAACCTGCTGTAAATCACACTCCAATTTTGCCATGTCCGGACAATAATGCTTCATCTTTCAGATGGGTGTAACTGCCGAAGCAGTGTGGTGCCATGACTGGAGATCTCATTTGGATGACTGGTCAGACTGCACAGCTTCTGTGTTACAGCCTCCAGAAGGTTTGAGTAACCTTCAGAACCAAGTAGCAGTCCTGAAAGCAAAACTGCCTTGGTTTGGCTCATTGTTTTTGCCTCCTGGCAGAACTCACTACCTCAGGTCAAGGTTTACATGGGTACAATTACAGTGACACCCAGGTCATCCCTCATATCTCTCCACACAGCTCATTACACAGTGTGGATGTACCCACAAGTGCTCTGAATTTCTGCTGTCACTATTCAGCACACGAAGAGAGCTGGGGACACATAGCTCTTGAGTGACTACATGAGTTTGATGCTGACACCATGCTACCTGTAGTAATGCTTTGTAATATGACATTCACTTTGCTGCCTATAATTATTGCCCTCAGATTTTTTCCACCAGCAGTGATGGCATATCTTGCTCCATCAGGCTTCTGTGCTCTTATACACTCTTCTTTTAGATGAAATACCACATATTAGAATCACTGAAGAGTAATTCAAAGTTGCAAATGAATGCAGAGGAAGCAGAAATACAGGAGGAAATGTTTTCTTTCTCTTATCTCCATGTAGAGATTTTATTTTAAGAGAAAAATGGCTAAATATAGATGCATATACTGCATCTAAAAAAGTGACTAAAAAATTAGGCTCCTAGTATAAACCATCCCATGACTAAAATTCTTCAGTTTTTATCAGGGTACCTACTTCATCACTATTAATAAGCATCACTACTTTTTGACATATGAAAGCTGCAACAAACAACATAGAAGTGTTACTAAAACCATAGAAAAAATAGTTTTTTCTTACAGAAACTCTTTTTTCAAAGCTAGTAAGTATTGTCCTGTGAGTGAGGCAAAACATGAGAAAACAGTGATATAAATTCCTGAGGTGCCAGACTGTAATGCAAAACTATAGATCATATGAAAGCTTACTGAATTAAAAACCAAACAAAACAAGTCTTGTGAAGCAGTGGAAAATATAACTTCACACATTCCATAAAGAAGTCAGATCTTGTATTACCTCAGGTGTCCTGGATGTGTTTAAACCTCAAACTTATTTTTATCTGTTCAATCATAATAAGTCACTATCACAGGGCATGCTATTTTTGGAGACAGTGAATAGGATAGTGGAGCAAGTGAGTGACAACAAGTAGCAGGTTTTAATAAAACATGATTCTCTGGTAAGAACGTCAGCTTGGCACAATGGAAGGCATTGTTGTGCATGACAGCCATTAACACATTGTCATTTTCCTACCTGCTCTACCCTCTACCTTATTTAGTTTAACAACTCCAAGTCTCCCAGGGTGGCTGCGCTGTGGAGGGCTAATGGGAAAGGTTCCTCGTAGTGTGATGACAGCGTTGTGTGGCAGCAATTTAATGGGGCTCTTGAGTAGGTGCCCAGACTAAATGAGTCCCATCCTATCACACCAAAATTTCTGGGTTTTGATTTTTTTCATCCCTCCTATATGCAGCCCTGGAAACGCTCTGTATCTCTTGCTCTGCAAGCATTTAGGGATGAATTCCCTGGCTGCTGGAAATTAGTGTGGGAATCAGCAGAGCTGCAGTGATTTCCAACACACTGGAGTCTAAACTTCAGCCTTGTTTTTACTCTCAATCTGAGGATGGCTGCACTCAATCTGATTTGGCCTTTTAACCAAAGAATCAGAGACTCAATAGGAATTTCAGGTAGCCCTCACTGAGGCCAACCTTGCCTGGGGAGATGGGGATTTGGGCTGCACAGAGGCTGCAGGATCTGCCCCAGTATGATGCAAGCCTCCTCTGACACACACATACACACATGTGTGAGGGTAAGGCTGGGCAATGAACAAATAAACCACATTTTAACCAAAATGATGTGTTTACGTTCCTAAGAGCATCTGTAAGGGAAACAAAACAGACATGTTTTACGTTTTACACAAAATTTCCACACGACAGAGAAACTACACAAATGCGACCTAAGACAGCCAAAACCTGAGGTCAGTGCTGCTGGAAGCTTTGCAGGTGCCAGTCTAGAAGGAGTAAGGAAGACCACACACCCTTTTGCCATAGACAATGGGAATTTGGCCCTATCACGAGCAATACTATAATGCAAATTGATCCTGGTGAAGAGTTCCCCTTTTCAATCTAGTGCCTGATGGCAAAACAGTGCTGTCAGATCCTGGCATTCAGAACTCATGATTTGTACCCTGAAGTGTGACAAGACTAGATTCAAAATCGAAACAAATTTTAAGCAATTCCACATTTGCCTATTTTTCTAGCCTCCAGATGTCTCTGGCAGTGTTAAATCCTGAATGTCACCAAAATGAAACTTCCTTCTTTTGTCTTTTTACTCTCATATTCCTGATCTCATCTCCCAAGGTATGCTGGACCTCACAACTAGCTGTCAACTGAAGCATGGATAATATCTGAGACACAAGGCTCTCAAAGTATCCTGGGGTTAGAAGAGGAAGGTTAAAGCCCACCTGATGGCCCCAAGGGCTGACAGCTTCCAAGATTTACCAGAAGTGAATGGGAGGGCAGGAGTGGGACTGGACCATGTCATGCATGAGCTGAGCGCTGGTGGTTTCTGTGGCTAGCTGACACCAACCTTTAGGATCTTACATGACCATCTGTATCAGGCCAGATCTTTGTACATAATACATGAAAGGGCTTTTCTCCATATGCTGGAAAAGTGACAGATTAGCTTCAGAAAAAAAAAAAAAAATTTTAGGGGTACAGGAGGGAAAAAAAGGAGCAAGAGAAAGTCCATAATCTCTATGGTTTACTGATTTCAGAGTTTCAAAAAAGCCAAATAAAACTGAATTTCTCTATTGATTATACAATTATTAATCTTTTTAGAAGCTTTTCCAGCATTGCACATAATGAGCAATTCATCAAAGCATATTTGGTGCCACAGAAGTTGCATTCAATATAAAGAGGTCATTAAGTTTCTTGTAATTGCACATTACTGAAGCTTTTATTAGTTCTAAACCAAATCAATGGGATGTGCATGTATGCTCTTTAACTGACTTTATGGAATAATAGTGTGGCCCGTAGTTATCCTCTGGAATCCTCCAAAATGAGCCACCTTGCACTGCTGTTCATACAAAATCAGCTTGTGTGTAGCTGGGCATTTAAAGTAAAGCAAAGAAACAATAAATGGAGAAAAGAAAGAAGCACCTTAGGTCACACAGTAGTATCTGCTGAGTGCCCTTTTCTTTCCATGGGTAGAGAACGGCCAAGAGACTTCACTCTTCTTCCACTCAACCAGCCTCAAAGTCTGATGGACTTGAGCAGGAGTAACATGGTTTCAAGAATGGAAGTGTCCTGGAGATAGGTTAAAACAGGGTCTATATGATCTTTTTCTGAGCAAGAAAGGTTTGGTTGTCTTTTTTTTTTTTTTAATGGACCCAACTTGCCCTATTATCATCATTATCATCAATGTCTCTTCTTTATAGCCCTTCTCATCACTGAAGTGCATGCAAAACAGAAAAGATCAGTGCCATTATTCACATCACCCAGCAAACAAGGACAACAGGAGGATGCCACTGTGTAGAGCACACACAATGTACCAATGGCACAGTGGATGGCCACTGCTGGGACACATCTGTGAAATGAAGGCCGAGCCTTGTTTGGTAACCTCTAATCCACAGGGGTTTGGCTCAGTCAGATAAAACGATGGCCATGAAGTGACTCAGTGAGTGGCCACATGCTGCTGAATGGAGGAGAAATGCTGGGTGGGGCTAATAACATTTTTGTGTTTGATAAGGGAAAAGAAATCCACCTATAAGCCTACTGGGGACTAGGCTGGGAAAGGTCATGCTAGCTGGGGGAAATCCTCAGGTGATGGAATACAGCTGCTAATTTTCAGCAGTGGGCACAGAAGCAGGGCTGGCTCTGGGAATCTGAACTGGTGGCTGCAAACAGCCTGCAAAAAAAAAATGGATGTCATAAAAAGCTGTCATTCAATAAATTTGCTTTTGGCATGATGACCTGGTCACACCATAATGTGAGCTGTAAGTAATGCCACAGGATTTTGTTTGAACCACAGCAGCGTCTGTTGCTGGAGAACACTGCAGTTCAAAGAGGAGTGCATGTCCTCTTCATCATGGCTCCTTGGACAAGAGCACTGGCAGCGCTTAATGACACTCTTGCATTGGCTTTGTACCATCTTAACTAGGGAAAGACCTTTTCATAACAAAACCCCCACCCAGTTTGGCTGGGAAGGTTTGATCCAAAGGCTGGTTTAAGTAGACTCACTGGAAACATACCAATGCTGCTTGGGCCATGGTGTGAAGACCCCCAGGTGGTGTTAGTAGATGCTGTCCCCAGTGTGGAGATGTGGCTGTGACAACCACTGCACTCAGACTATTCCTGGATTCCAGTACTCCTTAGATGCTAAAACCACCTACAGCAAGCATCTCAGGTTATAGCAGCTGGAAGAATACTCTCATTTGTACGTGTCCCAGTGTGACAGAGCTGCAAACATGACAAAATGTCTTTTCTCTTTTCCTATTTTCTCGTCTCCCACATGCTGTGCCTAGCTGCAGAATGGCTCAAGCTCTGGCTAGACTGAAAGAGCAATGCCAACAGTAATACATACAGTTGCAAGAATTCAGCAAGAATCACTGAATGGGCTGGGCTCCCAGGGAAGACAAAACCTTCCCGCTTGCAGCTCAGTGCTTGACACAAGAATCCTGCTGATGCTCAGTGCTCTGCACTAGAGAGGAAATTTATTCTGCCCCAAGAGCAAAGCACTGTAAACCTGCAGCCAGCACAAGAGAACTAGGAAAAAGGCACTTGAGAGCAGGTGTACAACACTCATCCCTCAAACACACTTAATAAACATTTATTCAAAATGTTTGCATTACATTTTCCAAACAACCACTTGCAATGTGCAATGGGCTTCTTTTTTGCCTCTTTTTGAGTACCTGGACATAAAAACCCTTGCATCTCAATAGCTGAGAAATGACAGGGTGCTTCCATGGCCCAGGCCATGATCTCACAGCACATCCAAACTCCAGCAGGCCTGCATTTTTGAGAGGTGCTCCAGGCAACAAAATGAGTGGAAGAACTTTAACAGTAATTCAAGAGGAGCTTAAAAAATTTTATTAATGCTACAATGAAGAAAACCGGCTGCTGAGACTCAGTTAGGTCAAACCAGCTAATTCAGAGCAGGAGGTAAACGCATGGAGGCTAACACAGCAGCTTTGGAAAATCCACAAAACTACACATTGCTTGAAGGGGCAGGCAGGTTCCTGTTCCGTTCCTGCTCCTTGGAGCCAAGCCAGGACATGCAGACTGCAGGACCTAGGTGTGGGCATGCAGATGTGCAACATCTCTCTCTCTCTTCAAAAACATCCTTGCAATGAGATCAACTCAGAAAGGGTCAGCTCTTGCTGAAGACCCTGTGAACCAAATGCTTTTCAGGCTGGATCTCTGTGGACATCAACGACATTCCACTGATGAGATGAAAGAAAAAAGTGCAACAAAGGTTTTGATGAAAGGCTGCGCAAATTGACTGCTGTTTGCGCCACACAACAGCCCTTCTGAGGCACCACACCTTTTGTAAAACATAGTTCCATGAAACAAATTATTTTCTCCAGTAGCTTCTGTCTACACACATTTCTGAAATACATTTATTCTGAACTGTTTTGAGAGGAAACATTAAAAAGAATGGAAACCTGGCAATTAATCAGATGGAAACCTTTGTTTCCATTTAACAGAACAGGAAAAAAAGAAGAGATAATTATAAAAAGAATACCCAACATTAACTGCTAGGTAGGGAAATGAACGAGAAGCAGAGGTCAGGGCCTGGGAGCACTGGTGTGATACATGCATTTACCTGTGCTTGGATGTGTTCTAAAGGGTGGGTCAAATCTATGTTTGCCGTTCTCGTTCAAACCTACATAAACACCTAGCTAGAGACTGGGTTTTGACAGATGAAAATTCAGTTTTCTTAAAAACAGAGTTTCTTAAAAACTCACAAAATAAAAACCCTGAAAAATGTTTTTCAAAGCATGGATGAAAGGCTCTCCTGGTCAAGACACAGAGTAAATATTTACAGGTGCTGGGGAGACACCACTTCCTCCCTTTAGGCTTCAACCTGGTGTCTGCCACATAATTTTATCCATTCAATGAATTTATTTTTCCAGACATCTGCCAAGAGGAAATAACTTTGCTGTATTGGGAGTCTGGGAATCCTAGAAAACAATCTTAAATCCATAAAATAATTGAAGTGCAGTTTTACTGAGCTGTTCAGTTCGATTCTGATTTTTACTACAATGTCAACAAGAGTTTAATTTGTTTTAAAGTTTAGGTTCTTATATCTGAGTGTTATACGGTAGTTTACAGCTTGTTGGCAACAGCTACTGTGGAAAAAAAAAAAAGGAAAGTGCATATAAAGGCAGTTCTAACTTTGACATTGTGAAAGCAAGGAGCAGTGCCAAGAGAAGCAAACAGCATGGCTTTCCCAATCCTGGCTGGCTTTAGGGACTGCTTGCTATTGACATCAGTCACTATGGGATACATTTCCCTGCTCTAACAAATCTCATCTGGAGCCTGTAATTAAAAATGAAATGTCTCAAAGTGTAATTTCTTTCCCTAAAACATTTACAGATGTTAACTAGATTGCTAATAGTGTGAGATGTCTGTGGGTGGACATCTTCCTCCTTATCTGCTGTGTCTGAGTATTATTTATTTATTAAAACCAGTCCTAAAGGCAGTAATTTCTCTGTATGCATCCTGGGGTATGGGGGTGGTGGCGTCTTCTTTTCTAAACTACTTGCTGAATGAACTATTTGGACGTGTTTTTCTTTTTAGGTTTTTTTTTCCCCCTTTTCTTTCAGAAGTCATCTCCAAAGTCAGCCTGATTTAAAAGGTACTTGGAGTGACTAAAAATGTCTTTGCTGAGCAGATTAAGAAGTATCCTGTCTGAGCTGTAAAATTATAATAAAAATAATACTGGTAGTAATAATAACAATAATAATAATAATAATAATAGTGATGTAAGTTTCCTGCTCCAGTGACTTTCCACCAGTGTCTTTGGCTGGCGCCCCTTGGTAAGTGCTGCTAAAAGCATTTACAGGAGCCGTCGGACAGCCAGGGAAGCTGATCTGCTTCAGGCACACACCAGACATACGAGGGGGAGAACGTGGAAAAGGGATGGGAAACACACATCCCTGGGGAGGCAAGAAAGGGTTTTCTCGGCTGTTGGACAGGGTGGCGGCCCCACCTCTGCCATGGAATGCTGCTCCCAGCCAAGCACTCTCCATCCCACATGGCCATGCAGAGCATCCCCTGGGTGCCTCGCAGGACGCAATGGCTGAAACTCTCCTTCCTAAAACATGCAGCTCAGACACAGTTTTCTGCTTGGGTCTTTCCCTCCACCAACTTCCCCCCCCCTCCCTTTTAATTTTCTTTTTTCAACCAGCTTTGACTGGAGCCAGAGCCTGGGGTAAATCAGAGGAATTTCTAGATTTTTCTGAGTGCTGTGGGCTCTTGCTGTTTTCCAATACCTACTTCCTGCCATATCTAAAATAACAGCAGCTGCAGGGGCCTGATAGAGAAGAGCTCTAGGGGAGAAATTCTCACAAATGGTGTGGGAAAGAAAAAAAAGAAAAAAAAAAGACACTTATTAGGGAGATGATAACACAGAGAGCCAGCATCAGATTCATTGTTGGAGTTGATAGCAGCATATGCTGTGGATGTTGTTGTCAGAAGCAAATCCTGTAAAATGGCCATGGGAATGATAAGTCTCCATGTTTGCTGGGATAACAGAGGTAGCTTTACAGCAGTTGTCCTATTGTATGGAGTATCGTGCCTTGATTAGCTAATGTCTCTGAGGGCCAGATAAGTGAGAATGAATGTTCTGCCCTAGACGCTTTTATGCTTTCTCTTTGGAGTGGCTATCTATGGAGACCTGCAACAGGAATCTTTGTACACACACAGAAAGCCCCTTCTTTAGAGAAAAACATCACAGAAAATGGAAACTTGTTGAAATTATACTGTCTTCCACGGAGAACATATGGTGCAGTGTTGTCATTATCTCATTACAGACCACATGAACGAGTACAGCCACTCAAGAGATTTCCGAAACGATCCCACAAAAGGACCTTATATATTTGTATGAGAACTACTCCAGGAGAAGAATGTCTCTGTCCTACTGGCATCAAGGGAGACAGAAACAGACATGGTGCACTCATACAAAATATATTTATGCACCATTCAGTGTGCAAGAGCACACTGAGATCTCCTTGAGATCCCTTGCAACCAACACAAACATTGCTTTAAATATCAGCACATCCAAACAACCAAAGTGGGTGTTCTTGAAACTGTCAGTCAGTGAAATACAGGCAGTATTTCAGGTTATTGTATGGGCCATTAACCTTAACATATTAATATAATTCTACAGTTACTCTGGGAACTATAATTTGCATCTGCATCAAATTTTGGGTCCTGAAATTTTCACCCAATATTAGAGACTTTCAGGCATTATTTTTTAGAAGAGCATTAAATGAAGGTTATTGTGATCATGAATTGGAGCCTGATCCAAAGAGCACAGGAGACAGTATTAGAATTCCTACTCACTTCAATGAGCTTTGCATCAAGTTCTTATTAAACACAGACAGATATATGCAAAAGTGGTCTACAAATACGTGATGTACTGCTCTGATGGCCTGGCAAGAAAAAATATCAGTCACAGCATTGTAAACACTCTATTTTGTTCATTATTCCCAAAAGATCATTTGAAATGTTTTAATGTTGATACACAGAAGAGACAAGTAGATCTGTTCTCTTATTTTGCCTGAATTTTGAAGCATGCAAGACTTCCCTGATGTCAGCAGACTCACTTCTGATTCCTTCCACTCAAACAGGACAAGCATATTTCTGTGTTTACTTTAGTGTGTTGGTTTTAGAGCATATGCATGTAGGTACTGTTTGATTCTAGAGCCCTACCCACTTTTTAGGGAATAGTGGAAAACCATGCACAAGGTTTTAGTAGCAGCATGTAGTTTTTCTTTTCTAGATTTTAACCCATTTCTCTAGAACTAAAATTCCTTGTTTCACTTGAGTACACAGCACAGCTGCCAATTTTTAATTGTTAAAACAAGATCATGTTAAGGTACTTGGTACTTCTTCCCATCCACAAAAGAGGCTCCTTAAGATACAAACCAAATTTGGTTCACATTCAGGTAATTAAACAAACTGGCCAAGTTTAGACAGACTAGACAATATTCTGGCATAAAATCATAAAACTGAAACTAGCTAAATGACTTTTTTAAAAAAAAAAGTCACCCTTGACAATACAAAGAAAGTGAATTTGTATTCCTGTTAAAAGGAATACATATTAGAAGCAGTTAGAAAATACAAGGCATTGCCTAATCCTGGTTTAAGCACTGTTATGGCCTGTGCTGTATTACATATGCTTATGGAGCAGTACATTTATTGTAAACTGGGTAAGGAATTTGCAAGTAGAATTAACAAGCTTTCCTTTCACACTGGACTAGATCAGATCACAGTAGGAGATCAATCTGCAACAATTCCCAACTTTTGTTCAAGAAAAGAGCATAATGAAGGTCAGAGACAGACTAAAAGGCAGCATGACAATTATTTACTGACATGAGACTGGAAAGAATATTACATGGAGCACAACTTGGACTTTAGACGTGTAGGAAAGAATGGTTCATTTTATGCCACTAATCATAGCCAAGGATTAAGATATTTTGGAAAAGCCCTATTATTTCTCATTCTGCAAACCCGGATTTCATTACTGGTAAATCATGAAGTTTATGAAGTCCATTTATACAAATTAATTTCCTTTCCTGATTTCCATTGGCATGTAAGACACAGATACATAACAGAAATAAAAGTTTGCAAAGGAAAAGAAAAAGATACACAGAAATGTCTGTTAGTAAGGTAATCTCAAGTAAGGATGTAGCTAGAAAAATCGTCCCTGCAGCTAGTACATTCATTCTTAAATAAACTGGTTTTCTACCTGAATAGGTAGAAATCAGTGCAGCTGCACTACAGCTAGGATCTATGCTGACTTGCTCCAGTTGCCTCCATCAAGAATACCCAAAGGTAAGTTCTCCCACTTGTAACATTTTAATTCTGCATCAGCAATGTAAAATCTAGATGTCTTTTCCACACTACGAGAAATATTTCCACCTAGACCTCTTAATGAAGAATGCTTACAATCATTTTAGTGTCACAAGATGTGGGGTTTTCCCCCTTCAGTGGTGATTCCCCCCCAGTGAAAGTTTTTCATATGAAATGTAAATTCACCTTCAGACAACTTTCTGAACACAGATACTTTTCCAGAAATAGGCACAGGGAGGTTGTGGCCATGTCTCTCAGGGGACCACGCATGACAGAAAGCATGATACAGCCTCATCTGGCATCAAAAGCATTTGCCAGCTCCTCCCTGAAGCAGAGTCTTAACTGACAGCAGAGAAATTGTGTTGGTTGCTGCAAAAATCTAGTTATATTACCATAGAAACCATAAAAATCGCCCTGAAGCATCAGGTATACATCTGGCTGATCTCTGGCTGGTTGACCAAATGGTTTTAGGGTCACAACTCACACCATGAGACATAGACAGCCCTGTATCTTACTCACTTCCTCAAAGTAGGTTTGCTGCAAATTTCAAAAGCAGATTTTTTTCAGAATACTCATCTAACAACCAAAGAAAAGGTCCACCCATTTGTAGATTTCTTGGCAGGAAATCTGGCATCTCTATTGAAGTCTGCTCACTTTTCATACACTCCTCTGTGCTGAGTGCTTGAATCCAAAAGATTCCTTATAATAATAAAGTCTACCCTACAGTTAGCTAATGGTACTGTTATGCAAGGGCAGGCCTTGGTTCCAGCAAAGTAGTCTACGGCAGCAGAAGGTGCTTTAGTTTAAGACGGTGATGTTCCCCATGACAAAATTCAGTGGAAGGGAAGGGATTAGAGAGGAGTTATCTCTTTTACTTTAGCAATGATTTTTTTTTCCATAAGTATCCAAGTGATTTTGGTTGGGAAACACATAAAAATTTTTGACGAGACACCATTCAATCCAGGTGCTTTTCCTAAGTTAATATTAAATACAGTTTTGGAAATTTCAGCAGATGTTCCGATTTTTTCTAGTCCAAACATTCTTTTGCTACTACTCTGCCTCTATGTAAATAGCCGACTCTGATTCTTTAATACAGTGATTCACAATCCATTGTGAATCTTCTGTTAATTTAATTGAGAGTCTGTTATTATTTTCCCTGATTTAACACATGCTGTTTTAGAACATCCATCGAAGTTGATGGAAAAAAATTTCATGGCACTTGGATCACATCCTAAATGTGACTTGGATGCTGTCTTGGGGTGATCCAAACCAGCACAAATGCCATCTTTCCAAAGTTCCAAAGTAAGGAAATTTCCTGTTTTATTCTTCAATTGTATATCCTTGAAAGTGAGCTTTTACAAATCTTCAACTGCCTTGTCAAGGTCTGATCACTTCTACTCCTTCTAACTATTGTTCTGGGTAGTTTCCAACTGGAGAAAAAGTCAATGAATAATATTTTCTTATTTTTCTCATTTTTACTGAATGTCCTGTTACACTCTAAGTGTAAAACTGATATGAAAATTTCTCACTAAATTCAGATGATGGGACTATATTTACTCAAAGACTACTTCCCAGGTCCTCCATTTTCACTATATTTCTGAGGGCTTTTTGGTCTCCCTATGGCAGCTTTCTCCACCCAGCGGCAGCTCTGAAGCCCTTTATTCGCCCTTTAGAAAACCTGTCTATAGAACACGTAAATAGGCATTATTTGAGGATCCTACCCCAGGGGCATTGCCCACCAAACCTATCCATCTGCAGGCAATGCAGATCCAGACAGACAGACAGGCTCCTCCACCCTCTCTCCTTGGATCTATGTAAGTTTAAGGTGCACAATGCTCATTTCATCATCTCCTCTCATTTTTCTCTGCACTTAAAATTTTGGGGCAAAGTAAGGTATTCTTTAGACACACTTTTCCATAGCCGTCAGATCCTGGGCTCGTACTACTCATTTATACCATTTCAGTTTTAGACAAACTCCTCTCTCACGCACCCACACTCATCCTTTCCTCTCTTCTTCCAGAATTCATCTATGTTTTTTTGTTGTTGTTGTTAGTTTTGTTTTTTTTAATGGGGATGTTATATTTAACCCTCCTCTCATTTCTCTTTTTCTCAGGCCTTCTTTCACTCTAATTATGCCATCAGGTAGTTTCGAGACATAGTCGAAGTCTGAAATTTTAAAATGCTTGCTGACCATGCTACAGCTTCATGAAACAGCTTCTATATCTATTTTTTTTTAATTAAGCTTCCCAAATAGAGTAAATGTATACACACATATGCACTTGCCTGTACTTGTCACAAAGGGCTCCATCCCCCCATCCCTTCCAATGTGCTGAATCCTTTGCAGCCCTAGAGCCCCAGCTTTGACTCTGGGTCCCGAAGACTTGCAACACAGATCTGCCTCTGCCAGTGAGCACACACCAACTAAGCTGAGGGCTGCAGCTATCTTTGGAATTGTGAGTTAGCTACTAAAATAGCTCAAGAAGCTGCTTTCATGTTACCATGTTCTTCTGGTAAACTTTTCCTTGACCTCAGCACTGCTGGTTCCTCTTTAAGACTTTAGTTTACCGTTGAAATGGCATGAAATATCTGGGATATCAGATTGCAAAAAGGTAAGTCTGAACCCTCTAACCCCACAGGCTATGGTCACCTTTATCTCTACGACTCTGACTATGTGCTGAATAGGGCAGAGATCTGCAGTTTGGTAACAATGGAGGTTTGAAGGTTCCTACCAAGTGGTGACAGCTTATCCAACTGTGAGTCTGTGGTTTAAATTGATGGTAGTGTGCTTTTCTGGCCTGCAAAGGTCCTGCACAGGTTTCCAAAAACAGTGGGATAATTCCTGGAAAGTCCTCTGAAGCAGCCATTTCTCCTGGGTTTGTCTGCTGATGCAAAAACCATAGTCTTTTCTCTGTGGTTGGTGGCACTCTCTGCCCTAGAGAGTTGCTGCTTTTTCTTTTGTAATGAGGTCTTCCCTCATCCTAACATACTCTCTGTGGGGAAGAAAAAAACCAAGAAAAACATGCCTGAGAACTCTTTCAAAGTTACCTAGGAGCTCAGGGTCTGGAATAGAACAGCCATCTCCATTTCTGGTGGCCCTTCCAGAGAGATCTTGTGCAGTGTCTGGCTGAGGTACAACTCGGCAAAACTTGGACCCATCACAATACTATGCAAAACCAGAATTTGCATGGCATCAATTCTAGCAACTTCAGGAAGCTCTGGCCTTTGACTGCTGGGGTTCACAATGTATTGTGCAGTGGTTGACAGCTAATGAAACAGGGAAATTTCTCAGAACAAAGAAAACAAAGAGTGTAATTGAAAAAAAAAACATAACCAGTTTCTCTTTTTTTATGGCAATTTCATACAAAGTCATTTTAGACTGAGAAAGAACATTTGAACTTCCCAGTACTACTGACCCAAAGACATTACTAGAAGTAAAAGAAGATGCCTGAAAAGTATGCCTCGTGCAGATACTTTGAGGAGAAAAGCCTCAAGCCAATAGCTGAGTGCAAGCGCAGTCTGGAACTTGGTGGAACCCAGTCATCACAGAGGAAAAAAACATACGTCAACTAATAGCAAAGAGCTTACCAGTCACTTCAGTCTTCCAAAAGAATAACTGGATAGCAAAAGCTCAAGTGCCAGCACTAATGACAATCACAGCTCAGAGGTGTGCAGCAGCATGGAGCTGCAATGGTTCAGGAGTGACTCTGCACAACAGAACCTCCAAGAGATGGGCTTTTCCACTTGAACTCATGTTTCTAAAAGGTTTTACTCACCAGGCACCTGCAGGATTGTCAGAAAAGTAAGTCATGAGTACAAGAGACTTAGATCACTCTTGCCCACCACAACGACAAAGATGCAAAAGAATTAGAATACAAAGTCTTATAGATAATTTCATACACACTTTATTTGTGTAAGAATTTGCATATGTAGGATAGAAATAAAGGTTAAAGTAACTATTCTTCGTTTTTTTTTTTTTTTTATTTTTGGAGGCTTCTCATGTGACCCAAAATAGCATTTTTTTCTGCTTCTTAAGTAATCTGCAGAAGATTTTGCTTATGAGGTGGCACTGAAACACATATTTTCCCTGAAGCACTAGAAAAGGAACTGACTACTGCTCCAAGGGTATCAAAATGGATTCATAATATCTGCAGCAATACCTATTCTGCAACCCCAAAGGTATCACAAGAGGTATGAAGTGGAATAGATCTGCAGCCCTAGCTCCCACAGAAATCTACTATCAAGAGCAATCTGGACAAGAAGAGTCAAATCTTGCCTCCTGCACTCTCTGCAGCACTATGGCTACAGAAGTGTCAAAATTAAGTAGAGGAATCATGTTCTAGTTGTGCAAAGGAAAAGTAAGTGAGGAACATTCCTACATTTACATGGTGCTTAGATCATGAGCAATAACTACGTGATGATCAAAGAATGAATCCACTAATTATGGATTTGGATAGCTTGTAGCATTGCTTTTTCAAGACTGTTCCAGCACTCATACTGCAGTTTCTATGTTCAGGAACAACACAGTTTGGGAGTTTTGACACACTTGTAGCACCATCTCACTCATCTTTCTGCTATTTGTCTTGCAGTAGGTTTCATGGTGTGCAAAATGTAGAAGACCAGCTGACAAAGTGAAACCTGTAAAGGAGGTAGAGGACTTGTCCAGCTCCCTGGTTTGCTGCCAAACCCAGCCAGGCTGGCCAACGAGGAACAGGACTGCAGTTTTCCTCCTGTATTTCTTACTGATTGTTCCCTGGTATTTTCAATGCCCAGGCTTTGTAGACTTCCTCAGTGACAGAAGAGGAGGGGAACTTTGAGGGTCTGCTTTTTTTCATAAGCTTCCTCCCAGCCTTTTGATAAGCCTGTTGTGAAAGCCTGTGCCTCTTTTGGTTGCAATCAGCATCAGCTCCTCAGCGAGGAGGAAAGACCTGGAGCCAGGTTATCAAGCAGTCTTCTCCCTGCAGTGATGGTCAAGCAACTATCAGGCCCCTGACCCAGCCCCCACCTGTTCGGCAGACGCAGATGAAACAATGAGGTGGTGCTGTGCAGAAATCTGCTTGGAAAAACTCCCTCTTTGCCTATCTATCAGGGACCAGGCTTTCATGAATGCAGCTATTATGTGTGCTTTAACTACCAGCCACGCTCTTGGTCGTGTTCCCAATGAACTCAGAGGGAATGGTGTTATTCACTTAACTGGGAGCATAGGCAGGCCCTCCACAGCTTGAGAATCCAGCAGATTGCCACTGCCTCTCCAACAGTGCTGTATGTGAAGTCAGGGAGGCTGCTCCCTCCAACACGGATGTGTTTGCTGGGCTAAGCTGCTAGCCCAGCTCTGTGGAGGTGTTGCAGGGGCCTGTGCCATATTCTGCTCCCTTGAGAAGAGGGGCCTGCTACCACAACTTCCCACAAGTGTTTTGACAGAAGGGGTTCAGGACATGAGAGCACAGAGGCCAAGGCACAAGGCCACACCTGAGCAGCTAACATTGCTCAGCTCAGCAGAAACCATTCAAACAAACAATGTATTCCTAAAATAATTTGCATCGGAACAAAGTTTTCTCACGAAGCTTGCTTGTGCTTCTGCAAGCCATGTATTTTCCCTGGCACTGCTCCAGGGTTAAAAGCAGATATAAATGTTACCAAGGCTCAGGTACAGCAACTTCTTCTATCCCGACTGACAGGGACTTACAGATAATAACCAACAAAACCTTTACCATTTGAAATGGCAACACTAACAGCCATTGATACAGAAATGGAAGAATGAATCGGGCTCGGGAGTGAGAAGCAACTTCTTTCCAAGCTGCTCTCAGCTGGAAAGTGGGGGAGCAATGCAGTTTCAGACAAACACTTAATGACTCCAAGTGTTAACATGAAGGTGCGTGTGCAGACGCACATCAACCCATGGCTACTTTTTCAACACTAAAACCACTGCTTTCTGCAGCTTTCCTGGCACTCAGTGAGCCTCCTGCTCCCTCCACCAGTGTCTGGCATCACTGAATGGGGCTGGAGACACTAAGGACTTCTCTGAAGGGACCAGACCCTTCCTTGAAAGCCTGAGACTCAAGGATCTCTCTGGAAATATAAGTGCTGACATTGAAAGAAAGCAAAGTTCTCTACTATATTTCACAGCATACCACAGCTAAGAGGTAGGCAGGTCTGCTCTGTGGGCAACTGCACACCTGGAGGTGCAGAAAACCAGGAAAGACACCTAGTCTGATCATCTGTGCTTCTGGGGGCTTTCTTCTGGTTGGCCTCCTGGAAGACCCAATTCATCAAACCTGCTAGAAAACAGCAAAACCCATTCCCGTGGGTGTGCGGTTTCATGTAACAGGATCCCCCCTCCAACCCAGACATACAAGTCCACTGAAGGTCTGACTAGAATGCATTACTTCAGCCCTCATCGCCTACAACCCAAGCTCCAAATGTTAACGACTCAGCATGTTTTATCACAGTAGCATGTACATTTTCAATCATCATTAGAGACGAGGAGGGTCTAGGCTCAGGCACCACACCAGGTTAAGTAAAACTTTCCATGAGGAAAGCTGTTTTCTCCCAGAGCTGTGAGGCTTGGCCAAGAAAGAAGAAGGGAAAAGCTCGCCCAAATAAAAAATGTAGACAGTGTTACTGGACTTTGCAAACTACCTGCATGTTGTTCTAATGACATTTGGACTACTGGAAATCACTGGGTGAACTCAGGAGTTTTCAAAGACATAACTGTGGCAGGAGCAGACTAAACGCCTCAAGAGCCAATCGCTTTAATCTTGAAGCTGAGATGTATGAAAAAGGATACATTTCAGTGAAAGAATAATTCTGTCTGCTATGGTTCCTGTTCAAATAAACTATATCACCAAACCACGTGCATTTCCAGAATATAGAGGAGTAAAAAAAGAACATATGGTTTAGACGCAAAAAACTTTCATATATACTGTATAGGAGATATATGGACTTGTCAGACATCTAACAGTTCAACACTGTAAGCAATTCATGGGAATGACATTAGCAATAGCTCATATTACATCCAGGAGTTACAGCTTTTACTGCAAAAGTTATTTTTAAAAGAGCCATGTTTAAAAGGAAATGGCTGGCAGAACTGCAGCTTTCAGTAACACTTTACCTGTGGTTTTGCCACTTTGACATACTTACTGGGGGCTTAACACTCCCAATTTACCTTTTCAGAGTAAAATACAATTCGCAATGAGTTCATTCATTTGGCATGGTGCTATAAAACTCACAGCTGTGCAAAGACAATCACAAGAACAAAAGATTCCTTGTTTTTAAAAAAATGATTATGTTGTCCTGATACTTTCTGCTAGCCACATATCCAAACATCAGATACCTTTGTTTATGGCCTGTGTATTTTCATCTTACTATGCAAAGATTTATAGATCTGATCGAGTCAAGATCAGGATAGAGACCTTTATGAAAGCACCCATGTGGAAAGGAGGACACTGAATTAATATACAAAACTTCAGACAGGAGATATGTCCTTCAGATACTGTTATTTCAATTCTAGCTTCTACACAGGACTCAGGACATTCTGGATAACATTTTTTTCAACAGCATGTGGAACCCTGGCCTCATGGCCAGCAATGGGAGGGTACTCCTGATTTCATCAACGCTGGCCTGCATCTCAAAAGTTGAGATTAGAAGCCAGGCCTTCAGTACTCAAGAAGTGAGTAATCAAGTACCTTGATTAAAGAATCTTCCAGGATGCTGCTTTGCTTTCAATTAAAAACTGCTTTTGTAAATTTTTTGTGCAATAATATAACAAATGGGATTACAGAATGTACAGCACACCTTGAAATCTGCTGAGAATAGAAGTCATACATTTTTTCCTGTTGGTACCAATGTGTTTCCCCCTTGCTTTTTCAAAATAGCTTCATTTTCATCTGTAATGAGAACTACATTCTTTGATGTTTCTAAGAGCAGGAAATAATTGCACAAATGAGTGTCATTCTGCTGCAGGTAAAATATCTAACAGCTCGTGGGAGTGTCAGTTACAACCTGAAAAATGTTTCTTGGCATCAGCATGCTTAACTGAACTCTCTCCATCCTGGTGAAATGAAAGACTTGGAGCTCAGTTCTGTGTTCCACACAGGCTACACTAGGTCCAGGAAAGGGAAATGGGGATGAGGAAGGCGATTTCAAGTCACCTACAGCATCTCCTGTTGTGAGGCTGGCCAGTTCCCAGCTGCTGGGACATCTGGAAACCTGTGTGAACTTCCACTCTCCTGCCTCTGGCTTTCGGTTTCTTCTACCACTAAGAAAAGCAGTTAAAATTCTGAAAAACTGCCTGACCTGTCCTAGTCAACAGAAAAGAAGGAGGATTAGTTCAAGAGTAGACTAGCATAGCTTTTGACCCAAGTACTAGTTAGATAACTGCAGAGAGCAGCACACTCAAAATATAAATAAAGTTGTCAAAGATATAAATTAGGTAAATTTTCACATCTGGTTCAAGGGACCAGGAAGAATTCTCATCAGCTTTTAGCTTCCCCAAGCTGTCCATCTCTTTGGGCAATACTAATTCCACTTCATGTCTTAAAAGGGCTGTATGGCACACCCATCAATACCTAAATAACATGTATTTTCTTAAAATAAATTACATCATGGACTAAAGAGGTCCCTCAAGCCAGCCTGCCTAATGATTTTCCATGAGCTCCAGCACCATAGCATCCCCACACTGCTCCAAGGTAGATCTGAAAGTTAAACATCACTTAACCTTCACTGTCTAGGGTAGGGGTGGCACACACACATGGAGACACTGCCAGTCCTGGCATCCCCTACCAGGGTGCCCCAGTGTCCTGCAGGCTTGCGCAAGAGCTCCTGGTTCAGAGGACAGGAGACACTCCCTCTCCCCCTCCAAAGGACCATGGCCTCTTGCAGAGGACCAAACCTAGGCATAAATGTCACAATTTCAGCTACTTTTAATCAAATCTTCCTGTGAAAGCAGCAAAGGCAGTTAGCCATAATCTTTGCTAAGAGGCTGAACTCAAAATTATTTGAAATGGGTGCTGGTATCCAAGTCAGATACCTTTCAGTATCAAGAGCATAGCCGTAATATATCAGGTATCACTTTACAGTGTACACGTTAATTAGGATCTGTATGTGGAATCATATATTCACATACTGAAATGGACAGCACATTTAATGAGTAGCCCAGGTGGCTACTGTAAATTTTGACTTAAAATAAGATTGCCAAGACCAGAACTTACTTGCCAAAATGGAATTCCCTTCGTGTGCTCCCTTTATATCACTTCAGCTACTCACCTTTACCAAAGCAGAAAAATGTCATATAAAGGATCTCTATTTATATAAAATCATTGACTATTTTTTTCCATCTATATTTTGCAGTGTAAATGTCTGTATTTGGACATATTCCAGAACTAAAGGAATGAATATTACTTTCAACCCATAAGCTGAAACCAAAAGATTTCTGCTTATACTGATCCAAAACTGCTCCATGTATATTAGATACATAAATCAAACCTCCCTAAAGTGGTAAACAAGCAACCAAAATTTTAACAGATATACTCTGGGAAAATCAATTGGATATTTATTTGTCTGGTAGTCCCCTAATGTATGTTTGATGTCAATACCTCACAATTCTTAAATACTTTTAGATAAAACTGGAGGTATTAAATAGCTACATGATGCTATGAAGATATACTTATGAGTGATGCTTTAGAATTTAGTTTTTAGTATCATTAAAATATTTCATTAATCAGGGACGAGGACAAAAGTTGTTATACTTAGAGTAGCAGGCAAGGAGAGCAGTTAAGTATTACTGACCTTGTATCTGCTTGCATATTGTTCACAAGTGCTACAGATATTCACCCACTCCTCCAACAAGAAAAACACTTAGATGTGGATATACTAGTAATTAAAAATGGTGATAGCTTAAAAAATCTCCTACTTTTAAAACAAAAGTCAGGCATATGGAAAAATGATTTGCTCCTATTTACTATGAGCTACTCACCAAAACCCATGGTCAGTTGTTCCACTGTTATGGCCAGAGGTGTGAAGGAAACAGCACCAGGGACAAAGGCGCTGCATACGAGCTTTGCCTTTTCTGTGCTAATCTCAGTGAGCAGCACCTCCTGGGACACCAGGAACAATCACTAGTGGTTTCCAGGCAGTCACCAGAGTGGCCAAACTGCCCTTTGAGACTGTGTGACAGAGCCCAGACATCACCCTCCTGTAACTAACAGGTGAGCACGAGAAGGGGATTTTTAACCAAGACAGGATGAGTGATTAGATTGTTCCTGGGGAGGATAAGATCACATCAGAAATGGCTTCAGCTCACACTTACTCTGGCCTACTGGTGGGCTTCTGCGACCCAGAGTGACCCTACAGCACCCCTTGACCCACAGCACCAGGCTTCCTGCCCCCCTCTTGAGGGCTGGACCCAGCTATTGAACATGGTTCCATGAGCACACCCAACAGAAAATTATGTGGATTTTGCTATTTTGGGCAGGCTAATTTTCCATTACCCTGCTCTGCTACTCCATAATCAATTGATACGACTCGAAGGAAGCAGCAAGAACATGTGACAGAGCAAGATGGATTGAGGCCACGCTTTCCACAGGAGCTTGCAGTTCCATCTGATTAACCGTAATGTGAAACCAATGTCTGCAGTGGTGGTGAAAAGGCTGCCTTCATGAAATGCATATAGCATACACCTAAACAGGCTTCCAGCCTTCACAGCTTCATGATCCTGTTCTGCGTGTCTGAGGCATGCCAGAGCTCTGCATGGTTTGAACAGGACGTCTTGGCCAGCACAAATCCAGCGTAAAACACTTCTTGCCTTTAGCCCCTTTGCCACATACTTTCTCTCTCAATTGCCCAGATATTGAGACAAATATAAAGAGGGTAGTAGTCCACTTCAGATATACACAGAGTGGATGACCTTTTCTTCAGGCAGCGAGATAAGGTTTACAAAGAAAATGGCAGCTCATGTGGGTTGAGCCCCATCAGCATGACCCCTGAGACAAACCTAAATATCAGTTTAGCCATTTCTGATTGACTCCCTTAAAGGGAACTGGTGGTGTTTAATTCTTTAAACTACAAAGGCTTGGGTTTCTTCCTATTATATACTGTAATCAGGACTGTTATGTCTATGAATTCTTTCTTGGTCTATAGTTCTTGTGGTCAGCCACAGAATGATTTTGAAAGCCTGCTGGATGCCAAAGGGAAGTATATCTCGATTTGACTAGCTGCAGAGATCTTCAGTCAAGCTCAAGTATCAGTGCATATGTACATGGTGGCTTTTACAATTAGTTCTGATCATCTGTTAGAGGACTGGTGTGCATGTGCGTCCAGAGGAAACTGATGGAACAGAGATGAGGCTAAAGGATAAACTAGGCTTTGTCAGAGAGAATGAGTATTGCTGAAAAAATAAAACTTCTCTGTCAGACCACATCGCAGTAAAGTTCCTATGTTCCTCCAGAAGAAACCTAAAGCAGACATGGTTGAGGAGCGTCATTCACCCTTCATCCTTGAGACACAGTCCCATCTCTCCAGCAGGGACCAGCCAAAGGCAGCTTTCATGGATCTGTCAGAGAAGAGGTTTCTGGATTTTTGAGAGGTAAAGCAGGAAGGCTGTCCCTTTCTTGTGCTTTTCTAAAAAAGACAGGTTTAGATTCATCTAATTCTCCTACTTACATAGATAAATTCTGTTTTTTCTCAAACCCAAAATTCTGGCATGGCTTTTTTTGGTTTGCGTACATTTCTCATTTAGCTTGTTGAAATCATGCTCCTTGGAGCATAGGTAGGTGGTAAAAATGCACACTGTATGAAGAAAATCTTGTCACAAAAAATGTTTTGTGCAAAATTAGTGACCTTAACTCCTAAATAGAAAAATTCCCTAGACCTCTCTATCATGTAACCAATAACAACTTCTGTTAAGAAAAATAATTTTCCTAGAGTTGAAAAGCAAAGAGGTGCTACTCAGACTCCAGAACATTAATTTGCAATCCTAATTGAGTGAATAGCATGCTGTTTAAATCAGAATGACAAAATGTCCTTTTTAAAAAAAATCAAACAGTGCAATGAATTCTCCTTAAATTCTTCCTGAAGGAAAATAACATCCAGATGTTCCTTGGCACATCCTAGTTTCAATGCAGCCATTTAAGTGGCATTTCTTCTTCAACTAGCATGGTATGTTATATAAAGTTATGTAGCTATCAGAAGGGAATTCACATCCTACATTAAGGTGAGAGTCCAGAATACTACTGGAATACTTAGCAGCAAATGCGAAATCACAGTTCAGTAAGGTCACATAACCAAATTCCATATTATCCCTTTTATTACATTCAACTAATAAACATTTGGGAACTAGCATCTTACAAGTTTATCACAGCATCTCAACTTTTCAGTGCTGCATGTAGATTATATATACATACAGAATCTTATAAAACCAGAAAAGTAAAGAAAAGAAAAAGCAGTAGCAAGGCCACAATAAAATGGGAAATAAAAGGTAGTCTTAACGTCAGATGCAAACAGACTGAAAAGTGATGCTGAAAGATATGCCTCCATTTGTAATTTCAACCTTCTCAATTGAAATAGAGCAATTTAACACTAAGTGTCACTGAACAAATTGCACATTAGATGTTTCACTGCATCATGAATGAGACAATGTTAAATATGTTTTCACTGCAGCTCCAGAGGTCACTGGCATGGGCATAAGCCAAGAACATACAGTTAAGATTATTACAACATAGCTATTGGTCATGCAGCTAGAGCTCTAGGCTAACTAACAATGTTTAATGTTTAGATAATGTGGTTTCATTATTGCAAATGAAATGAAAGGGCTGTTTCCTGTATAAAGACAATCCAAACAAAGTCCGCACCTTTTCACCAGTCTATTAATTGAACTTTTTTTCCACCAGGACTCGAAAGAAGAGGGGGGTTAAGGGAACTTACTGATAGAGCAACATGGTGAACACAAACCTGTGCTGTGGAGGACTTACCATCATCCAGGTACATCTGGTCCAATTCCTCAGGTTCTCGCTTGATCATTACAGGAATAGGGGCCAAATTATGATTACTTTCCTCATGCAACTCTGGCAATGACAGTGGTTGGGTTGTTGGAGACTCATTTCTGTGAACCTTCGGCAGTTGCTGCTGCTGTTGACCCGTTATGGATGAGTGAGTTGGACTGCAGGACTGCAAATAGGTTGGCTCTTGGGTAACAGATGGAACTGGAGAAGAGGGACTGTTGGGATAGAGTGTTTGTTGATAACCAAGGGGACAGCTACTGCTCAGATGTTGACTCACCTGCGGCTGCAGCATGACGTGAGATGATTGCTCGGGGGGGCTTGGGTGCACAACTATAGACCTTGGCACTTCCTGTATAGTGGGAACACCTCCAGTGGGCTGCTGAAGTCCAAGGTGACTGTGGCCTGGGTTGGGGATGCACTTGTAAGGAGAGGATGAAAGGTCGTGCAGCTTGGGGCTTGTGTTGGGAGAAGGCGACATCACAGCATTTCTCTGCTGACAGGAGGCAAAGCCGGCCACGAGGCATGAACCAGGATCAGAGGGCATCATGATCTGCTGACTGTAGTATGGTTTAGAGAGAGGACTTAAGCCTTGGTTCATTGGTCCACAGGTTTGAGCAGGCTCATAGTCATCTGTGGGTTCTGTTTTTATAATTGGAACTGTTAAAAGAAAAAAAGGTTTTAAATAAACATGAGTTGCGTATTGGTATGATCAAGTTGGCTTGTGGCTAGGATACCCTTTGCAAAACAAACAACGCTGTGAATAAGACTCTGTGTGTCTTTTGCTTAGTTCTCCCACCCTATAAAAAAAATGAATGAGTCATCAGCACAAGAAAGTCACAGCTGGTTCTAATATTGAAAAGGACTATTTTCTTTGGACTCTCCTCTAGCACTAATGTGCTATAAAAATCTATTTGCAAATAGCTGTGCTTCAGTGGAAGATTTGGACCCAAGGGCTCCATAGATTTGTAGTAATCAAGGCAAGAATTTTAACTTGGATAGACTACTGCATTTCTACAGCTACCGATGGCCCATTTGATAAATGTCTGTATATGCAGTAAACTGGAGCATAATAAGGTAGTGATGGGGCTTTTAGAGTTCAATGAAAATAAAGTTGCAAAGATACATGACAAAGTGCTATGTACAAATAGTTTTCAATTATGACAATATTTTTGAAAGAGTAGGATCTGATTTGGTTAGGTTTTTTATATAATTGCATTTAATTTTTGCTAATGCCAGCTCCTAACAAATGTTAGTCAGTCTCTGACTACCAAGAAAAATTGACTCCTGTTCTAGACCTCTGCTTGCTCTACCCACTGTCCTAAACGATGCCCTAATTGAGCTGTCATGCCTCTAAAAACTACCAGAATGTGGACAAAAATGATTGCCAGTGAGCATCAACTCAGTCCTGACAAATGCAAAGCTGCTTTCTCAAATCAGAGAAGAAAGATCCTTTCTCCAATTTTTTCAACATTTGCTTTCTCTCTCAAATCAAAGAGAAGTGTCTTTGAAGCTTCTCCTGCGACAGATGCAGTGCACAGGTAAAACCCACTTTCTCTATCAGGAAAATTACAAATAATAGGGCCAAGCTAGACTGTAGATGTTTCTGTTTTGTTTTTTTTTTTTTCTAGGCAGATGCAACTCCAAAGCATACGATGATCTAGTATGGATGCATAGTGGCATTTATCTTCTTTCTAAAAAAATTCTGATGACACCAGAGAATATTTTTCAGAATATATTCTAATAACCAATCCATTGTGGCACAAAGGTAATAATGAAACATCTTTTCACAACTCAACCCAGATACATATGTGTTGCATGAGTGTCTCTGACTGTATTTTTATTTACATGTGTTTTCCAAAACCCTTACACATTGTCCAGCCATTTATTATGTTTGTGTATGAATCTTTTTGAGCTCCTTAAAATGCATGTGTCCATCTGTACATATAAGACCTCTTTTAACACTCACAGATTTTGCTGGTGGTGAATTCACTTCACTACCCTTGTTTTACAGTCCCTGAGCCCCTTGTTAACTTTGTTCCTTTTATGTTCTTTTACATATAGTTGCTTGCAACAATTGTTTCAAGATTTCTAGTAGCCTAATAAAAACAGGTCTACATATGTAACAGATGCACAGGTGCTGCTCAAGACAAATATGCTAGGTGTGATGGACCGTCATTGGATTTCTCATCATCTTATTTGCACTGCACACTGGCTACCAGGGCTACTAATGCACTTGGTTGCAGAGAAGCAGATTCCAGCTTCAGTGACAGCTTTACAAAACCACTATCATACCCTTTAGGAAAATGCAAGACCAAAGAACTGCACCTAGACAAACACAGCAACTCAGATATTGTAAAAAAATACCCTTAACAAGTTCCTGAGCTAGCAAATATACTCATATGTTTTATATTAGGTTCACTGTGCTAGCGCTAACCACAGCACAGCTGGAATATGATGGTTGTTGAACACCGAATTTTCCCAATATATCACTGTTATAGAAACATCTGTGCTGAATAATTCCAAGCTCAAGCACTGGCAATACAACTCCAATAAACCCTGGAGCTGTCTGACTTGTTATAACCTAGGGAAGGGTATAGCCCTGTGGCAGGCAGACCAGAGGCCTTACAGAAGGCAGGTTCCTGATCTCAGGCTGGCTTTCCATTGTAGCTCTTCTACAGCACATCTTGTTACCTGGTATGCCAAGCACTTTTTTGTCACTTCAGTCTGAATTTTTCCTTACAAAAGCAATGCCATGGGATCCATTTGGAGGTCTGAATAGCGGTCATGAATATTGTGAAGCTCTTTTTGGGTGTTGCTACACTGAAATAGTCATACTGCAGCCAATGGAGGACCACCAGTAAGTCCTGCTCTGCACCAGGTGAAGGCCCGATGGATAGGAGGAACTCTATTCCACACTTGTTAGTCCAAAAACTCACTTGGAGGATGGTGACAGCAACCAAGACACTCCTGCTGCCTACAAATTCAGAGGGAAAACAGAGACTGGTCAGGGCTAGTCAAGGTAAGCCACAGTAGCTTGTTTCCTAATGGCAGAATGGTAGCCAGAGACAGAAACAAGAAGGAGGGATATGAAATAAGTGGCACCTCCATTTTATTTTATATCTGTTGAAATTGATTTGCTCTGAACGAATACTTCTGGGAATCAGTTATTTCAAGTAATGGGAAACAAATTGTCTTTAAATGGACAAATACTATCTGCACTTATGCTTAGAGTTGCCTGAACTTGTCCAACTGAACTGTCTTCATTATCTTTTTTAATACGCTTTTTCAACACAGTAAAAAATTCACCACTTGCTCAGTATCTTATATTTTGTTTGTATACTAATCTCATCACTATAATAAGTATCACAGTGGAAGACAGAAAAAGTATTCCTGCTGAAATGGTGAAGGGATTTGTATCTGACTTTTCTATGTTTTCCCAGTTGCACAGTCATTACCCCTGTGCAGAGTGAGTTGTGAGCATCCTACAAACTGGGATGGCAGCCACGCAACACCCTTTCAAAAACTGTGAATGTCTTCATGAGTTACCAGTTTGGAGAACAAAGGGCTGTAGGATTTTTTTTTCCATGAAGAAACCATTACTAATGATCCAGATGATATGGAATCAGACCTGTAAAGCTGAGCATGTCAGAAGAAACTTAAAACATAAATATTTCCCCTTCTGGCCAGATCTCAACTTTAGTATTTTACATGAATAACTGTAGTACCTGACTTGTAGAGGACACAGTACCACAAATCTCTATGTTACATCAGTTAATGGTTTATTTATGCTACTCTGTCCCGTTACATGCTTCTACCCAGCTTATGTAACGTCAACAAATGGAGTAACAAAGGCCAAAAATCTTTGCCAATGTTTGTATTTGAAAACTCAAACTAGCTGTGGGTCTGATCTGGTCATTCTGAAAATACTCTGATTGTGTCAAAAGTTGGTGTAAATAACCTTATATTCTTTCTTTGAAAGGGCAACTGTTTTCTTCCACTTTTCAAAGGACTTTAGAGGGCCCAAAGTAAGAGCTATGGGTATTTCAAGGCACACCTCCCCAAACCAATGCAGGAACAGCCTGTAACTGTACTCACTGGCTACTCACTTACCACCACAGTGTCTACAGAGTTACTCAAACAATGTAATGAGGCTGCAAAGAACTAAAAGACCCTCACTCACTGTCTTACTAAATTCTGGGGGACTGAGCTGCTCAGGTGGGGTGAGCAACTGCACCTGACTTAGAACAGGATACAAACCTTAGTGCCCATCTTCTCTGTTTTCTCCTAGATAGGAAAATCATAGAATACCCTGACTTGTAAGGGACCCTCAAGAATCAAGTCCAAATCCTGGCCCTGCACAGGAGAACCCTGGGCAGTCCAGAGGAGAACCCTCTGCACAAGATAACACCAGCAGACAGGGTTGTTCACTGGCCAGCTGGGTACTTGAGTTACCACTTCTCTAGTGACTCAGATTTGATGAACTGCAAGTCTTTACGAACCCAAGATCAAAAAAAGGGGATTGAGCCCTTTTATACATCCCCGTGGAGGCATGGTAAGCTAGCTGCCATAACACACATCCATTTCCATCGTCATTGACTTCCACAAGTGAGTATTTTGAGATACAACGTGATATAGATGATTTTTATATAGTTGATTTTGAGATGCAACATACTGCAAATTTTCTCAGGATTAATATTTAACAGAGAACAGCCTAACTTGTAGCTCAAATAGTTCAAATCAAGA
The DNA here is from genome assembly GCA_013398075.1 of Notiomystis cincta. Taxonomy (NCBI): domain Eukaryota; kingdom Metazoa; phylum Chordata; class Aves; order Passeriformes; family Notiomystidae; genus Notiomystis; species Notiomystis cincta. The sequence continues at coordinate 76,385 of VZRX01005137.1, read as the reverse complement.
ATGACTTGGTAAAACCCTGCCAGCTAAACAGACACTCCTAGTCAGTCACACAGCAGGCTTGGGCTGGCAATTAACTGCAAAGCCCTACAGCTGTTTAGAACCTGCAAGCACTTTCAGCAGAAACAGTCACTTCTTAAATCCAGCAGAGCCATCTCGAATAGCAACAATCGTTCTGTCTTAAAACTGCTCCGTGGTGCTGAGGTAGCACCCAGTATTGCAGACTCTCAGCTGGCTAGAACGAAAAACTGACGAAAAACTGACTTAATTTACCATACATTGAGATTCGCCTATAATAAACTGCAGCAATTAAGCCAGAATTTGTGAAATTGTAAACACAAAAGATGATACTCTTTCTCTCTATGCTCAGACTCACAAGTAACAGTATTCACTTAAGAGTGCTGAGGGCTCTAGCCCTTGCCCTTAAAAGGTAAACAGAATGCAAATTTCGTTAGTATTTTGAAATTTTAAGTGCCTGTTACTTCACAATGCATTAGGTCAGCTGACATACAGTTTTAAACAGTCCTAGATTTTGAATATTAAAATATGACAGAGGTTACTGTTCTAAATTAATCTGATAAGTGAATTAATTTCTAATTGGTTTTCAGTGGTTCAGTGATCCTTCTTAGACTCTGAACTCATGTTATTATGTCATCTAATTTAATATGAAGTTCTGAGAACTACACATTGGCAGCAGCCCTAGCTATAAATCAAAGCTTCTTACTCAGAGATATCAGGGTTATGACATCATACCAAGGCAGACAATGGTCCTTCTGTGTGTGTTTGAATCTGGGAGAAATATTTCAGCCAGTTCTGCAAGCTCATATTTAAATGAAAGGCCTTTCTAGCAGGTAAAAAGTTAATATATCAAGCCTAGAAGAAAAATAATAAATCATGCACATTCAGTAAAGAGAGTCAGAAAGTGCTCAGATATAAATTATATATATTTTTTGACAATTCTAACAAATGTGTTTGCTTTTGCACTTTAGCAATCCAGATGGGTATTTAAATTTTTTTTTTTTTCGGGGGGGATGTTATTAAAATATGTGAACTGAAAAAAAATGTTATCAATTAGACAGATGTTCATCCTGATTAACATTTAACTGTCAAATTCCCATTTCCATGTAGTATTATCAGTGTAGACATTCAGGGTACTACAATATATTTATTTTACCCCTAAGTTTGATTGAACCTATCCAACAAAATAGCTTCCTTTCATGGTGCAGACTATGATGTAGTTCCTTGGCACCTGCACACAGATTTTTTTAGTTAAGAGTATGAAAATCAAACCACTACTTTTTTCATCATGTGCACACACACATTTCTCCAACTTTTGGACTAAATGTCTGGCAATTGGTAAGAATTTGGGATGAGACTTTCAAAGAGAGCTGAGGAGTTAGGTATCTAAATCTCCATTACTGAGTTGAGCTCTGAAAGGCTGTTTGTGCCTTTGAAATCCTTCCTTGCCAGTCAGTTTTGATATGGCGGCACACCTTCAGAAGACACTACATAGGTCACCCCAGCTCCTGTCCCTGCTTTGCTGCTGGTCGACCAGAGACTAGTTAGGGATGTGGACACATCTCTATGTACAGTTTAGCCACTCTGGATTCATGCAAAAACAAAATCCTGGCTGCTGCGGCAGCACTGGCAGGATCCAGCCTACTTGAGGCCTCACCCCTTGTTCTGACTGTGGAGCAGTCCGTGTTGGGGAGAGGCAAGTGACTGGCTGCCCTCAGAAAACAATCCCTGCTTCAGAAACACCCGAGCAGCAGTGGCTGAGCAAAACTTTCTGAAATGCCCTGCCAACATATGTGCAGCAGTGGCAATCTCCGTAACAAGGTACGAGCACTCCGTCCTAGGAATCTCATGAGACAGTCAACTACAGGGACCTGCGCAGATGCTGTCTGTGAACTTGGTGTTTTTCCCTACACACCTATTAAACCAAAACATTTTTAAAGGTCAAGCTGCTACCAAGCCCTTGCTTTTAGTTACCAAATCCAGTGCATGGTGACTCAGACACAAAGGAAGCCTCTTGCGATCAAGACACTGTAGGCAGCACACACATGTGTGCAGCTTCTATCTGCTCAAGTATCTGAACTTACCCTCTCTTGCTAGTACACTGCTACTGGTGCTGCTCATCAGGAGAGCTCACTCTAAAACATGTCTGCCTGCCCTTTTTGGGTTTTGTATATAGATTTTTACAGGTTCAGATGAATATTTATAGTTTTATACAAAAAGAGCTCCAGGGAGATGGAAACCTTGTTCATACACCTCACCATATAATCTCAGACAGTGACATTATCTGATTTGGAAGTGCTTTCCAGCTAACTCATTTGCTAAATGCTTTTCAACAGCTGTTAAACTATTAGATTATTCTACACATATTTATGAGACAGAAGATTATATATGGTAGCTTGTTCCATGCATTACTAAACCAGGTGGGGGAGATGTAGAAGGTAGGTGGAGGGCATTTTTGCTTGTGCTAGTACAGAAGATTATGCATTAGCTTACTTTCAAAATTAAGAGATGGAAATTCTTAAAAGGCACAATTTTCCACCATAACACTTTGTTAAAACCTACACTGTTGAATAGGAAAATCAAGTCCTGTGATATGCCCACTTGGGCTGCTATACTGCTGCTTCCACAATGTGATGCAGCACCTGGCTCCAACTACTGCCTTCAGCTGGAGGTTTAACTGTGCACAACACCCAGGCTACACTGGCCAATGCTTTCTATGTCACTTCTGTCAGACATGTTAAAATCCACTGGGCTGAGGTCTCTTTAGAAGATGCTACACAACATTACACCACCAGCTCTGAGTTTACTCCTGCTTGCATATGAAATCACTGGAAAGCAAGGGAAGCAGTCCTCAAAATCCTCATGCAGAGGAGTTCAATGACCAAAACTACAGGCTGGGTGATTTTTCATCTGAAGGGGAATATTTGAAAAGGGAGGTACTGACAAAAGACAGTTTTATGCACTGGAAGTTAATGATTATGGGTGATCATTGCTGATGGCCACATACAGCCAGGGCTTCTACATAAAGCTTGTCCACCCCTGCCTGTCTCAGGGACATCACAAAGGTGATGCTTTTTCCTGGCCTTCCAGGTGAAAATTGAGCACCACACAGAAGCAGTGTTCTGCCTCTCTATATAGATCAAGACAGACTCTGTCTGCAGGTTGGATGTGACTTGCTAGGCTCTGTCTGACTGCTGAAAATGGATGTCACCTGGATGAAGTCTGGATGAGGTGTGGGCAGCTCAGTAGCCAGCACCTGAGGGTGTAACGCTGGTGAGTGCAATATACCTCTCCTCTGCTCCTCCACAGACCTCCCATGGCTCCTGGATAGGAGTGCAGGGGCTGATACACCTGGTGACGATGAACTTTGTGATTGTCTTAAATGAGAACAAGACTCTGACAAAACCTCACCTGCTTTCAGTTACTCTGCTAAATGTCAAAAGTAACAATCAGCCACTGGTAGCCAAAAGGAAATAAACTGTGTCAGTGTATAGTGTAAAAATGATAACTGTAATTCCTATTTTCACCTAAAACTCCCTGGGGTCAACCTTTCACCCCGTCTCTTCTGTTGCCCTGTCCCTCCATGTGCTGGCTTTGCAGCAGTCCAGGTGCTCCTGGGGGGTGGAAACACCTCCAGCAGGTCTGAGGCTCAAGGCCTGACTCAGCCACACCCCATCCCTTGTGGAGGTGCTGCTGAGGTCATATTGCACCAGCTACTTGTTACAGTCCTTTCACAACACAGGCCCTGCATTTGGCCCTGCTGCCCTCAGTCCTTCATTTTGCATAAAGGACTAGGCTAATAATTCTGCTGACCTCAAAAAGGAAAATTCAACAAATACTGAGAGGTGTCAGGAGACAATCAGCACAAGCCATATGCTGTGTCACATTAGAGTAGCAATGCTTTGCATCCTCATTCTGTAGTTTTCTGCTAAGGGGACTGATGTCATCTTTTAACTTAGAGAGTGAGGTGTGGGTGGAAGGGCTGAGGTGAAACAGAGGCATGGCTGCTCAGTGTAGCCATGAGAACATTGTTGCACCCATCTGTATGGTGGGCAGGGGGTAATTTTAGAGCAGAGAACAGAAGTCAGGAGGATGCTGACAACAATGTGCCATACGGAAAGGCTCACTCTTTTCGGATGACCACTGGAGTGTGGTCCTGCAAGGAGTGGGGAGTTGGACTTAATGATCCTTATGGGTCCCTTCCAACTTGAAATATTCTATTATTCTATTCTACAATGTTAAGAACTTTGCTTCTGTGCCACTGGGCTGTAAACTAAAATATCGAGGCTCATCTAGTCACCACAGGCAGGCTCTCAGCACATCTCCACATCCACAGATTCAAAAGACTTCCATCTCCACCAAATCACTGTGGCCAGGTTTTCAGAGGAGCTCAACCTCTTGGAGACTTGTGCAGATGATTGCAGGGAGGCAAAGGAATTGCAGAAAACCTGGCTCTGTGAATGATGGCTGTGCAGTAGTGAAACATATCTCAAAGTAAAAGTTACCCAGCATATCAACACCATTTTAATAAATACTAGAAGCAATGAAATGATTTTTTAATAATGCTTTGACAATTAAGAAGCCTGACAGAAACAGAAACTGGAAATACTTTATAATCAACTCTTTGCAAAAGCTTATTTTTCATTCCAGTAGAAGATACACATCAACTTTCCTTTTTTCTTTTTATTAAATATTTCCTAGACAAACTAGCCTGTCTTCGGTTAGTCAAATATCACTACTTGGATAAGTGAAATTCAAAGAAAAACTTTCCTGTGTTCAACATTCTTGATATCAATTCTTGCTGGATAACAGAAAATATAGAGACTTCTCACTCCTATCTGCAAAAATAACTTCTTGAACACATTTCTTCTATTTTTTTGTACCTACTTAAAAGAAATCTAAACAGACAGACACCTAATCCTTATCACTCATTGTTTAAAGTCTTTGGAGCAGAACTCCTTCAGCTTTCTTAGCAGATGAAAAGACAGGGTTTGGAACCACAACATACATGCCTGTGTGCTTCTTCAGACTCTCTGGGTTAGTTTAAGCCTGCAATGCAGTTGTCCAAAATGTTCTGCTGCACGTAATAGAGCTGCAGAGCGCCCCTGCACAGAGCTGCAGCAGTGGAGGCTCTTTAAAAGCTCAACATCCAAGGGTCTGCTCACTGTGCTCTGCTCAGACTCCTGACTGCAGTGTCCAGTCCAGAGCCTTCCTCCTCAAATTCTGATGGGATGTGGCAATGCAAAATGTATCAGTACTTACCATATGAGCTGCGGGAATTCACCTGTGCCAGAATGGTATGGAAACTACTTCTATTTCTGCACCAGGCATGTCTGTGGAGAAGCCTCAAGAGCCTACAGCCTGCAGGCTCCAGGACAAAACTGATATGCAATTGCTCAGTGATGCTTATCACTGAAGTAATACTAAAAAAAGTGACATTACAGTCATTTCTGTACAATACAGGCTAATACAGGATTCAGGAGCTGCTCAAATTTAGCAGAACAGTAAATCAAAATTCCAATTAAAAGTGGATAATGAGTACTTAGGTTTACAGTCTATCCCAAGACAAAGACTTAAGCAAGCCTGTTTTCAAGGGCTCCTTTTGCAAAGCATCTGCTTTCTGTTTTACTTTGTTATTTAACCTTTTCATTTACAGAGCAGTAAGATTTTCAGTTTTACAGCAGTTTGTTTATTTCTGAAGCAGAAATTCATCTTCACCAAGTAAGTCCCTGCTCTGCGAAACACTTGAGCTAACATAGGGAAGACACTGTCCTGCCACATCTCTGCAGCACGGGAGAAGCCCTGTGGCAGCGAAATAACACTGCTGGAGATGGCAGCTTGTGCTGGCTGCATGTGACAGAGCTGTACTCCATGGAGACGCTATAAGGACCACCAATGGGAGGTTGGATGAGTGAGGTCACGTGTCCCTGGATCCACTGGCTGTTTCCCCCTAAGGAATGAGGACAAATAGGAGCAACAGGAAAAAACCCTACTGTCCTGTGGTGAGGGTGGGAGCAGCATAGACAGCCTGTGGCTCTCCCACTGGTCTGCATGTGCCCACGCCCACCCCGGGAGCACAGCCAGGGGTCTCACACAATATTCAGGCTTTAGTCCACATTCGGTATTTTGCCTTGGCATAGTCCAGTTGAGCTGTAAAATATATATCTGATGTGCATCATGAAGCTTTTAAAAGCTCCCTCACACAGAAATACCTGCAAAACTACGGCAGGCACTGAAATGCAGCATTTGATTAGTCCTAAAGCACAGAAGGAGAAGCAGCTTACAGGATACCATCTCATTCATGTAAAACCACATCTTACACCTAATGATCACTCTGACATTTGCTTGCCAAAATCCTACCCCTTCTCTTTTTGTGGAATTTGTTAAAACAACAGACAAAGTGTTACGTGGGACAAAATCATGCTTATCTCATCTACATTTTTTACACTGATCACCTAGTGTTTCTTGACTCAGGTATTTTTTTCTTCATGAGCTAAACTTTGGTTTTCTAAAATGTCTTGAAACAGTAAAAGAATGTTGTGACTGAAATCAAATAAAGTCCAAAATGATTCCTAGAAATACAGCAGCACAAATGACTGATTCAGTCACTGTACATGGTTTCTAAATACATACTTGAGGTGATTGTATCTAACTTTGAAAGGCACGATGGAAAAAAATACCAGCCATATAAGGGCAAAATCTGTAACACAGCTGTAACATAGTCATTACAACACAAGCATAATAAAAACACACTATACTATTAATTCTGCTGATTGCAGAAGCACATTCACTTTTACCACCGTTATGGGAGAGGCTGCAAAGAACGCAACTTGTTTTTCAATTACTTATATGCACATATACATATGTATTAAGAGAATGTGAGTGGAGAACCAAACAGGAATGGAATATTTACTAGCAATACCTGCTTTTCTTTACCCCACCCTGGTGTCACATTTTTTCTTTCAGGTTTCCTTACACTGAAATGAAAACATTTCACTTAAATTTAAATTAGTACAGCAGACTAAACAAAATTCCTAATATTTTCAACAATTACCATAATTAAAGATGTCTTTGCAGAATAAAGCCAAGGCTGGTTCTTGTTGTCGCTAGGTCTGCTGTCACTAGGTATATATTCCCATCTCTTCACATCAAATGAAGCATCAAATGTTCCAAATACAGAATGGAGATAGCATAAACCAACTCTGCAGGAGTGCACAGTGTTCCCAGGGTTTTAGAACACAATAGTAAAAAAGGGCTTATGTAAAGGCTGGAGGGAAGATGCTACTTAATAAACAGCAGTTAAGAAGATGCCTGAATCTGAAATATTTATGAGGGTAACTTGGGTGACAAGGCAATACCTGATTGCCTCTACAACTGATTTTTGTTGCTGAAAAGTGTTCTGAAAGATAATAACAACTCTTTTTCTTTCCAATTTAAAAGATGAACAGTCTAAATATAAACAGACATCCCCACTGGGGATGAAGTTTGCATAAGTAGGCTGATTCAGTGAAGCACAGCTACACAGAACACATACACTAAGCATTCTGCTGCCATGTCAGGTTTCCTGTACTCTTATTTTAATTTTAGGTCCCAATAAAAGTGCACACATGCTAATTGGGTGAAATTCCAAATGTATACTTTATGGGATTTCACCTACAAAAAGTCAACATGTCTCTTCAAGTCATGTGACATGACTTGAGTATTGCTTTGTAGGTATTTCCCACAGAAGAATTATTTTCGCTTGGGAAGTCTACAAAAAAGCATAACTTAATAATTTTTTCTAATTCCTCTTCCTTCCCAAACAACAACAACAAAGCAACCACCCTTCTTTTCCTACTTTCCCCCAAAGAGTGTTTTCAGTACAAGAACCACTTCAAATTAAAAAAAAAAACGAAACCAAAACAAACTAAATTTAGTAACTATTAAAATCTTCATACAAGCCTGCTTGGAATTCAGCTATCACGAGTCACTTTACTGTCAGCTACCAATGTAAGCTTAAAAAAAATATACTGGCACACATTTCTGAACATTTCGCATCCATGAAGCATTTTACATGGAGCACTCTGATCTCTACCCATGCTGTCCATCTCAATTTTCATCCTGTGCAAGGCAGCAAGGTGCAAGATGACTGCTAGAAGAATCCACCCATCACCTCTAGCTCAGAGCCTAGCATGCTTAAAATGTTATGTTGTAAATTCAGAACTGTTATTTAAATGCAATCTGCCCTCTGGGGTTAGAAAGTCAGACCAAGGATTCACATCAGCTCAGCAGAGAGGTTAGTGCCTTCACAAACATGTGAGTCTGTGCTGTGGCTCTTCAGCTCCCAAAAGCAGAAGTCCTTGTTTCAACAGGTCTCTGCCACCAATGCAAATGGAAACAGAGGTGGTCTCTTGTGTGGACAGCAGAGACAAAGACAGCTCTTCTGGATTTATTCTTACTCTCATAGCACCAAGTATACTTCCAAAATATTCAGATTACTAAAGAATTATCAGAAACATGTATTATCACTATCTCTCACTTTTACTAGCAGAGATAAGGAATTCTTTTTGTTACCATTAACAGGAAGATAGGTGAAAAGCTGGTACTGGCTTCTCTTTCTTTTCCCGTTGCAGACATAGAAGTTGACCTGAACAGGGCTGGTAATTCTCTGACTGCGGAAAGGTGGTATCTCAACCACCAATGAATTCTGCAAAAGCAACAAATCAGAAAGTCAAGGCACGACTGAGGCAGTCGAGCTGTACAAAGGTATTGAAAAGTTAACCCCAAGAAGGAAATGCCCAGGCTTACAAGGAAAAACACTCTCTGAAGAGAAACTGGTGGAAGAATGACTTCCTACCAACCTCAGTGTCCATGGCAAGGATTCTAGAAGTAGGGAAATTATTTTAGCATGGCTCAGATCTTTACAAAATCACTAGCCTTCACTTCTTCCCTTTGGACAGCAAATATGGTACTGTATATGGACAAGGCTCTATCCAGTCTGCCTCTGTCAAGAATCTGGGATCACAATCAAATTGTGGTCTCTAACTCAGTGGGAGAAAGCACAACGGATCAGTTGGCAGATCATCCCTGATATATCTGAACCTAACAATATTTCCTTTGAAAGGCATTAGGACAGCATTACTCAAATATTTCCATTTTCCATAGTGAAATATTGTTTTGTATAACAACTGAAGAAGTTTTAAGCGTGCTAGCTTCTGTGGATGGGAGATTCACTGTTGCAAGAACATCTAGTACAACATGAAAAAGGGCTGGAGAATGTGTAGATGATCTTCCACTGTCAGAAACCAAATGCTCCAGCACGGGGCTAGGGAATGACTTAGCTTCTAGGGCATCAGTTTACACACATGCACAATGAATCTGCTATGACCATCAAAACCTCCCTTGGCACTTTTTGAAAGTCACAAAAAATGCTCTTCTTAGCATTTGGCCTGAATTCAGCTGAGATCTTTAAATTGTTTGCCTGCAGGTCTGCAAGTATTGCATATTCCTGCAGACTTGGAATAGCGGATGTACTTCCCACTTAGAGACATAGCTGAGGGAGCCACACTTCTCCAACGTGGGGCTGATCTCCTGTGAGGGGACTCATGTTTCTTCTGCAGAAGATAGAGGAAAGCCAAGGAAAATGATCAGAAATTGCTTTGGGAGCAGTGGAAAGAACTGACCCAGTAAGACAAAAGATGAGCAGATGGAACTAGCCCATCCTGGACAACGAAAAAATATTTTCCAAATGGTCTCTCCTACTTTTGGGATAGCTTCCAGTGAAGGCTTTTTACCCCATGCTTGAGTTAAAGAAAGATTTCCAGGAGGGGAGGCCTAAGTACTTGTTCTGTTTCAGTGCCAAAGCCTTGGAAATCCCTCTTTAGTAACAGTGCTGGAGAAGGCAATATATATTTTTCATCTTGATGTTAAAATATTTAAGGCAGACTTACTGGCTTGCACATTTCTTTGTCGGTTTTGGCTTCCATTTCCCACACATGGTGACCATCTAAAAGACAAAAGAAAAAGATATCTAGTTCTGTCCTTTTTTCCTTTCCCAAGCCAAGAAGGGAATAACTTTTGCAAAAACAATCTCTTTGAAGGGGCACTGCCTATGTGAAAAGGAGCTCTCACAATGCATTGCTCAAAGTGTTGCCAAACTAAGAGACCATCTGGGTACCCTGTGACAGGAGACCCTTTGGCTTTTCTGAAGGGAAGAACCACAGTCCAGAGTGCATGATACCATGATGGGGGAGAGCCACTGTGACTTTGCTGTGCCACTAGCCTGGACAAAATATGCAACTGTTCTACATCTCAGTTCACTGAACTTTCAGACAATACTGCTACCTATGATGCCTTTTACCTATGCTATAAATAATATTCAATATTAATATTAAACAATACAAAAAGAAAGGTAGTATTAAGGAAGCTACTTAGCCAAGCAGGATTTGATTTTAATATATTCCTAGTCTGGCTTGTCCTAATTCTGCTACTTGGGTTGAAAGGAAAGGCCATAGGCTGGAAAACAGCTTTGGACTCCATTTTCAAGTTGGTTTAGTTCAGCTACAGTGGTCCTTCTGGAGCTGCTTCTAGTGGTGTGTTGAGTCCTCAAAATTTACTGAACTTCTGTTTTCAAGCAATCATAGATTTAAGTTACAACTATAACTTATCCTAGGAACATGTCTTTTGGAAGAAACCGACTGCGGTCATTTTTCCTGCACATTATTGGTACAGAAATCACTGGACAACAAGGTGGGCTTTTATTTCCTTGCATCTTCAAACATTAATAGGAAAGAAATGAAAAAAATAATACAGATTGTAACATTTCTACTCTGCAGACCTAGAAAAATACAAATGAAAGGCCATAAGCAGCCTGCTGGATAAGCTGGGCAGCAGAGACATGCAGCTTCATGAGTCCCACCACTGTCAAATGTTACCAAACTTAAGGGGAAACTGAGACTTTATGTCATCTCTTTTGTACATTTATTGTAGCATTGGGACATACAAATGCAAATATTAGTTATTTTGAACTTCATCATATGGACGTGAGCCTGCCTTAGAAAAACAGTGCTCTGAAAGGTAAAAGAGTGAATGCACTTTTTCTTTTCTCTTCGCTTTCATGGCCAGGATTGAGGTGACGATTTTTAACTGCCTGATTTATTACAAATGTCTGTAAATAATATTTTTGTGTACCGCTGTCCTACTGTGAAAGGAATGCTGCTGAGGGACTCTCCCTGGCAATTGTCTTAGTGTCCAAAACCCCCTTCTTTTTAATGTATGAAAAGAAGCACAACATGAAGGCTGCAGCACAAACACCACTGTGGATTTGGCAGGTCTTTCTATAGGAAAACAATTAGCAGATCTACCCTCATTTTCTTCCTACATTTTAACTTGTGACACTGGAAAAGGAATCCCTTTAATTGGTACTGCTGCGTTCAGCTGCGAGGAGAGAAGGAGCAGCCAGACTGTGCTCGAGTCTCCTTAATGATGTCTTTAGAGAGTGCCAGAATTGAAGTAGGCTTCTTGGGTGGACTGGGTGATCACTTCACAATCCAACAGATGCTTTCCCTGGGCTGTCAGGAGAAAAAACCTGACCAAAATTCAGCAAGCCAGGACACATCCCCTGTCTGAGAGTAGCCACCTTTATCTCCAACCCCTGTAGCACTCCCTTCCTGCCCCTAATTAATTCAATCAGTTATAACAGCAACACAACGCCAACACTATTACACATTTTGTGAAGTGCAGAAACTTTGGCTTTGGGAGGGGTTTGCTGGGCTGTTTTTTTTAAAATCTACAGATGTCCAGACTAGTAGTTAACGTGTTCAATTTGCCTTTGTAAACAGATTACCAGAAGTTCAGGGTTTTTGCTATGTTTAATTTGTGCTTTGCAAGATGAATGATCTGATTCAGGTTTCTGGTTTTTATTTCTTGCCAATACTTCAGTAAAATTCAAAATTACTCCATCTCCAATTAATCTTTCAATCATTTCATGCAGCACTGCCTTTATGCATTTTTGAAATTTTTATGATGACAAAAGGGAGTTTGTTCAGAAATATTTTAGATGCTGTAATCTAAACTATTAGGAAAATGAAAATCCAGAGCCATGGCTTGTCTTTGGAAGCTAGTAAGAGCAATATGGGTTTTGCTCCAAGAAATTCCCTTGTGACTGTCCAGACCATCAGCAAATGAGGGGAAAGGGAAGAGAGGGAAGAAGTAGGGAATAGACAACTAATTAACAGCTAGTGACATTTCATTTAACAAAAACACAGGGAGGAAAAGTTGTTATGAAGCAAGAGACCAAGAGAGAAGAAAGACAGAAAGAAAGACAGAAAGACAGAAAGACAGAAAGACAGAAAGACAGAAAGAAAGAAAGAAAGAAAGAAAGAAAGAAAGAAAGAAAGAAAGAAAGAAAGAAAGAAAGAAAGAAAGAAAGAAAGAAAGAAAGAAAGAAAGAAAGAAAGAAAGAAAGAAAGAAAGAAAGAAAGAAAGAAAATTCCTCATATTACATCTGGTGAACCAAGAGGGAAATCTCAACACCCACGGACTGGGACCAGCTCCAGGAGGGAAACCTTAGACCACTACGTCAACCTTTTACAGTAAACATGTTTTGCAGGTTTAAAAGGTTCGGCTGAAAGACAAAAAAAAAGAAAAAAAAGAAAGAAAAAAAAAAAGAAGAAGAATAGCGTTGGAATGGTTTGTGGGAGCACTAAGCCTCAAGAGAGTCTGCACATGCCAGAGAAAATAGTTTTGCCCCAGTGCCCATCTGCCTGGGGAGCCTGGGGAGCAGGCGGGATGCCGCCTCCTGTCAGCGTGTGCTGGAGGAGTGAGGGCGCCTCGCCCACAAAAGTTTCCATTGTACGCCTGCCACATCTGCAGCAACGCGCCTGGTCTGGGCCCGAGGCAACTCCCTCCTGGCCGCCAGCCAACACAAGTACACCAGAGCAATTTATACCTTTCCAAAATGCAAATAATTCAAATTACAGACATAACACAAAGCTGAAGCAGACACATTTCAGGCATTCCCGTTAAAGTTTGCTCTCTGGAATTACCGTACCCAAATGGGCAGTTGTTATGCAGGGAGGGGGGGAGATGGAGTCAGGAGAGGAAGGAGAGGAGGAGGCACAAAGGAAAAGGGAGAAAACGGCTTTTCCAAAGGTCTTATTTCATTACCTTTCATTTCACTATTTACTTTCACTAAGTAATAAGAAGTGTCTTCTCCAAATCAAATGCCTGGCTTTGTTTTGGCATTTTAAAGATTTATAGTGCAATATTTTGACGAGAAAGACAGATCTTTATATAGCTAAAAAGTTGGGTCAAGATACTATACTGGTTTCTTATGTTTTGTGAGGATTTTTACCAAATGGAAATAAACCCAAAACATCCATGCACAGAAGGGCAGGGCAGAAGAGTCTCCGGCAGAGTGCCCTGCTCCCTCACTGCCAGCGGCAACAGCCATTAACCCAACAGAGCCAAGGCTGTAATGGGGAACTGTGCATGGGCTGGATAAATGACCCTCAATCTCTCCTCCTCCAAAGAAGCAGTGCAGGAGTGTGGCAGTGCTGGGGGAAGGAGAAGCTGCTCCTGCCTGTTCTGCATAGGCTGCACGCTGCACTGACAGGTGGCCATTGGCGCTACTGCCAGCTGAAGACACCAGGTTTGTCAGGAAGCCTGACATTTACAGACCCATCCCTGTTATTTATAGCCATTCCTGATCTGTGTGTGCTTCACTACCATCACTGAGACACTCAAGAGCATCTGGGATTGCTAATGACAAAAACGCTGTGAACCTATGTGTTATGGGGGGTGGATTTTCAGCTCTGCAAAGCATAAGCACCCTGTTTTAACATAGGGTAGCTGAATGGTGAATCGGCCTTTGTAGCCTGCTCTCATCGGCTGCTCGCTCCCACGTTGAAGTTAACTGCGCACAAGTCCAGAATTAAAAATACTCTAATTCATCAGGGAATTCCCTGCAGTATGAGTCACCAAGCGGCTTCCCCACCACACCCATCTACAAGATTTCCACATAAAAAGGCACTGTAAAGGTCTGTTTTAACACAGAAGCAGGGCTAAAAAGTGATTGTGTAAATCTAGAAGCATTAGTTATTCACACATAGAGCCTTCCACACCATGACATATAGATATTCCTCACGGAAGAGCAAGACAAAGAGCTGTAAAGACTTTCCAAAGATATTTTTGTAGCATCTTCCCCTCATCATTGCCCATCCAGATACCCACCCCCTGGGGTTTCTAGGGTTTGATTTACCTTTGTATCTCAGGGAACTGCAAGCATAGTGCCAGGGGTTTGCAACCTCAAAACAATCAAACCGCCAGCATAACTTTCCAAACTGATGGATTGCAGAAAGGAGGAAGAATATGCAAACACAAACCCCCCATAGCTTGGAAACTCAGAAGGGTATAATATTTGCCAACCACTTAAATCTTGCCTCTATGAAATGGGCATAATGGGAGCACTCAGATATATTTAAATGACTCCACTTTACTACAGGAGGTTCAAACAGTCTATATTCTTAGTGGATCTGTGTTCACTTGAGAGATGAGAATAGACATTATCTAGGATTTCACTGCCTATACACAGGGTACATTTTATATTCTTCCAGTCTGCACTTCAACAGAGTTTGACTGCACTGGCTGCGCTGTAAATCTCTATTTAGATTCATATATTCCAAATAAAATGGTGAAACAGACCTCATCCTCCCAAAGGAACCCACTACTTGATTAATGTGTTGTGAGATTACCCTGAACAATAATTCCTATGTTACAGCCCAGATTACTTTAACATGTCCACAACAGTCAGGGCACAGATGCAATGCAGCACCACTTGGAGGTGCCCTGCAAAGGCTGCCTACCCTCCTATTTGGCCCTAACAATGCATATTTAAATCCCTGAGGAATGAAAAATTTGAAAGCTTTCAATTTGCACTGCTACCCTTCTTCCTGGTGAGTACTCTCAAGAGACTGAGAGGACTGATCTGTGAAGATGTTCACAAGGAATGGAGAGGTTTCTGTGCAATGAAGAGGATGAAGACTACGGCAAAGTCTCATCTTTTGGACTTAAGAGTTATCCAGTTCTCTGCAGAGATGCCATCAGCTTCCAGGGGAAGGGCAAGTTGGACTGGCAATGAAAGAGGTGAGGAGGAAGCTCTGCTGCTTGGAGGACAGCACTCTCCATGCCAGTCCTGGGCACGACCCACTGGCACCATCTCAGCAGCTAGCACTTATGGGTTGGCATGGGTGTACTGGTGCCAGATTTTTCAGGGGCAGCAATCTTTTGGATTTGGGGAAGCCACAAGCAGTCAAGGCACTTTTCTCAGCTGGTCTTACAGGCGTCTTGCTGCAAACATTTCCCCAGCTGGACACCAGCAAGAGAAGGGATCCCACCAAGTGGATGGATGCTGTGCCCGTGCTGACATGCTGGTGTACATCTTAAAGACTTTTACAAGGGTCAGACACTAAGGATTGACCAACACCAGCCAAGCAGTCTGACATGGGTTGTACAGGGAAAATAGGGCAAGAGAGCAATGAAACATTCAAAAATACAGTGTGTGCTAGCAGAGAGTAAGTATCTGAATTGTAAGTGGCCAGGACCTTTTTTTTGATCACCTCAGTGGCACTTTGCTCTCCTAAGATCTCAGCCTCTTAGGGATCTGCAAGCAGCGAGATGCCTCCTAGTCCCAGAGCCACCTTCCCAGAGAGCAGCTCTACCTCCCACTGCAGCTCCTGCTGGTGCAATGGCTTGCCTACTGGCCAGCACGTTGTCCCTGATTGCCTCTCCAGCCACCCTCATCTCCACTCTTTGCTCTTATACTGCTTTTGTTATGACACCACACAGCTGGCCTGATTTTCACTTACTTTATTTCCCTCTTCTATGCCAGCTGTTCTTCTGCCCTCCTCACAGCCTACTGTCCTGCTACAGAGACTTCTCTACAGCTTTGCTCCCCATCCCTGGCATACCTTCTGGCATGCCTCTGTCCATGCGCAGCAGGGCTCAGGCATAACTGACCTATTTTTATTTCCACATCAAAGGTGCTGTATTTGTTGGTGTCTTCTCATAAGCATTTTTGCAGCATATGTATTTTGTCCACTCCTTCAGCTATACATTTTTGCAGTACTGAGCTGAGTGCCATGTAGACTTAGGTCTGTCTGCCATCAGTAAGATACTCTTGAGTTACTTTTTCTCTCTTCTTTAATTTGAATTAACAATGTCATGCAGCGAGTAGGTGCAAAAATCCAGCACAAAATGGATCTTATGGTACTTTGGAATCTGTGCCAGGCACGTGCTTCCTCTCTGGTTGCTCAGCTGGGCAAGCCAAAAGCTGAGGGACTCACTTTGCCTGAAAGGTGAGGTCTTTTTAGCTGCCTTTTATCACAGCATGTCTAACAGATGTAATTATTCTGAGTTCTAGTTTTTGCAAATGAACTGTAATTTTAGTCCAGGTAATTAAAAGGAGACGCAGTGCTGACAACTGACAGATTGGGTTTCATTTTGAGCCAAAACCATTGTAAAGACCTGCCAGGTACTATTTTCAGCAGAATGGAAGCTGGTTGTGCAATTTGTGCTCTCTGGCACCTCCTCCTATTCAAATTATTGTTGGTCTCATGGTTTTATTTAATAACTTTAAGTAATTCCAGGTCTAAGACACACAACTTCCAAGTAAAACTGCAGCTTGACATCCCTGAAAAATCTCTCTAGAGCAGGCAGGTCAAAGAAAGCACACCCAGCACAGCCACCCACCAGCAATCATGACAGCACTTCACTCTGGCTTTGATTACATTCACGTCATCTCCTTGTCTTCACAATTTTACTTTCCTCTGGGAAACTTTAGTACACTGAACCTGTGACTCTGCAGCTGAAACTGAGTAAAATATTCCTGGTCCATCTTTTTCAGTCTAATCTGTCTCATATTTTTTCAGACTGTTGGAGTAACGAACCTCACAGCCAGTTTAAATCAAGTTCCAAATTTTTCTTCCATGAACAGTTCTTTTTCTCTACTTCTGTGCTGGATGCCAACGCCACCACCTGTACTATAGCTACTTCTAGCTATTCCTCATCTTAAGATGTAAATTTGATCCAAATGCTTTCAAGTCTTCATTATTTTTTGAGACACAAACTCTTCAACTGTATGACCACAACTTCTCAACTTCCAGAAACATCCCATTATGGCAACTCCTTGTGACTTTTTGGCAGATACTTTTGAACATAATTTTTTTTCCCATCTACTTGTCCCCTTCATGTCCCTTTTCTTGTTTCTCTTGTCCAAGGTCAGGCTCAGTCTTAGAGGTCTCTCCTCCTATCCTTTGATTTTCTGCCTTGACATTAGCTTCCCAGCAACAAGGCACACTTTGGAAACAATTTATCTCTCTCTCTTTCTCTCTTAAATGTCATTGCATTTTCTTCCACATTGAAGGTGTAACCTTAAATTCCTTAACAGATCTAAAGGGAACATGCTTCTCTTCCCTCAGCTCTCCCCACTTTTCCTGTGATACGCATCTGAAGAATTCTTAATGATGTCAGGAAATCAACAGGAGACAAGTTGTCAAAAACTAGGTACTTTGAAGGTATCCCCTTGCAAAAGTTGACATAGCAAGGTCTGGCTAGTGGTTGGGCTGTAGGGGTGGAGAAGATTCCAGAAGTTGCCCCCATGTCTGATAGAACCAGTTCCTGATGGCTCCAAGATGGACCCTGAGCTGGCCAAACCTGAGCCCATCAGCAAAGTTCATGGAACCTGTCTGCCAACATGCTTAAGAAGGGGAAACAAACTCTAGCAGCTGTGAGAAAGGAGTGAGAGTAAGTGAGAGAACACCCTTGCAGACCCCCACAACAGTGAAGGAGGGGTAGGAGGTGCTCCAGTGGGTTCTCCAGAGCAGAGACTCCCCTGCAGCCTGTGGTGAAGACCACGGAGAAGCAGATGTGCTCCTGCAGCCCATTGGAGACAACCACACCACAGCAGAGATCCACATGCAGCCAGTTAGAGCCCACACTCCTGGCAGGAGCTGCAGCCTGTCAAAGGGAGCCCAGGCAGGAGCTGGTTTTCTCACAGGAATGATGTCTGTGGGGAACCCATGCTGAGCAGACTGTTCCTGAAGGACTGAACCTTGTGAAGAAGACTCATGCTGAGGTAGTACACAAAGGACTGTCTGCCATGGGAGGACCCTACACTGGAGCAAGGGAACAGAAGGTGCGGAAGGTGCGGAAGGTGCGGAAGGAAGGAAGGTGTGGAAGGAAGGAAGGTGCGGAAGGTGCGGAAGGTGCGNGTGCGGGTGGTGCGGGAGGAAGGGGCGGAAGGTGCGGAAGGTGCGGAAGGTGCGGAAGGTGTGGAAGGAAGGAAGGAAGGTGCGGAAGGAAGGAAGGTGCGGAAGGAAGGAAGGAAGGGTTAAGAGGAGCTGTTATGGACTGACCAAAGCCTCCATTCCCTGACCCTGTGCCACTCAGAGAGAGGAAATAGAAGTTGGGAATGAAGGAGAGAAGTTGAGCTTGGTAAGGGAGGCAGGGGTAAAGGTGGTTTTCAGTTTTACCTTTGTTTTTCACTATCCTGCTCTGTTTTTAATTGACAATAAATTATTTTCCCCAAGTGGAGCCCGTTTTGCCTGTGACAGTAAATGATATTCAATCTCCCTGTCTTTATCTTGACCCATGAGCTTTTTCATCTTATTTTCTTCCCCCTGTCGTGTTGAAGAGGGGGAGTGAGAGAGCCACTTGGTGGGCACCTGGCAGCCAGCCAAGGACAACTCCACTGTCTTTAGGCACTGACCACTTCATTAGACTCTTGGATTTCTTGTAAGGGCTGTGAATTCTTGTGTGTTTGGACAGATAGTCCTACTGGAACAGTAACAGTAAAAACTATTTGAAACCTTGTGCTAGTTGTAAAAGTTTAGAGACAAAGCTTTGATTGCACAGATACAGCTGCTTGAAGCCACTTAGTCTGGAAGACACAAAAGAATAAACTTGAAGCATTCAGCCACATTTTCTGTAATAATAAAAAATTTACAGGATTAACTCAGATAAGTGGCTTTTGAGACCATATGGTTATTCCTTATTTCTTTGTCATCCACAGTAAATATCTGTGATTGATTGATCTCATTCTTCACTGTGAGAACAACATCCTAGATGAGACTTGCTGCTATTGCTTACACCATCTCATGCGTATGGCTGCTGTCCCACTCTGTCTTCACCATTCCCTAGACTGAACAGCCAGGAAAAACTGAAACGTGCTGACATTTCCTACAAGCTGCATCACTACTCTGTGTGCGTGAAAGGGTTCCACCATCAGATGACTCCAGCATCTGATGACACAATTTGCCCAAGGATATCTATTTCTGGGCAGTGGCCAGAAACCCCTTCAGCTATTAATACATCTCTAGGATCTCGGTTCAAGTGACCTTCACATGAACTCCATCTCCCAGCCTGTATGCCTTTGAAATTTCCAGTTTATCTAGTTTCCCGAATTTTTAACCTTACTGCGCATGAGTCAGCGTGCAATTGCTCACTGCCAACTGCAACATGTGTCCTGAACTTGGATAAACAGACAGATAAAGACAAAATTAAGTAGTATCTGTCTATCTGACTAGAGGGGGAAGGAGAGTTTTGCCACTTGCTTATTTATTACATGAGCTACAGTATGATTACTGGCGTGAAACATGACCCCTTTTTGGCCAGTTGCCCCTCAAACTGCTACTGGCGATGGAAAGAGCAATGGAAAGATCTCTGAGAATGTGAGATCATTTACCACATGGAGCTCTGCCAAGACTCAGGTCACCCATCTCACCATCCCATCACATCACGTCAAAACAGACTCCAAACCCTAAGCTCCACAGTATATCTGAGTCAAACCAAAAAGCCCACATGCTTCCTCAATGCATCTGTTCCACTGTCATGCCACTCAAATGTTTTGTCAATATATCACTTTCCAGAACTTTTTGTATGTTTTCCTGAAGCTAAAAGACTGTGTTTGAATTACCTGCCACATGACAAAGTAAATTCTGCTCACAGAACATGTGGGAAACAGAACTGATTTTGTAAGACTGACAATTGTACCTTAAGGCAGCAACTGATTGATTCTAATCTTTGCCAGAGACAGGGAAATTTGAGAGGAACAAAAAACCTGTGAAATGCTAGAGTGGACCCTTAAATTCATCCAGCTTCCCTCTTTTCCGTATTTCATTTCCCTTGCGCAAAAATTCAGCTGACCGAGCTTGACCACACATCTAACAGGAGGCAAACTGCTAAGTTTTCCCATCTGAAATACTTACAGAAAGCTATGATATTCTTTGGCATATATAGACAAAAAAAAATTTAAATTGGTGATTTCACCCAGTTATCTTTCATCTGCTCTAGTTATAGCTATTACACATCAACACCTTCATGTTCTAGGAGCAAAACCTGTCCAGCAGGGAGGAGGAACAGTTTTGACAGAAAAATCCATTTAACAAAATAAATCTAAGAGTATAATGAAGAATTTGAAGCAATAACTAAATCTGAAAAGCTTCCTAATTGTTTGAAAATATTCAAAAAGAAAAATCCCTGGAGGAAATGTTGTTTACACACTGTTTATTTCTCCATTTTTCAGGAACTTTGAGCGTCGAAGGCTTTAGGCACAATAGCTGAGGGTATTATGCAATTAGGTTACTGAAGCTGTGTAGGTGCCAGGACTAGTGTTGAAGTCTGAGTAATTAACAAGTCGTTCAAAATCACTGAAGTCTGTAAGTCTGGAGTTACTCAGAGATAAAGCGTTGTAAATTGTGAACTCTACAAATGTCCATCAAAGACAGGGATGCATCTTCAGGGAGGGGCATTTGTTACAGGGAAGATTAGACACAGCCTTTGACCAGGAAAAAACGACCCTCAACATTAACAGGCCAGAGTCAAAGTACCAAAGTCAGTGTTATATGAGAAACTAATCCCATTGTGAAGTTGGGTGTTACACTTCTGCCTTTTCGCTCTTTCAAACCCTTGCCTCGAGCTCTCGTCACTAAGCACAAAAGCAAAGAAAGGTTTGGAGCCCTGACTTAACTAGTGGCAACTCAACCCTATGATAATTGATAATAATACATCCAATGACCACTTCTGCCCATAGATTATAAATTGATTATAAATATTTTGTCAGTTCAACCTGATCTCTTAGATATGTCTAGACTTGGACAAATCTGTGAAGTCTGGAAATACTTGAGCTAGTTCCAGTGTTAAAAGATACAGGAGTGAGGAGCAATTTTTGAGCAAGGAGGGATTTCTGAGGTAGATTAACTCTTTCAGATCTCAATATGAGACATTTTCTAACCCCCAAAATACTCTTTCTATCCCAAAACATCCTAGAGCATGGCAAGAGCTATAATCCATAACTTACCTATACCAAAACGTAGTCATAATTTTCCCATGCACTGTTTCTTGATATGGGATTTGTGTCCCGTCACTGAGCTTTCACTCATCAGTTACAGGATACATTTTGTGAACCGAGGGATGAAAACCAGGAGTTTTTCAGCATGGTGATCAGTTTTATAGATCACTAATCTGACATATTAAGAGCCAACAGTCTGGTCGTTTCAGTTAGTTAGGCTTTTGTGCTGCTTTGTGTTCAGTAACTCACATTACCTTTCAAAAATTAGCTTTGAAAAGAGTGTTTGCAGAAAGTGTTACCAAAAAAGGGTAGCTGATAGATATGCAATCCCTAAAACACACTCTCCAAGCGTCTCTGCATTTTCCAAACTTCCCCTCAAGACTTTTGTTGCCCGGTACATTTATAATCTACAAATGAAATAAAAATTTTAAAAATTTTAAGTAACTAAATCAGTCTTTTGTTATAATTCCAGATCATGATCCAAGCAGATGCACATGTTAGCAGGAAGCATTTTCTCACTTCTAAGCCAAACACTTTCTGCCATAGCTAACAAACACCAACTTCATTTCACCTACTTTTGTAACTAAAATACACACCTTGCTGCCACAGCAAAGCCCAGCCTACAGACATCAAGGGCCCTTGCCAGTAAGGAGTTGCAGACTTTTCAATATTTTACAAAGTACTAATTCTTCCGGTGACAAACAGGTTTTGGCCGTCCTCAACAGCCATGACACACATGAGATACTTTTGAACCTCAAGAAGAGAAATTCATGACTACAAAGAGAAACAGAAAGTAAAAGGAGATAAGAAAAAAAGTATTAGTGTAATTTTTAAGACACAAAGTCATTGTGGGACTTTCCAGTCTAAGGAAATTCTGAATTTGAAAGAGTGAACCTCTTAAAGTACATTCAGCATTCACATTTTCACTGCTGCTAGGTTTCTTCGATGGTCATTTTATACCACTGCTCATCACTGGAAAATATGGTCTAATGTGCAAGCAACAGAATATTGCCCAAAATCCAGTAAAATAAGGCCTCACATCAACACATAAGAACTTTTTTACAGTACTGTTGAATCTTGAGCAAATTTTAGTCCACTTCTGAACACTCATTAATCATCCAAAGGAGTGCCTTCTGCCTGACCTCACCATAAGCGATTCTCCTTCCAGAAAAGCGCTTCCTCACAGCACTTCTCCCGTGGTCCTTTCAGTGTGCCATGCCCTCATCCCCTGGATACCTCATTTTCCCTGTGTGAGACGCAGAGTCACAGGGCTACACAGTTTGTTTTGCTCTCTTTCATATGCTTCTTGGCTGAACTGTAGCTAGCAACGGGTTAAGCTGAAAGCAGGAAGTCACTGCCTCCTGGCAGAAACATTGATTTGATCATTCTTCAGGGATTCCCTCTTGTATGAGTCATTGCTCAGGCTGATTCCCCACCAAAGGAGACCAGGATAATGCCATTCCTCCAGAGACTACAACAGCTGAGGGCTAGCCCTGAAGACTGAAAGCTTAGGACTCATGCTTGGAAAAACATTTGGCATAACACAATGCACTCAGCAGACTTAGAGAAAGCTAGGGAAAAAAAAGGCAAACAAAAAGTGTTCTCAAACTCCTTGCATTATCCAATTAAGTATGCAGACTAGAAGGAATTAGACAAGCTCCAGGAGACTGCCTCCTGGCTTGGGGACTCTGCCTGAGTAAGTACTGAAGACATAAGTTTACATAGTACAATATTTAAATTTTATACAAAAGATATGTTCTCTTTATGAGCACAATGATCTATTACTTTGATCTGTTACTCTGTAATAGCTGTGTTTGGCTGCTACCTACTAGGAACGTGATTAGCATTCCAAATTCAAAAACAAAAGTGGTAACAGAAGCAAAACTAATGAACGTCTCCAGCTAATCATAGAAGTTCATAAGCAGCTCTCTAAGAGAAAGAGAAATAATGCTAATGTTCCTTCTCTTGACCTACTTTCATTGACGTTCAAGGCCTGAAAGAGAAAGAAACACCTCGTGCTGTTTTACAAAAGTGAAGGCTGTTAATGCTTCTTCATTTGCCATTAAATACAGTGACTGTTCAAAATCCAGCCAGAGCAGTCTGCCTCTAAGGTAATGATACATTGCTCTTGTTTGCTTCCGATACATCAAGCTGTGTGGGGCAGCATAGCACACAAACCATGGAAGCCTTAAAAATTGCTCAGCCCAGATTAGCCAGCAGCTTTGCTTTTTGTGTGTCATTTCTACTGACACAATTATTGCAGCTCCTGGAGATGCTACACTCCGACTCTAAGGGCTCAGCCCCTGCAGGCTATACTGCCCTGCAACAAGCCTACAGTGAGACTACTAAAAAAGGCAGGACGTTAAATTCTGTATATCCTGCCTTTAGTGTACCTAATGTTGTATAGGAATTTAGGAGTAGGGAGACAGTGTTCAGATTCACGTGGGTAGCATCACCACACAATCCTTTGGAACACAATACTTAGAAATTTTCCAACTCAAAAAAGGAAGAGGAAAGGAAACAAGTATTAAGGAAGACACCCTTTAATGTGGTTTCCTTCTTGTAGTGAGACAGATCAAGAACTCCTGACATGTCACACTAACCCAGTTCTGTGCAGCAAAGGAAGTTTAAATATAAATAAAGTAGACATTAGCTTTCTTCACCCTTGGAGGGAACACAGAGAGCAGAATTCAGTTTTTTTCAATTGCAATATCACTTTTTTTTCCTATCTTTTTAAACTTTCTTAGGAAACAAAAAAGAATGGTTCTGCTGATACCAAGCCACATCCCCACTGTGGTGCTGCAGTGCTTGGGGCTCACAGGAATGCACCACTGGCTCTCCTGGAGAAGTCAGGGCATTACCTCTGCCCACACACTTTTGGAAACTTTAGCCTCATCAACTCAGGACTCTGTTGGGGAATTTCAGGGGAGTCTTCTGCTCTTGTCCTGACCTTGCTGAGCCCAAAGACTTGGGTATCTTTGCTTCTAGAGCCTCCCTTGCCATTCTGACCCATGGCCCAAGTTTCTGTGGTGCCGGTAGGGGCTGTGGGCAGGAGAACCTCGTGGACATAAAGGGTTAAACAGGGGCAGCGTCAAAGCCAGTGCAGGTGGCCTGAGCAGTGTCCAAGACTGTTTTAAGTTCGGGGTGGAGGGTGGGGGGTTCAGTCGGCAGCTGAGGAATTCATAGCTTGTGCCAGCGCCAGGGAAACTCTTTCCAAAACAAGACTCAAAACTATCCTTAGCAGTCTCGTTTCAGAACCTGGCTTTGATTCCCAGCTCCACTCCCACTGCTTATTCCCGCAGGGGGCATTCACACCCATTACGCACTGCCACCCTGTGATCCACTGCTCCTGCAGGCACATCCTGCCTCAGCCCCAGCTCCCACTCCATGCCATTTTCCCTACTTCAGCTTGGCCTGCAACTCTTCTCCAGGAGAACCAGTCCCACCATCAGAGCACCGCAGGAGCGGTGCTGGACGAGGGCAAAGTTGTGTTCAGTCCCTCCCTCAGTCCTCGGGGTAAACCGGTTCTTCAAATGAATGTGTATGCTCCAAGTCCTCCTCAGCCAATGCCTTGTAAATGCCACAGGAGACGTAGGTGTGCACACACCACCACCAACACACAAATTACAAAAATGTTTAAGAAGATGCACCATATTGCAGGCTTTAGGGGGACATGGCACCATAGATTTCGAACCCCTCTGACAGGTCCTGCCTGCTAGACTCATGGTTTGCTACAATAAACAAATACTAAAGGTTGACTTTCAATGTCTCTATTGTCTACCTGTTACTACAGTTGCCACAAAGTGAAACCTCAGCATAGGCAGGGCTCAGATCTTTTCCACAACTTTGCCCAGTGACATGGAAAACATGTTACATGCAGAAGAAAATGTCATTACCATGTTCGTGCTTTCATCATTTGATACAGATGAGGTGGGGAGGAAGGGAGATTGGAGTCTAGATTGAAAAGACATACCTGGCGCTTTCTCCACAAAGATGACTTTGGAATCTTGCAGAAAGTTATGACCAGTCAGTACCATTTTTTTCCCTCCAGTAACAGGAAAACTGTCAGTACTTTGCTTCTCCACCAGAGGCAGTTCTTGAGCAGATCTCTGAGCTGGAGAGTTAGAAAGAAGATTTAAAAAAAAAAAAAAAAAAAGGCAACCACAAACACATAAAAAAGTAAATACTGCATTAGTAAGTAATTTAATGCTTATCCTCATAAGATAAGCTGAGTTTGATACAGAAACAAAGAAAGGTCACAAGGTTTACAGGAAACAGAGTTCATTTTCAAGTGCTTTTATTGTAAACAATAGCGTTAAACAGCAGTAGATTCAAAAGACTCACAAAGAACAAGTGTTTTAAAATTCAGCTTTATATGTACTATATCAGAAAGTGTATTTTCATGGAAATTCATTTATTTTAAATAATTTTCTCTCACTATATGCTGTGTGCTTACAAGGCACACACACATGACAGGGTGATCACATGTGTCCTAAATTTGTTTCAGTCAGTATACATCCTATTGTCAATTCTGCAAACTGTCTTGCAGCAGCAGCTGCAGCAGCATCAACAGAAACAGCAGCAGCATTAGCAGCAGCAGCCATGGCCCTTGTGATCCAGCAGCAGCTCACACTTCAGACAGCATATTTCCAAAAGAACTTGAGTGCCAAACACACATGGATCCATGTAAACTGAACCTGGCATTCTTGTGGCACAAATTTTATCCCTCCTTAACTGAGACATGAAGAGAGTGCTGCTTCAAGGGATGATGTGACTTTTTACCCAGATTATATGGTTCCTTCCGGTGTCACATGCACTAAGAAATGTATGAAGTTTTTGGCACCAGTTTATTCCACATTCTGCATTGGAAATAACACTAGCATTTATTTTTTCTCCTGTTTTCTACTTCTTTTAGCAAGCATGTGCCATGCTTTTGCTCATTACACAACACTCAAAGCTGCAGTTCCCTGACACAAATCCAATCAGCTTCACATTTAGTGGCTCCCTGAGCTTGGCACCTTTGCATAGACCAGTTCAGGATAGATTCAAATTGTGCCTTAACCTGCTATGTAGCAACTGAAAAGCTCTCATAAACTTCAGTTGCAGGAAATCATGACTCCTCACATTTTTTGCTTTGCCCTCCACAGTGAATGGAGATAGGGATGATCAGGCCTTCCTCCCCATTCCCTCTGCCAGAGCTCACCTCCCCACATACCTGCCAATGTTAACTTTCCCCTCTATGCTGTCAGCATCAGAAAGATCTACTTTGTGGGTGGAATTCAACAAAACCTTAAAAATTTGTTTCAGTCCATCCAGCCAATCGAATTAGCATTGGGAGTTAGACTGAAATTCAGTTTCCACCACTTATGCTGGAGTGTTAAAAGCAGGTACATTTTGGTTCGTGTGGGGGAGGCTGATGAGGCTTGCAGAGCAAAAATGATATGGGTGTCTTTGAAGGGTGCCCCAGTGTATCTGATAAAATACAGTCTGTTCATTTAAAGAGACTCCAGTACAGAAACCTGGTTTCTGGAGGTTTTCTGAAGCTGCAAGCAGCTTGTGCCGGTGTGTCAGCCCTAGTATATTGCTAGTTCCTTACCAAATGGGCTGGGGTTTTGTTTGCTGGTTTTTGCTTTATGATGGGGAGACAGAGTGAATAGGATACGAGAGATGTTCTCCAAAACTTCTACAGCAGTTACCTTTATGATAAGAAGTCACCAAAACAAAAGTCCCTGTCACTCCCAGGTCTACTATTAGTTTATCTGCTCTTTATTTGTAAGTATGTATTTTTCTACAGCACTCAATGCACAAAGCTACACCCTTTTTTCCTAGGCACAGGTATTCTGTTCTCAATATAAACCACGCATTTTTGGAATGCAAATTAAAGTTCACTAATCATACAGGTAAAGCAAAACCAATGTAGAGCATGATGGTGTGGAAAAAGACTGCATACGGGGTGGAAGTGTTAAAAACTGTTCAAAAGGTGTGTGGACGTGGCAGTGCTGAGTTAACAGTGGACTTAATGATCTAAGATGTCTTTTTAAACCTTATCGATTAAAAGATTTTCTGACAATACCCAGCAAGAGGAAGATGTTTGTTGCTACTTACAGCACTCAATGGGGTTGGAGGCTACTTGCAAGGAGAGGGTCCTGCCATTGGCTTGTGGGATATGAACCCTGAAGACCAGACGGACACGTGTGTTCTTCCGACCGATGTCTGTCTCTCCCTTGCGCAGCTCAATGTCGGAATTTCGGAGCTTTAATATCCCAGCACAGTCGATACTATCCAAAAAGAAACATAGGGCAATTCAATTCACTTCAAGAAGATTTCAGGAAGACATGAATGTGCAGTATCTTCCCTCTCTCCTGCATGCTGTTCTTAAAAAACTGTGTCAGGCACAATCCAATGACCAGACTGAACGCAGCAGACTTTGTTTAGTACTTGCACTCTCAAGCATCTGAGTTGGGGCTATCTGCAGCACCAGGTAGTGGCTGCTGTTAAGCACGCAAATATAGGATGTTACTTCAGTTCCCAGAGGAAGAAAATCTAAAAGACTCTTCCTCCCCAACACATCCTGTAAGGATTGTACTTGAAGATTAACCAAAGACCAAAGAAACAGCATGACTAGAAAAGTCAATGGGATGCAACAGCAGCGCAGAAACTGTTACTAACCTAGAATGCCAGGCTACTTACAATTTTACTTGTTGCAGCTAATTTGGAGAAAAATCCGACATGATTTTCAATCTAGGGCAAAGTCCTGAAAATGCTTATTAATGAGCACAGCTCTCCCTGAGGTCAGTTCTACTGTCAATTTGTTTGTATTTCAATGAGTTGGAAATATTCCCAAGCTGAGCACTGAGAAGAAGCTCTGCATGAAAAAAACTAAACTCAGAGTCCTCTCCCCACATTAGGGAAAAATGTGCTTTTCATCAGATACAAAGACTACAATTTCTGGCCTCACTCCCTTTTCTCTCTCTCTTTTTTTTTTTTTTTTAACTTTGGTTTTCTCCTGGATGAGTTTACAACTCAGGATTTTTGTCAAAGAATATTTCAACAGAAGAAGTTCCCAGAACAAATGACATATAAACATATGCACTCAAAAACCCACTGCAAAAAAAATACCTCTGCCTTGGCCATGACTACATAGCCTACATGGCAATTTCTTCTGGGTACTGGTCTCTGGCATGCATTTTATTACATTAAATATGCATAGTTAATTTTATTTTGCGTTCAAAGAGTCTAATTCCCCCTTCAGACCTCTGAAGCCCTGTTCTGAAGCAAACTGCAAACAAGCGCTATGGCAGCATGGTTTTGATCTGCATTTTTTCTAAAGTATGGATTTCAGAATTAAAAAAATGCCCTTGCTGATATGATCAAAGAAACTAATGAAAGTGTTAAAGTTTCCCAACAATGCATATTAGCAGGTGAAGCTGTAAGAATTACAGAGTATTTGTACCCATGCAAAGGGTACGAATTTTGCTATGCAAAGATCTTTAAGATATGGAAGAAAGAGTGCATTTCTCAATTTTGTCTCTCCTATAGGAACACTTCTAAATTGAGTAATTATTGACATACAATTAATACCCAAATGTTCAGAGAAGAAAAAATATTTAAATTCAAGCTTGTAAAGTTATGGACATTAAAATCCAAAGTCAGTAGGAACTGGCAGATGTGCAAAAGTTTAAATGTGCAGATGAGCTCTGGTGATTCACTGAATCAAGGCCTAAACACAGAAAGTGTGAGAAAGTCATTGGCTCAAAATTTCATGAGGTTTTAGACTACTAACATATATGCCAAAGCATTGTTTGTGATTCTTGAGTGAGCTGTACTACAGTCTGGCATGCACGCCACAAAAATATTCAGCTTGGCTCCCAAACTGTGTAACTTACCTTTATTTTACGGAGAAAGATGAATGAAATGGTAATAATGTTCCTAGATAGCCAAAAATGTGATTCAAACTGGATAAACAAAGGGCCAGATAAATACTGTGTGGGTACAAGTTGGTGAAATTGCCTTAACCCTAATGTAGCCCCACCAACTTACAATGGTAGCAAACAGGGATAATATTTATGCAAGCTTGTCGTGACTTTTAACAAAGTGCACTGAGAGTGATCCTCAGGTCTTGAGTGATCACTCTAAGCCCAGCTGCCAATGCAGCTAAACATTCTGGCTCTTCTATTTACATGAGGCACTCCAGGGCATGTTGTACATGACACTGCAAACCAGCTTCTGATAACCACTATGTGCAGAACGACTTCAGGTGTCTGATACCACTTTCCACTTTGTTAAGGCATAGAAAACTCTATGAATAACAAAGAGTGGAATTGTGATTTTCCCATGGTATTTGGTTTGGTGAAGGTCAGGATTTCTTGCTTGCTTTCTATCTTCCTATACATATACAAACAAAGGTGCATGCATCAATATATAAATATGAATCCATTTACATTCATACACACACACCTCCCAAGAGCTGTACTTCCACTCAAGTACACAGAAATTCCTCCCATGGCAGACACCTCAGATAAGGGTTAGGATTATTTGAAAGAGGGGAGAGACAACTCAGATAAAAATTAGGTTGATTTGAGGGAGGGGGACAGAGAGGACAGGATTAAATAGTGTAGGAGGTCTCACGTATGTCACTTATACAGAAGGCTATTTTAACCCTTGTATACCATCCTATAACGATGTTTATGGATGTTTAATGGACCTACAGGGCACTTAATTATCACTCAGATATCCTAAGATATCCATGCCTACTTTTCTGCATAGCACTAAACTTAGCCCAGTTTAATAACTCAATCTGTAAACTGCATCACCTTTGAATAAAGGTTCTCAGAGGTAACTTTCTTAGTTCTGGAAAATTTGCTTGTAAACAAGTGCCATGAAAAGTACTGAATTTTATTATGTGAGAAATGAGTGCTTTTATTCATCTCAGAAAAACCACGAGGGTACTTGGAAATGCTCTCTAAGAGTTTCCTTTGACATCCAAAGATAAATTTTAATCAGCTCTGTTCCTTGTGCTAGTGTGTATAGGAGCAACAGGTGTCATATTTAGAAACTAAATGCAGGAGCTGAGGTAGGAGTTATTTACAGCTCAGTAACCGGGATACTTATTTTAAATGGCAAATAAGCACATTGGCTGAAACTCTAGAATGAAAACAAATCAGTTGTCATAAATATTTGTGAAGTTCATTTTGCTGTTAAGCTGATTAGCAGCAATTTGTCTCAGTAAAGTTGTGGAAACCGACTATTACAGAGAGAAATGTAGGGAAAGAAAAAATATAGGGAAAGGAAAATTGTGTACAAAGAAGAAGAGACAAACCCAAAGAAATTAAGTCAGGTGACCAACACGAAACTGCTAGGAGTCAGATATGGTGCCTTGGTCTTACATTGCTCTCATGTTGTTCTCTGGAAGAAGTGGAATCTCCAGGACTTTGGTATTGGAAAGTATTGTTTCGTGGCTGGTGGTGGAAACAGTCTTGCCAGTGATCCGGTGAACCTGGTAGAAGGCATGGGGTCGCAGCAGGCGGTCGTCTGCAGTCCCAATGAACAGCTGCAGCGTGAGCGGCTCACTTTCTAAGTAACCATGGAGCTGGCAAGAGAACAGAAAACGCCCACTGAGCACCATGCACATAAACTGCTAGGAATCAATTAAATTTTTATAAGCAGGAGAGCCTAATTCAAGGAGAGAACTTGTGACAGGTGCTATGTGTTAAGTTCCCCCCCTTCCATTTTTCCTGTAATGTAATATTGGTACAACAAAAAGGTGCACTCAAAAAATATCCTAAAGGACCTGAGGCACTCTAGATTGGCTGAGCTTTTGAGCACTCCTGCTACATCCACAGAAAACTTTAGATAAATTCTGTTGCAATATTCAGCAAAAAACCACAATGGACTCGATGTCACAGTACTGAGGGAGGAAAAATTGACAGAGTTTTCAAGCGGGAAGGACACAGCTCATCCATCCTCATGCTTCCTGGGACATCCCTCATGCAGCAGCAGTCTGCTGCTCATGACCTGTCCCCTCATTAGCTGATTTTCATGCTGGTAAATATCTCCTGGGACAGCATGGAGACAGATCACATATACATGATTAGTAGCTCACCATGTGTGTCAAATTCTTGTTATAATCGCATAAAAATCTCATTGAAGCTCTTGGTCCTGGATTGAACTTCATCCACATTCCAGTGACTGCTCTGATGACAACAAGAGTTATTTCTGCCACAGGACGTGGAGGAAGCAGAGCCTGACCTCATCCGCACCATCTCCTGCAGAAGCTACTCAGGGTTCCCACTCTGTGGAGTCCCCAGATGAAGTCCCACTTGTGGCTACCACCTGACATTGGGAAATGAGTCTCACAAAAACAGTTATCTTGCAGGAGTTAGTGGTGAAGCCTTGTCCCCAGGCAAGGGAGAATGCAGCAACTATAGGAGAGAGGAACATGGGCAAGGTGCGCTGTCCCAGGAGATGCTCCACCCTAGAGCAAACCTGCTCACTTTGTTGTAGGTCTAGGTTCCCCTGTGAATGGTTCAGGTAGGTTTGGGCACAAGTTATTCACCATCACTGAACATGAAAGTTCAAAATTTATCATAATTTAGTGAGGAGCAACACTGGTTTTAAGGTATATGCAAGTTAAAAGCTAAATAAAACTGAAAGCAAGTGGTGAAACCCATATATCAAATGCTGTCTATATATTTTTATCTGTTTCACTTTCCTTAAATCTTACAAAGCAATTTCATGTTATCTCTCTAGGGTATTTTACCATCTGATAGCAGGAATGCTATTAAAAACAAAGATCTTGAATCACTTTTACTCCTTGAGCCCTGCGAAATTCTGGTGGGTGCTAACAGGCCCAAAGCCCTCCCTCCAGTATCAAACATGCTGAACGGCAACAGCCATTCATAGTGGCAAAGTTTCAGGTACCACAGTGACCAATGCATGAGCAAGGGAGGAGGATGAGCCTAGACACATCTTCAATCACTAATCGCATGCATCGTAAATTTTGCACCCCGCACTTTGGTCAGAAAAGCCAAGAGGAGAACAGAAGTATTTTAGTTTGTTTGATTTGGTGCGGCAATTTTCATATCCTTACCTAAGGTACGTGGATGCTGGAAGGATGCAGGGATAGGAGGACAAGACTCATTTCTAGCACTACATTATTTTATCAGCTCTGATTCCTGAGACACCATTTGAAGGCAGCTTAGAGCCAGGGGGTTGTGACATGATGATATGATATATAATATGATTGATATGATATGATATGATATGATATGATATGATATGATATGATATGATATGATATGATATGATATGATATGATATGATATGATATGATATGATATGATATGATATGAGGGCTCCATACCAGCATTGTCAAATCGAAAACACATTAGTGGCAGTTTTAAAAAGCAGAGAGAAAAGCAGAGCCATGCCTGTACACTGCCTTCAGCAGAGTGCCATGGGCTGTGAACCTCCGTCCAGCTCCACATCAAACACCCACTCCTACAGCCCCTGACACATACATCAGCACTATGCTGCAAAAAGAGGGATTTCTGGCTTTCTCCTCCAGAGACAGACATGCAGCTTGAGCTGTAGGTGGGCTATCGCAGGTGTGCTCCTGGTACAGTCAGTGGCCATGGGGAAGCCACTGTCCTAGTCATCACCGCCCTCTTCCCCCCACATGACAGTCTGGCTGCTCATTGCTTCCAATGCTGTGTGTGAGCAGGGCTGGTGGAATGACCTGGATTTGTCCCAGGCTGATCTTCCCTGCCTCACCACTTCCAGAGCCTCAGCAGCAAAGCTTAGGTAATGGAGGAGACACAAGGTATCCTGGGGTATTTTTGATCAAGACCAGCATGAGGGTTTGCAGGGGGAAAAGTAAGACAGTGTGACATGCCAGGCAAATAAATTTCTATGCATTGCCAGTGGTCACTTCTCCAAGTCGTCATGGAGGATGCTTTTTATAGAGAGTGTAAAATTAAAACAAACACATATTGAATTACAAGGCTGCTTAAAACATAAAAGTAGACTAGCGAGTAACTCAAACCTCAATTCAGCAAAAGCAAAATCGCACACCAAGGTACCCATATGTTTTATTGAATACAGGCAAAGAAGACCAAAAATGTTGGCCTTGCATTGGGTTCTGCTATTTCAGGCTTTATCTTTAAATCTGAACTTGGCTGCTGCCATACCTTATAAGCTACTGCTGAGTCTCAGGTTGTGCTTTTCCCACAGGTTTCCTATCAGCAGGCAATCAAACACCCATAGTCCTCAGCTTTGCACACCTGCCATCCCCTGAAAAGTGTTCACATGCTGGAAAATAAATAATAAGATCTCAGATGCATGTTTTGCATTGTTTTTTAAGGTTTGTGATCTTCAAGCTAAATTTATGTTTGCTTTTTTAAAGGCCCTGTCTTAGAGCCATACTTTGCTTTGGATCCATTACCCAAAGTTACTTACTCCTCAGCTTGGAAAGTGCCAGAAAGACTCATGTAATTGATATATGCTTGATTTTGCCACCCTCAAAATAAGAAAAACTCACACATCACTGTAAGTTTTATGTCGTATTCTGTGTTAGGAGGTATCTGATCTCAAATTTGCACTTCCCTTTGAGCTTTACCCATTGCATCACATTATTTACTTTTATATTATGTCACATAGTCATGTATGTCAACAGAAGCAATAAAAGAAAGTGATGCAAGGATTAACATTTAAAGGGGCACATACTGTGAACGACTTATTTTGGATTATGCACCCAGTGATTTCCGTGACAGACAGTGTTGAGCCTTGGGAGTTTTCAGCATGTTGCAGATGTCTGGAGAATGGGCAAGATCCTGCTTACAGTCAGCTGGGTGCAAGAATATTCCACAGTTCCCTCAAAATATGGGAGAGTGAGATTATTGTCACGCGTTCAACAGTGAGGAGCAGTGGCAGTAAAGGCAGAGTTGTGGGACTTTAGGCCGTTTGATTTGCCAGCAAAGGGAATATCAAACAAGATCAATGTAAAATGGGATGGGAAAAAAGGGTGACTGAACATTTTTCTTGGTAAGGAAAGATCTCGCATGTTCATATCCATGCATATTTTCCATGTATGCTCTGGGGTACTGTACTCGGTGGAAGAGCGATTCAGTTTCCTGGTGTACAACATGAGATTCATGCGTCAGACACTCTATTTTTATCTTTTTCTCTGTGTAACACAGTCCAAAGCTCTTAATAACTCAGTGGTTGAGTACGGGTGACAAAGGTGCTCTCAGCTACAGCATTCATAGTCAAGGGTGTGTCTTTCCTACCAAGCGTGCTTTGCTTGGCAATACGTAGATCCAAATGGGAAGAGGTATACTTTCCCCCACTGTGAAAACTGTAAAAGGAATTATCTGCAAAAAAGGACCGGAACACAATGTTTCTGAATGAGTTTCCCTTCCCAAATAAAGGCAGTCACCTGGTTCAGTACAAAGGAAAGATGCAGGAGAAACTTAAATATGCAGATAAGAACTGTGTGGCCAAGTGTTTGGTTTTAAAATGAAAGTAGGTCATATTCTCTTGTTCTGGCCAACCACTGACTACTCTGCTCTTTTCCTCTTAAAGCAACACTGTTAAAAATACTTGAACTCAAATAACATTTTCATTTTTATTGTCTGAAGCTGCTAAGATCAAAATCAGACTTAATTGCAGGCCTATTACACACTCCTTTAATTCTATCAAAAGTGATGCAGTCACTGGTAATTAACACCAGAACAGGACCGATCACAGCTAAGTTCTTCGTCACCTTACATTGTCTTATGCAAGGCAAGGGAAAAGGCCGCACTGGCTGAGCCACTGCATCAAGCCTTCCTGGGATTCCTACACTGCTCCATCATTGCTTTCCCAGCACTATCTCCCACCAATATGTCTTGATTCTCACCAGTAGGTTGTTGCTCATCTCAGTGCAGGGTGCCAAAGCAAATCCCAGCCTTTCCCTGAGGAGATGCACTGCATGCTGTGACTGGATGTTTTCATGTGTCCAGGTGCTGCAGCACTGAACATCAGGAATCTTTCTCCAGTGGGCAGTGAAGTGTGAGGGAAACAGGGCTGTCACCCCTCACAGCCAGTACACAGCAAGGTACTATCTGGTTCAGTCCTACAGCTATGATGACCTCAGGCTTATCATAGATGTGAGCATACTGAGGCTGCCTGGATTCCAAATGTGTGCCTGGTACACAGATCTATTAAATCTGCCAATTGGAATTGAACAGACTTTGAAAACGATGAGCAGAAGGAGATGAGGTGTTTCGAACATAAGCACTACGAAAAAAAAAATAGCAAAACCTCCCCAAACCTTGCTACAGTAACTAAATTTTGAGGAAATTTTGCAAATGCCACATCCAATAACTCAAGTGTTATTTCAGCTTCAGTAGTTATTCTACAGTTTGTGAGGAAAACTTTTATTACTTAAGCCACAGCATTTATTTTAAGAAACACAGTTGAAATATTCTGCATGTTCCCTTTCCAAGTGCTTTATGCTTTTGGCATACCTAAGCATCTGTTGAAATGTTCAGAAAGCTACCTGTCATAACAAGGAGCCCTCTGTCTGGAGAGGCTCCTGGAGGCCACCAAAAGAATGGTCCTGTTCTCATAGGACACATCATATCAACCCTCTGGACCACCACCCATGACATCAGTGAGGAAGAAAGGGAGCTATACTGTGTAATAACTTTCAAGTGTACTTACTGGGAGTTTGGGGAAAGGACTGCAAAAACCCTACAGTGGTGCATTCCTCCAGATCCAGACTCTTTTGCAAATATATTAAATGAACACTGGGGTATAATTTAGGGCTTAGCCTGTTCCAATGTATTAAAGGCTGAACTCCCACTAATAACAAAGTCATGACCAGGGACTTAGTATTCACTTTCAAAACTAGTCAGCAGCTGATGCTTGAGACTCTTGAGGCCCGTAGGGGTTGCCTCCTGAACGATAATGATGTACCAGAAAATGCCACAGGGAATATCCTTATCAGCAATACCTCGTGTGTGTGCCTGTTTTTGTATGTTTGGTATATAAAAAAGACAAGTAAATACACCTATTTACATCTCTAAAAATATTAGGATCTGACCACATAACTGATGCCCACACTGCTTGCAACAAGTACTACAGTGCTTATGCTCAGCAATGCCTTACACATCCATCTGTCTCATTTGCATTCCTCAGAACTGTTCAAGGAATACCCAAGTCAGTCTGGTGAGATTCATCGAGGAGACTAACAATCCAGTCTACTGTAAGGCGGTTCTTTCTCTTTTATCCCCATCAATGTTTTGGAAAGTAATTGCAATGCCTTCAAAAAGGGTCAAACAGAATAAAATCTATAAAATAGTGACATTTTTGAAGTCAAGACAAGTGCTGCTTGTCTCTTTAAGCTAGAGCTTCAGAGCTACACAGTAAATAGCTTTATTGCTAACTTTCTCAAGCAGCAGGTAGCTTTTTTGTTGTTTTTTTTTTTTTTCAGGAACTGCACATGATAAATGATTAAATGAAACAAATAGTCATATTTTTAAAGTGTACCTAATATACAGCCTCAATAAAATACCATCAGTGAGTGCTCAGTGTCCTGATTTTTTAAAACCAAATCAAAGATGAAGCTGTTTAAACTACAAAGAAAGTGCACGAACATTTTGGGTATTGATTACAGCTGTTAGCACTGAGCACACATAAAAATAGCGTAATGAATTAGAATTTCAAGAAAAAGAATTTACTTTCAGCTCCCACGTAGATGCACTGGAAGAGGTAAGCCACTGCATCATGGGTTTGAATGGCAGGAGGTAAAAGCTGATCTTGTGGCCAGTGACTGTCATGTGAAGCGCAGGCACAGGGAGTGAGGTCAGGAGACGAGGGCATCTATTCTGGTGTGCGCTGCAGAGATCCTGCCTGACCTTTGCCTGGGCTGCCACTGAGCCTTCCTGCTGCCGTGCCCCCAGCTGAAAGTGCCCAGGGACCTGCTGCTGAAGGCTCAGGGAGCCAGCAACCTAAGCCTCTGGGAAAAGGAGTCAGGAAAAGATTGCCCCCTTCATTGCAAAATTCCCTGATACCTATTCTGACCTGGTTTGGCCCTTAACTCTTTCGCTGCGGGAGGTCTGAGAGAAAAACACACCTCAGATGCTCTAAGGGACTGTAGAAGCTCTCCTCTCAAGCTCCCCACCCAAACCCCAGGTGCCATGGGAACTGATTTATGGATTCAATTCCTCTGCTCCAGAGGGAAGCTGGGCAGTCCTCCTACAGATCAGGGGTGTACTGCATATGCTGAAAGGTGGCAGCAGGACACGAGCAAGCAACTGTACCCTGAGCTACAAAGCACAAGCTAGGCAGGGGCTGGCAGCCCCCACTCTCCCCACTATGGGGATTCAAGTCCCCATAGCACAAGGAGCAAGCAGCCCTGGCGGTACCAACAAGGCAGACAGGCAGCATCAACACAGCACCAACAAGCCACTGAGGCACGTGTCTTGCTCCGTGTGTTGCAGAATCCCTGTCTCTTTCCAGCTGTTTCTCTCCACCTTCAATCTCATGCTCTGCAGGTGTACACATTCCAGTCACTGCCATACCACCCATGTGCCCCTTGCTCTTTCCAGATCACTAGACACACACAGGCTTCTGTGTACCTAGGACTGAGTGAGGCACATCATCCTGACCAGGAAAATCTTCCCTGTGCCAGCAACCAGGCAAGCAATAGGGGGGCTGGTTTTCAGATGAGGTGCACAGCTCAGCTCCAGACTCTTTGTCAGTGACTATTCAGGTGCTAAACTTGGTCCACTCAGACACTCCTGTGAGAGCATAAGCCAAAGTAAAGGGAGCATCTTATTCAAAAGAGCAGAGCAGACAGATTTCAGAATGAAAAAATAAAACACAGCAAAACAGAACAACCCCTCAAAAACCAACCAAACAGAAAATAAAACACTTCCTCAGGAGCTGAGGTAATGTGACAGATTTTGCTGTACTTCATCTGATGCAATTAAGCAAAAAAAGTGAATAAATTATGCTCTGTGCAATGAAACATGTTACTACCCCGTAGTCTTTCACTTACTTAAAATAAAATTGTAACAGGAATTCCTAAAGATTTTTGTGCTACTTTCAGGATTTATTTTTTCTTTCTGAAAGTGATTTTCCTTGGATTCACTCAAATTCTTTTTTAAGATCCAAATGAAGTCAGAGCTGGTCCACAAATAAAAATAAGATAGCTTGCTCCTGCAAGGGGCCAACCCTGGGCCAAGGATTAGAGCTGGATGGGATAACAGTGAATGGAAACAGCAGGAGTGTGTTTTATGTGGCACTTTCTAGTGCTGCCACTTGGACCTCAACTCAACAAAGCAGCAAAAGAGCAGCTGTTCACATCATGATGAATAAAGACCTATATAAAACTTCCAGCTGCAAATACGCTGAGGAATTATTAATCTTAATATAATAGAGATGCTGTACACTCAGTCATTGTCTCACAAGTAATTTTAGTTTCTATCCAGGGAAAAACAGCCTTCGTGGCTGCTGGCTCTCAGCACAACCATGAAATCTCCTTGTCTAAACAGTCGCAAGACACTACTCCCTATTTCTAGGAAGGATTTTCCTCCTCAAAGATGCACATACCTAAAAACCAACCCATGTCACACTCCTCCTAAAACTATTAGACTCACAAGAGGGATGCCCATCAGAAAAGGAGTTACTAATGGAATGAATTTTTAAGTCCTGGGCACCTTATTCACAGGGACACCAAGAAATCATTACTGTTCTCACGTCATCTTCTACCATAAAGAAATGTTCTTCCCCTAATCCTTGCTGCCTCATCATGCTCCAAGGATTATAAATACAGGTCTGGGTTAAGTCCAACACAACAGTGCCCTCCCTGAAACTAACCAACCCTTCACTCCAGAAACTCTAGAAACTCAGTAGAGTAAAAACTCTACTAAGTTTCTACTCAAACATTTGCCCTCAGCATATACCATGTCTTTCAGTTTGGATAGTCATATCCATGGCCATGCACAGTTAAAAAAAATAGATTATCACAAGAGCCCTGTAGAAGGAATTTATTACATGTTCTTAGGCAGATACCCTGGACAAGCTCATACTTGTGAGCCTGCCTTTCGCCATGCTGCTGACGCACTGCTCACACCCAGCACGCTCCTGTTTGTGGTGAGCACAGGCTGGCCCAGGATCTTCAGGTGTGTGTCAGGTGCTATCAGCACGATGCCCTTCACCAGTGCCCATCCCATCCATGCTACAGTGCCACTGCCAGCATCCCTCGGTGACTCCTCCAATCCCAGACACACCCTCAATGCCACGTTTTAACTCGAGTGCTTCAGCGACTGCATGACTTTGAATTCTCACCCTTGCATATTTGAGGACAATGAAGCACCCATCTACCCACAAGAGTTATCTGATTAAGGGCCAGTCCTGTTGAGGTGCACATCAAGATGAACACTGGCTCATATGTGACAGGGACAATACAATTTCAGGCACAAAACTTTTGGAGTTCAGAGACACAAGTGAGACAGTATTAGACTAGAAATGGCTGCTTTTCTCCTCTATTTTAACTTCTATCCAAATGATATTTATTTAAACTGCTACTGAAGACAGAAAACTGGGGCTATGTTTAAAGGCTTCATCTCTGTAAATATTTGGAGAGCTGTAAATACTGAGCCATATTCCTAATATGAATATTGCACTTACTGTTCTGTTGCCATGAAAATTACTACAGATAGACTTCCAATTCTTAATTTCTCTGATTTTCCAAGTACTTGCTTAAAAAGAAAAAAAAATCTTATGTGAGACATTTTGCTATTTAATTAGCCACTGGAGTCAAAAGCTTCGGCACAGAGCAGGAACTGAAAACCCAGCGGTGGAGGCAGACAATGCATTTAGTGCACTAGCATGGTATACAGCTGTATGCCCCAAGTGAGATTTATTATAATCAGACAGTCCATGAATAAAGCCTCGACTACTTTCTGTGTTTGAGGAAAGGAGGGAGCGGGAATGGAGGCTGGCTGAAGGTCTCAAATAAACCTCCTCTCTTTTTCTGAAAGTCACATGAATACTGATGGCTTCCAAATTTCACAGTACTTCTGGCCATTTTTGGCTGGTTTCTTTTTTTTAATGGAGGATTGAATTAAGGAAGGAGAGCGTTTCAAGGCATTTTACAAAAGTGCAGAGCAAGGATGTCTTAGACGAAGGAGGAGTGGGCTGGACATGGAGCAATTGAGTTCCTATCTCCAGCACTGCCAGAGAGTTTTTGCTTTATCAGAGATCATGACCTGATTAGAGCAGAAAAAAAAATCATAACAACTTACTACATATTTCCAGACTTCTTTGTTTGATGAATCGTTGCTTCAGCCTCCTCACAAAACAAAGCCAGTAACTACAGTGTCAGGAGGCCAGGTAACCCTTTCTTCACTATGAACACTAACAGCCCCCTGGTTCCAATACTTGCACAATTTACAGCCATGTTCCTTGGGGAATAAAGCAGATTAATGCAATCCCACTGCCTTTTAGAATCAGAGAAGTGCCATCTGCATGTATATGTTTCTTAAGAGAGATTCTGCTTCTGTTGTTTCAACCTTAAAGAAGTGTTGTTGTCACATGCACAAGATTCATAAAAATGCTCTTCGTGATACCTGTCTCAGAGCAGAAAGGGGCAGTGGCTCTGTCAGGTCACTTTTCACATCTGGTCCTTGTCTACTTCCCCAAACCACCTTTGATCCACCTGGGGCTACAGCTCTGATTATG
The DNA here is from genome assembly GCA_013398075.1 of Notiomystis cincta. NCBI lineage: Eukaryota > Metazoa > Chordata > Aves > Passeriformes > Notiomystidae > Notiomystis > Notiomystis cincta. Next base: position 35,314 of record VZRX01005137.1, on the reverse strand, counting down.
TCGCAGTTTTATTTGAGAGCATGTCTTCCATGAAGAGCATCCAAATGCAGCAATAAAAACAGGCCAGGTATATCTTATAGGTCAGGTTTTGACCTCCAGAACAGTCTGATTAAACTATGAGAAATCTAGAGAGACTGGATTCCACACAGTAAGTTGCTTGAGGGTGATGCCATTAGTTGATGTCACTTCTTTTTTAACAAAAAAAACCCCCAAACCCCCCAAACAAACAAAAAAACCCAAACAAACCAAAAACCAAATGGATGGAACATTCAAGACTGACCAATGAGCATAACATGAGGTGCTCTGCCACCAGGGCTACAATGAAGTGAGATCTCCAGCATGAAAGACTCCTAAATAAACTTTCTCAACATACAGGGACTATTTGCAATCAGTCATTCCAAATATTGTCATGTTCAGTAACATCATTTAGCAACAGCTGTTGCACTAGAATTTCTGACTTGAATGCTGACAAGCTAACACCATAACTCTGCTTAAAGCCAGTAAGACAGCCAAGCAAAATGTTGCAAATATTAATAGCAGAACTTGCCAATTAAAGTCTTATAGAGTAGCTTATCTGCTGCTGCAAATGGATGACACCCTGCTGCAGTCAGTGGAGCAGGATATCAGTGCACGACTGGGAACTGACGAAAATGCAGAGGGTAACAATTGCTCTTTTGAAGGAAGGTGATGGTGACAAGAACCTGTGTTTTTACACCCAAACCAAGACTGTGCCTCTGTCAACCTGCTGACATGAGGCTCTAGTATGGGTCAAGTTCCAAGCCAGAGATAGAAATGCCAAGGTCTTAAAAGGCACTGCTCCTCCCAGCCATACTCAAGCCTTACCTGGGCATCCAGCCTAAGAAGTACATCTCAGTCTTGGCAAACTGGTAAGACCTCAAAGACTGCTGAGCACAGTTAGAAACAATTGTACACAACACATCCAGTCAAAAGAAAAAGGGAAAAGCCAGGTGATTCATGCCACCTAACTTTTAACACATACAGGCTGGACAACAACAGGGTCTAGTCACCTTGGCTGCCGTCACAGCCAGCAAAATAAGACAGGCACTCTGAAGGTATGATTTACCCAAGCAGCTTCAGATGTTCATATCAGAATAAAATTAACAGCTCACTAAACTACACCAACAAGCATTCCCCTGATTACAGAGAGAAACCAAGGCAATTAGCTCAGCAGCAGACATGTAATGAACCCTAAAATGTGGACTTGCCCCTGTCACCTGTCCAGGTCACAGTTCAAAGCATGAGTGTCCAAGAAGCCTGAGGCAGTGCTGCGAGGCACACTCTGTGCTTCACCCAAAGAGACACGGAGCAGAGCTCTTGGGAAAAGGCCCCTGCAGAGGCAGAGGGCTCTGCAGACACAACACTCTGCACTTCCCCATCAGGCATTTTATTTCAGGCAGCCGTGCACAGCTTTCCACAGCGGGAGTACAATCACCAGTGGTACTCTGCAGCCCTTTCCCCTCCGAGAGGGAAAGATCAAAGTCAGCTTAAATTCAGTGCTTTGGCTTCTCCATCCTGAGAAGCTTTGGGAGCCTGCTTTACCCTGGTCCTGGAGTCAGCCTCACCACAGGTTGGGCACAAGGTGGTCATGGCCAGAAGACAGACACTTGACCAGCTCCCTCTGCAGCCTCCCACTTTGTGCCTGTGATGGGACTACTCACCTCTCCCTCCCTTCCTCAGAAGGGCATCACAAAGGAGCAGCTCATTTCCCTGCAAAGACTGCAGCAACCACCCTAGTACAAGTAGTGCTCCTGACCTATGCTCTGGAGCACACAGGAAGTTCTGGAGTGCCATCATGTACAGTTTCGGCAGCCTTGCTGTTGTCATTGTTTCAAAATTGAATGGCATGCTAAAACCATAATAAAAATAGAATCCTGAGCCCTGTTCCTGCTAATGACCACTTTTTACATTCAATTCAAACATGTATTACACACCTTTTTCTACTACAAAAAAGGAAATGAGAATTTGATAATAATTGGAGAATCCAAGGGCCAAATTTAATCATATTTTTCTTTATTTTTACTCAAACTGGGGGAAGAAAAATGCTTTTACTCACCAGAGCATTTTCCTACAAACATCTGCTATTACAGATAGGCTTCCAGGTTAATACTGCCCTGAGATTAGAGCAACAACCCCTGCAAAATCTATTTGTACTAAGAGTTTCAGGGATTTCATTTAGGACAGCAAAACTGCAGAGCCATAGCCCAGCTCCAGTATTTTCACTGCACTGCCTTGCTCTTTGCAAAGTCTCTCCAACCTGCTTCCATCTTAACTGGAGCTCTTAAAGCCAGCAGTGGGGCTGTGTCAGTTCACATATTTTAAGGTTTTCCTCACAACCATGAGGGATTAGAAAATGAAGCTTTGATGTATTCAGATGTGCTTGAGATTACTTGTGTAGCTAGATGCTAGCACATGTGCCTGCAAGTTGTGACCTAAATTTGTTTGTCCCTGGAAACTCAAATTTGCAGCTGCAGGTGGAGTTTGTTTACAAGTCTACAACTGTATGCCAGTTTGTGGTCAATAACACTCTATAACCCATACTCAGTAACAATATTTGAGTCTATCTTGAAGAATATTATATTACTGCAGAGTAAGAGCTACAGCACATAAAGCCCACATAATGAAAACAACATCACTGCAAAAGAGGTGGCTGAAAATTAATTTGAAACCTATTTAGAAAATTATTTCAGGATTATTAAGGATTGATTAAAAAACGCCATCTAGAATTCTTTCTTTTTGTAACTGCATATTCTGAGCAATTTTATGAGGTTCTGCACCTATGGGAAAGATTTACATATTTTATGAAGCTTTTTTTTTTTATTGTGATATGACAGGCACTATCTAAATAATCTTGTACATATAAACAAAACTGATCCATGCTGCATTTTGTTACAACCAGACTAAATACTCTTCACTGAAGATGAGGTGTAACAAGATCTTAATACGGAGCTCTGCAAGAGGAGGCAGGATTTTTTTGGGATTTTGCCTTTTTTTCAACAAGTGATATCTTCTGTGGACTTCTCCTAGATGAAAAATCAAACTGATCCATATCAGTTACACTTCTTCAGCACTTCACAACTTTTAGACATGCTATTCCCATTCAAGTCTGTAACAGTTCTACAGCTAAATCTAACCCTGCATGCTTTGCCAATTTTCTCTAGAAATTTTGTCCTAGAAATGCAGACACTTGGTACATATATACAAGTGAGACTGTACCAAAACCCACAGCAAGTAGAAAATGATACAGCCCAGGGAAGTTTTGTTTTTGATTCTCCTCATAATCAAAGCTATGCACAAAGCACAATGAAGCACAGTAAATAAAGACATTTCACATAGACAAGCAGGAAAATCTTCCAAAACAAAGAAAATTAAATTATCTTTCAACTAAAGAACACACAGTGGAAGACTAAATGAGCAGTTCTAATTAAAACCATGCTGTGAATCTCCTACTTTCCACCACAAAAAAAAATAAAAAATCAGCTAGTATTTGTGCATGTACAGCCACCCTCCAAAATCAGTCAAGCAGCTTTCCAGCCAAATAATGCAAGACACAGCATCTCAGAGCTGCGAAACACATTGAAATTATTTCCATAGCAATCATAACAACAACACATCAGGCCAGGATAAGCAGGGAGGGAGGGTGGCCCCTCACTGGCCACGGCGCTGCCTGCCGTACCTGGCACGCTGCTGGGAGCATCAGCGCAGCATCCATCCCTTGCCCCACATCCATCCCCTTGCCCCATGGCTGCATCCAGCGCCCTGCTGCCCTGTGCATCAGTTCTTGCCTTGGCAATGGTCGGTCTCACCCAAAACAGGCACTCGCACCCCTTCTCTGCCCATGCTTAGGAGCAAAGCGTTACATCCTAGTGTGCACATGCAGGAGAGCCAGGGCGCTGCCAGTCCTGGCTGCCAACAAGCACAAGCAGCACCGTGCAAGCCCTGCTCAAGCTTCTTAATCCTGACATGTCGCAACCGTCTCAGGCTCAGGTGTCTGTTCTTGCAGTGCTAAACCATACAGATGCCTCAGGTGAAAATGCTAAGAGGGAGAAGAAAACCTGGGACTAACCCTCTATGTGTGAGCTGCACTTGGGCTTCATGCACAGCTCATCTCTGAACAGCTCTCCAGAAATGAAACATGTTCTCTCTCCCACCGTGCTCCCTTCTAGCTATTTATCTGTTCGTGCAGTCACAATGTGCTGCGGGCTTTCCAAAGGTGAGCCACTGTCCTTCCATGGGCAGGGAGCCGAGGGGACAGGAATGTGTGGCTCATTAAGAACAGCAAGTATGGGCATCCATGTCCTGTGTGGAACATGTATGACACACTGATACTGCTGTTCTCATGCCGGCACAGGGACAGCAAACAGCTAAATATAGTAAGCTTCACTGAACAGTCTAAATTACAGACTTAGATGACATGAAGAAAGGTACAGTTTGCCCAAAGACAGAGGAAAGTAATGGGAAGATTTTGGACAGTGATGGAAAGCTTGGCTCCAGTATCATCATGCCTGACTCGCTATCAAGACATTCAGTGAAAACTTTAGAGACTTCATGGCCATTAGATGTAGACAGGCACAATGGTGGCAGAACAAAATCAAGATGCAGACATCTTGAGGGATCCCAAAATCTAAGGGACTGAAGACAGAGGAAAAAGAGGATCCAGTTAGTAGCATTCACCTGAAAACCATCAGAAGGAAGCAGCAATAATATAGAAGCAACAGAAGGTTGCAGCAGAACCTGCAACCGATGCCCAAAAAGTAACAGATTTTTTAAGAGGCAAAACTTAGTAGGTCTCCTGAAAAGCAGCAAAGAAGCCTGCAGGAACAGAATGCAGCTACTACAACTTGCTCCCCTTTATCATGCTATTTTTGGGCAGCTGGTAGCCCCACACACTCACGCCTGACACCCAATCTCTTTTAACACCCATGGCAAAGCAGCAAAAATGTCTTACGCCAGATTTTGCAGCCAAGTAACCTGAGGGACAATACATTGCACAACTAATTGCAAGGTAATCAATGCATTCTTGCCTGGCAGAAAATTTAAGCACACGTTCAACAATTAATCCCACTTTAGGAAAGTTTAAGGATGTATTTAAGCGCTTGTTTTCACTGTAACAGATCACTTTGCTCCACATTTTTTACATTTCTTCTCCCTCTCATTACACAGAACTGGACCAGCAGTATTTCTATGTGAGTAGGATTGCAAGTGGTGAGGAAGTGATTCTCTTTCTCGTGAGGACTGTAGTTTTTCACCAGGATTCACATTTGGCTGTAACATGACGTTACCAGTGTCCTAAAGAGCAAAACTCATTGAGAGAGACTCCAGAGTCTGTAACTCCCCAAAATGTACCCACACTGTGCCTGCAAGTGCTGTTTACTGCTTTTGAAGCCTAGGCACCAGACTTTTAAATCCCAACATGCATAACGTCTGCATGCAAACCAAAAGCAGGAGTTCCTCTGCTTTATTGGGTATTGAAACATTAAAAACATGTGTTTAAAAACTGCATTACAAATCTGTCTGCAACCTATATTATTTTTACCATGTGTAAGTGAATTGATCACTAGCATGTTTCAACTGTTTCAGTGGAAATATGCAACTCCTGCTAAATTATTTCTTAACATGTGGAGGGAGGAGAAATTTTATTTGATTTCACTGCACTGACAGCATGCAGCAAATTTTGCTTCTGTGTATGTATACGGCAGATGCTGTAATAGATCATCTCCCTTTCATGGCATGTATCAAAGAAGATCTCGAGCTATTCTTCACAAGGAAATTATAAACCTCTGCTCATAATAAAAGACGCAATGTACTTTGAGAGAGCAAGTGAGTAATTGGATACCATATTTTCTACTGATTCAGTCTGTTAGTTGAATAATTACTAATTAAAATGGAAAATCTATATTATAACCATATATACTGATATTCCAGATCACAAGGTGTGTTACAGATGTAATTTTTTACTCTTCTAATATATAAAAATTAGAAAGTATAAAACCAGAAATTCCAATGGAGTTAGGTTGGTGTGAAAGGGATCTGAAATATGATCTGGCCCCCAGTATATCTTCATACAGAATGTAGGCAATATAATTTTAATGATTTATGTTTTATGTAATTTGGAGTACCAAGAAAAAAAAAGTTTGCCCTGAGATATTACTTTTAGGAGTAGAAGACAGATGTCTAGCTCCCAAAGCAGACTTGTAAAAAATTCATCGTCTGCCTCATGCAGATTAGCAGTATTTGGCAGGTAGGTTAGCTCAGCTCATAATGAAACAGCTGGCTTCTGGTAAAGCTGCATTTTAATTTTAACTGTGTTTCATTTCAGATTTCAGGTGCATGTTAATGTGCAATAATCTGGCAAGTCTGGAGCAGATTTGCTGCTTGGTAACTTTGGTGTAGGTCTTCTCAACTGCAACCAAAACTAAGTCAAGTGACAACTATGGTTCATGCCCAGATCACAGCCTCATGTGTCACCTGAACCTCCCTGAAAATATATTTTGAACCCAATTGTCAACATCTCACCCCTCCAGTCTTATTTTCTCAAAAATGGCTAAACTAAGAGTCAGCAAACCCCTAAGTCTGTGCTTGAACTAAGCAGGCCAAACTGTCTGACTTCAGGAGTGCCCTGATACTGCTTTGAATGTAATTTGGTTTGAGTTTAAGGTTTTGCTGTTTTTTTTAAATTGAGGTCTGGTAATTTGAGGCAAGCAAAAGATCTACCCATGTTGTATTTTTCCCTAGAAAAATGGGTAGCCATTTCTAGCACTACTGGCAGCTTCTTCTGGCTGACCAGAAGCATCTGAAGCTTTGTTTCTGCCTTCTGATTCTGTGACAAAGCAAGAGACATGGCATCTGCAACTTTTAGCAGGAGTGATGCAATATTGAGCACAGGACAAAAAGGATGGAAAGGGCAAGAAAAAGTAGTACACTCTAACAGTCAAGGATGAGTCCTGATTCCTTCCTGAAAAGTAGTAATACACATTTTAGAGGTACGGATCCAAAACTATGATGGATCATCCTTTTAGATAACATGCAGAAAAAACCTCTGTCCACGATCAATGCAGTTCACCGAGTTAAAAGGATGCAGCACAAGGCCTCAGGAAAAGCAAATGAGGAATCAGAGAGGACTACTACACTTATGTTCTGCCTTTCTTGACCTTGCAGAGACTTCTATCACACTGGTTATAGACACTCAGGGTGCATGGCGCTGGTCACCAAAACCAGCCTGACAAGGGAAGCAGAAAAAATGCCTCTGTGAGCAGTGCTGGAGATAAACACGATTCCTCTGCTTCCTGCCTAACCTAGAAGGTCTTTGCCATATCAACTGTCCCCAGAGAGCAGCTAGAAGATAGCCCACAGAGTGACAGCGCTGCCACTGACTCCCTTGTTGCAAAGAAGAAGACAGAAAGGAAATCAGGAGAGGCCAATGAAAAGGACAATCAGGAGCTGGTATCATCACTTCCTTTCCCAAGGGAATGGAGAAACAGCACCAGCGGAGGAAAGGGAATGCTTTCCATCCTCTCCTCCCTCAAAGTCACAACCAACTTCTGCTTTGCCTGCAGCCACTGAGTCCAAACTGAAGGCAAAGCTAGGGCTAAAGCCAGGCTTTAGGCTAGGCTGGAAAGCCAGATTGAATATCTCAGCATCCTAACAGCCAGGATATGTACTGCAGCATCCATCATGCTGAGCGTGGGCGAGATACCATTTTTAACAGAGAGCAGAGTGCATCCCCCAAGAACTGGCTGATGGAAACTTCGTTTTTCATTTGGAAAGGGCTGTTGCACCAAACAGCAGAGGTCTGTCCCCAGGATGGCTCATAAATCAGAACTGAAGTTGCATTTTCAGGATCATGAGATCTTCTCCAGCTGACAGTAGCACACTTTCCAGGATGGCTCCCTTCTGGACTTACCCCTCCTCAGGGAGGCCACAAGCTAATGATACAGCTGTGCTTGTGGAGCTACTCTGTGGGACCAAAAATGAGAAACTCCCTCCTTTCCAAACTATGCTCTCTTAACAAAAAAAAAAAAACCAACGTGATGAAAAGCTTTCAATGGGCATTCTTCCATTTGCTGGATTTATGAAAGCAATAGCAGCCTTAAAACATCTGCCAAATCATTCTACTTTTCAGTTTTGATTATCTGTCTGCTAGTTTGAGGTTTAGCTTTAACTATACAGATGCAAGAAGTGAGAAAGCCATTCAGCTCAGATTTATTCTTAAGAAGTACTGGCTGTCTAAAACAAGGCTATAAAGTGTAGGCTCCTTGTCTGGTTTGTTGTGTGATTGCATGGCTTTGTGCTATTAATTGCAACCTGGCTACCAGGTGCTTGGCAATGTCTTTATATGCCCACTATAAGGAAGGATTATATTTCCATCTGAACAAAAGGGTGATGCTGCCTTCTAAAAAGAAGCTAAGAGCAGCACAGAGAAGTCTGCTGTGGCATGAGGAGTTGAATCACTGCTTACTAATGAGAATACGCCCTCTGCTCTGGTCTGACAGACCCAGAGAAGGAAGGGGAAAGCAGCTAACACTGTTTTTTCCACATCCTCTCCTACTGGTCAGGTGTCACATGGCCATGAGCTGGACCCACCTGGGACTGTTTTTTCTTTGTAATCCCCTTGACTCACTCAGCAATGGTGGCAGCTCTGTTGTTTAAAACAAACTTGCAGCAGTGTGAGACCCCTACCAAGAAAAGCACTTACGAAGACACTGCAGGTCCCGTACAATGGGACTCATCATGGGTTCACTCTTGCTGTGCAGCACCAGAGCACTACTGCAAAGGACTTGGCCTACTCTGTCTGGAAGATCCTTCCTCTTGGCTTCCTTATACCTTCATCTTCTTCCTGTCATCAGTGGTGAACACCTCTCTCCAGTCTTTTCCTTTAGCTCTTCAGTTCTCTCTTCTTTACATCTAGCCTTCTGGTTATCTCAGGACTGTCTGACCCTGCGCTGTTGGCTGTGTGTGAAGCCAGGTGCATGAGAGATGCTGATTAGAGTGTGATGCCCCCTGAAGTTACATTGCTTTGTAAACGAGGCTTTCTATTCCCCAAGGGGTTTCCAAAAGGTATTCATTACTTATGGGTCTGAAGATGAAAGGTCTCTGGCAGATACCTGTGGTGGCCAGCACCTGCACTGGGACTTTGTGCTTGTTATCCAAAAGCAACAAAATCAACTGATCCATGGGAAGCAAACAATAATACACTCTATGTGTTACTGAGGTGCACAAATGACTCTGGGGCATGTTAGTGCTTAATTATGGTGATGTGAAGATGTACAAAAAATACCAAGGAAGTGATTGTCATACAGGAGAGTCTGATCCTTGTTAGCCATAAGGGGATTTAAAAATCCCAATGTATGCCTCAAGGCCTTTGAAAATCAGACCTGAAATGCCTACTTGAGATCTTGTCAAGAAAGGACACAGACGACTCTTGAGGGCAAATCTCCTGGCACAGACAACATTTTGACTATGTAAATCAGCAGACAAATAATTGGGTTTTGCCTGTAAAATGAGGGTGTTCAGACTATTCAGTTGTTCACAGGCTCAGACCAAATTTTCTTTTGGAGCACAGGAGCCATACACAACCTCTACCATCTCAAAGAGGTACACTGAAAGGCAAGGCAGCACTCACTATATTCCATATTAATTTTTCAAGAGGAAAACAAATTCTGGATAGTACCGTCTACTTAGATAAACAAGGAAAACTCTTACAACTCCTTTTCTTTCCTTTTTCTAACCGATTTATTTATTTATTTCATGTCAGGAATGATCTTGAAGAGAATTCCTGGCATATTTTGCGTCAAAAAGCTTAATAATAATCATGGCTTTTGAACGTGCTTACTAGACTACTCCATGCATTTGAATATTTTCTTTCACCATTGAGTACAATCTTTTATGGGAGTACATTATGCCCTTTAATTAAACATTCTTGAGTATTTGGATTTTATCTCACAGATACACCACACCCTGCTCGTAAAAATTCCATCTCAGGCAGTCAAAGTGCTTGAATTATTTCAAAGATGAGTTATTAATTAGAATATCTACAGACCACGTATTTATAATCTGGTGCCATCCCTCCCTGAGGAGCCCAAACTTTTATCTGCTGGCTTACCTGCAGCTGAAACAGATCTATCGCTGGCTGGAATGCAAACCCCATCTTGTGCAACTCCTCACCACTACTCTCAAAATGAAGAATGGGAGATAGGTCCAAATGGAGGACATTTTTAAGATGTTTTGGATGTAAACCCCTTGAATTAAATTCGCCTCACTTAAAATGTGTCTGTAGCTATGTAATGCTGGGGGTTTCCTAATACCCCATTCACTTCATCTTGCTTTGTTTGAAAAATCCTCATCCCAGCCATGAACTCTTGAGAAGGAGTAGGTGCCAGCAGGATGCCAACAGGCGGGATTTCGCTCCTCAGAGTGGTCCCAGGTTTAACCCTCACCTGACACAACATGCAGCTTCCCAGTGCCTGATGCCAGCCAGGGCACCATCCCTGTTCTGACTCAGAGGTGGGAGTACTCCAGTCTGAAATCACCAAAGGCAACAGCAACTTGCAAAACAATTCCCCAAGCCAAGAGGTGAAAGCCAGTGCCAGCTGTGAGCTCACCAGCACCGCTCCCCAGCACCACTCGCTTGCCAATCCTCTGTGGCATTTTTAGCTTGCTAGGCGCACTGGCTCATCCCACTCTCAAATGTTTAGCAATTGGGAACAGTGATAGCTTGGAGTTGCCATGGCAGACAAACACCCAAACAGGCAAAAGAGAAATGTGAGAGAGGAATATTGTGTTACCAGGCTCATGAGCCTTCACAGGCAACTTGAAGCACTCCAAACCAAATTGTTCCTAAGTGCAGCGGGAAGGTGTTGCCATTCCAGAGAAGGAAATCCACAGGAAATCCTGCTGGCATGAAATATGCCTGGGAGATAGCCCACGGGATCTTCCAGTGTATTAGTCTCATACATGATGGAGAGATGATAAGGAGCACGTGGTGGACACAACTGCTGCCAGAGGCAGCCCCCAGCATGCACCAGGGCTTGCCTTCTGCATGGGTCAGGATGAGCCCCTCAGACAGCCTGCCAATGCTCAGCTCTGCCTGCCCCTTCCCATGGCCAGGTTTGGGAGAGAAAAGGAATCTCATACAGCGCACAGTGCCAGGTCCTCAGCTTTACACATGGCCCTCTCCAGCTACACAGAAAAGTCACCAGCCTGGAGAAGCCAAGGAAAAATTGCTCTCCAACCCTGGGCTTCATGTCATACCCATGAAAGAATCCTGCCCTCCTATGCCACCGCTCTCCTCATCCAGCATGCTTGCCTCAGAAACCTTTGATCCTCAGACATTCCACCTCCTAAAAGAAGAGATGGATCAGCTAGCATTGCCTGGAAAAAAAAAAATAAACCTGCTCTGGCTGCAGAGAAAGCAACCTCCTGGCAAATTTGCTTGGGAATCATGCCATGAACAGTGGATGTTGTTTGGATTTACTTCTCCTCTGCCTTAGCATGCCCAACAGATTTGTGAAGGTATTAATGTGAGAATATCTCCTACTCTGGGAAGCAAGATGCCAGCAAGAGGGGGTTTGAGACAAAGAGAGAGAAAAACAGAGAGAGAAGAGAGACCTCATCCATATTCTCTTCTTCTTGAAGATAAAGGGGAAGAGCTTTAACAAAAGCAGAATCAAAGCAAGTTTCCCCAAAGTACTGACATAAGAAAGACCTGATTGTCAACATGGGAAAAAATGTAACAGAAAAGAATAGTAAAAGAGGTCAAAGCAGTTTTATGAGTTTTCCCTGAGTCAACAGAATAGAAAACACCAGAAATATTAAAGAGTGAAGAGCTTGATCCAAAATCTCTCACCTGAAGGCACTCAGATTCTGTTTGAGCTTACATCTGGGTTTGAACCTGGGCTCCTTTCTGTATAACCCAGTGGGATGAATCAAACCTGACCCAAACAGCTGAAACATCTGGAAATATGTTGATTCAGAGATGTATTTTTCATGTTTTGCCAGTCAGCAATTTAACAGAAATTACTCCCTAGATTTCCTCCTCTTCCATTTATTTATACAAACTTTTATTTTTCAAGTACTTCTTTATTTGTTAGTACTTACTATTTCTCTTACAAAAATTATTTATAAATACTTCCTTTTTTTTTTTGGAAGTACTTTTAATCCACCCATCTATTCACCTCTGGTCTAAGTCAGAACTTTTATGCATTTTTTCAAACAGATAACTGGCCATGATGGCAATGTCAGCACAGAGAAGCTTTTTCTGCATCTCTTTATGTTTCTGTTCTTTTTGGAGAAAAGGCTGTTCAGGTTGTAATAGAAGGACTGAAAAATACATTAATCCTTATTAAGCCAGTAAAGCCAATTGACAGGGCTGGGACTGTCTGCTGCCTTCCCTCTCCCTTCATGCCCTTCTGTAACTTCCTCTCCTCTCTTCTGATACTTGTTTGTGTTTGGAAGCAGCACGCTCCCTCCTGACAGACCAGGACAGGGGATGAGAGGGGAAATGTCTGGGCACATTTAGTCCAATTAAGTGTTGGCATCATATTCAGTCGTTCCAAAATGCACGTAAGAAACTTTAAGTGACAAGCTGGCCATTGCAAATTGATATTTCCCCATTTGCATTTCCTTGCATCAAGAGACAAACAGAGCAGGCATTAATTGTCAACAAGCATGTCTGCCACAAGCCCCTCTTTAATGTCATTCACAAATGTTCTGCTAAAACCTTTCAACTTCCAGCAGACAACTTCCATAATCCCACGTCACTGACAAGTTCTGGCAGAGCTGAAGTGTTTGTTGCTGCCGACAACTCCCCTTACTTTCTTCTTCCAGCTGCGGCAGCAGCACACATTTACACAGCAGCATTCTCTGCCCAGCGTCATCCCTGCCTCCCATCGTTCCTTCCACAGACGTGTTTGCTAACAGGGGTTTACAGCAAATAAACAAACATGCACAGCCCTGCACGTGTGGTCAAGTCATCATCTTGAGCCATCTGGGCTTTCAACAAGCCACTGCTCCCGCAGCACAGCTCGCAGCATGAGCCCAAGCAGTGCGAGCATGGCAGCAGTGCCCTGGCATCCACAGGTCCTGTGGCATTTGGGCAGCGATAAAACATAGGCTCTGCTGCACAGAGGGTCACAGCCTCAATGGGCAGCACTGGGAGTTTAACTGCTGGGTGAGAAAGCAGCAGCTGAGGGGAGACAGGCCCTGTCTCCCACTACTTTTTCTTTTTTTGTTTTAAAAAACCAAATCTTGTTCTTCCCACTCCCAAGCACAGCCCTTTAAAAATGAATGAGACTCCTAATATAAACGAATTAAGAGTCAGTTTATAGTGTTATTAAATTAAATGCTTTATACAGAGTAACTAAAGAGCTTGGTAGAATTCATGAAACTATATTCAGACCTCAGATGCTTTCCAGAGCAGCTGGAAGGGTTTTAGGAACTGAACAGAAGAAACCTCTAAAAGCCTTTGCTCAGAACTCACTGCAACATACAAACTAGCGACATACTTCTTCATCACTGCTACAGTTCTGCACTCCAACATGCATTCACCGTTCTGATTAGATCCAACTGCAAGTTAAGGACTAAATGTACCAAGACACGTTCCCAGCTGATTTCAGTATAAACTGCATGTCTGGAGTCTGACTGCACAAATAGGTCCATGGTCACCACTTGCTAGCTGAACACTCAATTGAGTCCTACATGGACAGAGCAGCAATCCACTCGCCCTGAATTCACATTGCTCTTGCCTTGTTTTCAACAAAGGCTTGGTCCACCCAGTTTAAAATATGCTCTAAGGTGTGCTCCTGTGCAGGAACCTCTGAGGACAGGAAATATCTCCCGCTCTACTTTTTGGTTTTAGAGAAGAAATGGCGCTCACCACAGAGCATGGGGAAAAACAACCTGCACTGCTCATTACGCAGTTCGGTACCTGCACAATGGGGTGGCCCCCCGCAGATGCCTTCACAGCCCCTCGACTGCCTTCTGTCTCGTAATGAGCTCGGTGGTGGGATTTCGGCTGCACTTCGATACGTAGTTCGTAAGGTCCTGAGTGAGATGGCAGCTGCCAATCAAGAGCAGGCAGGGATGGGCTACAGTGGAAAGGAAAACAGATTAAAAATTAACATCAAGTACACTATCACAAACCATAAGCAGCCAGCACTATTACTTTAGACATTGTGTCTCACAGTTCATCCTTCACCATCTCATAGTTAAAATTTCATCGATAAGGATAATGCCATGACATAAGTAATTTAGAAGCTAATGGTTTTTTTAGGAAGATTTATGGGTCAAGCATATCTGTTGGCCCAGATGCTATCTGATTTGTATCCAAAATTGAAAATTTTTAAGACACACATGACAAATATGTAACAACTCTCGACGCAAAAGAAAAAAGGCAGAAAGACACAGGGGAATTTTAGGAAGATTTCTGCTGCGAAAGTGAATGCCAAACTAGTTTGGCATTTAATAAATCAAATGGGTTTCAACAAATCTGCTCTGTTTACAGAGGGTGGAAAGAAGGAAAAAAAAAGGCATTTCCCTGCTTCATTCCCAACACAAAGCATGTCTGAGAGCCTCAAAGAACAGCTGATCTCTTTTGGGTTAATGCACTGGGAGCAAGCTCTGAAGTCAGAACTTGCTTATGAATCCTATTGATGGTGATGAGCAAGCCTGCAGAAAATGCAGCTCACTCTTCTGGCTTAGTGCTGACTCTGCATTTAACTGAAATACTAAGGACTCATTACCATCAAGCAGCCCGACAGCACGCAATGGTGGGGAAGTGGCATTCTTAGAAACTCTCTTCCAGTATAATACCATACTTGAAAATAGGTGGGAGACATCTAAGAAATGCCAAGCTGATGCTTTGAAAGAAAAGAAACAAGGACTGTAGAAACAGCAGCCCTGAGACAGAGTTATTAATCTTAAAATTGAAGCAATAAACTTCATGGTTAAAATGCTAATTTCATGTCCACTCTATATTCTTTTCTTTGGTGAATTCTCTTCACAGAGCATCCTTCAAAAGTCTTTACAAGTAGTTAAACAGCACAACTGCCATGGGCCATGGCCATCTGGCACTGTGAGAGGACGTGTGCCACCACAGCCGGCAGGTGAGGGCTCATCAGCTCTTCCCAGCCTGAGAGGAGGTTGGGCACTGGGGATTTACTGCATCCTTGCCTCACTGCTACAGCTCGGGAGCAGCAGGGATCATGGCTGGAATGAGCTGCCCAAGAAGGAAAGGAAGTGCAAGAGCTTCCACACTGGATGCAGATACTACAAATACATGTTCAGCTGGAGGCTGGATACTCCATGTTACCATCCCAGTGATCTACACTCAGTTCAGCTGTGGCTTCTCAGGCATTTCAGCTTTCACATTCCCCAAGGCAGCCCTGCTGGCTCCATTGCAGAACAGGACTTCTACCACTAGCATGGGCAGTTTTTTTGCTTGGCCTTTTGGGTTTTTGTGAGTGCTTACCTGGCCCTGTATCATGAGCATATTGAACTCACATCTGCTACTGCCTCTGTGTATGTGCACTGCTTAGACTGCTTCCCCATATTATCTTCCTTCATTGTTTACAAGTCTGAGCCAGGTATTTGCATGGCTATGGACGCACTACACACATTTACAGGCTTCAGCTGGAGCGTCTATGATCCATCCTGGGTGAGGACCAGGATCACCTTTGCTCCCTGGGCACCTCCCACTACCCCAGGACAGCTCACTGGCAAGTTGCAGGCTCCAAACTTCCAGCTATTCTGTTCTCCAGCCTTCAGGACATGGAGCCCAATAAGAGAGGAAGAGAAGTATACATCCCAGCTCACCCTAAGTGGGAGTTCATCTAAAAAAAAGACATTGTCTCTGTGCAGGTTCTGAGCTTCCATGAACATCTGGAGTCAGGAGAAGCCAGGGGGACACTCTCTCCACTTGCAAGATCTTGCAGTTCTGCCCCTGCACACATGGAAGTCCTTGCCTCAGCCACAGGCAGGATGTTGCATCTTCTGAGCTCCTGAGCAAACCTTTTCCCCAAAATGGCCAGGACCCACCCTAGAGGTGAGGGGAAACTCTTCTGCTACTACACACTCACACAAGGAACGGAGAGACAGCAGAAAATTACGGACAAATGGCCATCATATGTAGCCACAGCTCTTTGCCTAGCACTTTAGATACACATATTTTAGTCTGAAAAAAACCCAATTCTGGATTAAGAATATTTGACTAATGATAAATGACAAAGAGTAGAGCAAAACAGCTGTACCTCTCCTGGTGATGATCAGCACACATTTTTAAACAGACATTTCTGGCTTTAAGTAAATTCTCACTTGATGGATTTTTTATTCTGAGGATATAACATCTATCAGATTAGAAATTTTTAACAGTTAATTAAAAAGGACAACTCTGACTGACAGCATGTACCACTCCAGTGAAGAGGATTGTGGGTTTTTTTAAGATACATAGAAGTGACAATTTTGTAATTAATGACATCTCTAAAAAAAAAGAACCAAAGAAAAAACACACAAACCCCCCTCTTTCAAATGAGCACCTGAAAATGTTAGTATAATTAAGTTGTAAAATTAATCTTCTCAAATAAAGTCTGAAAATAAAAATATGGTTTGCTGTTAGCCTGAAATCTACAATCAAAATTCCAAAGCACCACCTGCCCAAGTACAACTTGAAAATTAATGGGAGATTTCCTGATAAAGGAAGCAAAGTGATGCATTTAGCAGTGTCATAGACTGGGGCTGTCAGAGCTATTTCCTATGTTAGGTTATCTTCATCATGCACTTAATTTCCTGTGGCTAAATGTAGTTAAAGGAAAAAGCCACCAAGCAAGTGGTGTAGTGGTAAAATCAAATCTGGTTGCTGCAAATATCATTTTGAAAAGGTCGAAACTACCTCATCAAGCCAGCATCACGTACGTGCAGGGGAGAAGAGCCCCACAACAGCAGTCAAGAAGAGGAATAAAAAGTCTTCATGCAGTCTCCCTATCAAATACACATCAGTATTTTCCCCTCAGATTGCATTTTCCACCAGCTGAAAATCTGTCCCATTCCTTTCTATGCCCTAATAAATCTCACTGTAGTCTTCCTGAATACTGTAATGAGGTATGGTTGCTTCAAGGCAGGTTCACAAAACCTGGTGCTAGGCTGTAGAAAACTGGCTCAATATAACTCCATCCTACATAAATCAGATTAAAAATCAGATGAATAGTGATTTATTTTGCATACACCAGATACACAATATGATTAAATCAAAAACAGATTATCCAGTCTGGCTGACTTCTGCCTTTAGAAGAAAGATTTATCAAGTTACAAAAAAAAAACAGAAAAAAAAAAAGAAATATATTAAGCAGCCCACTGGAATATAGACAGGGAAGAAACAAAGCCAAAGACTTCTGCTACACTTTTACAAAGTGTTTAAGGTCCATTTTCACATGACTGCTATCCATTTGGGAATTAAATTACAATTAAAGCACCAAGCTACTAGGTGCCCAAGGTCCCTTGAAAAATAGATTCACAAACATTTTTGTCCCAAACTGCAGAAGAACAACTGCTAGTCTCTCCGTGGAACTAGTCTTGCTCTTGGCCAAGTACCACGGCACAGAGTCATCTACTCCAGACAGCTGCCTAGGAGTGGATTAAGCCACTGCCTGGAAGGAGAAGATGCTCAGTGTCTTTCAGCACCTGAAGTAAAGTGAGTGACCTGGAAGGAGTACAGCTGAGGCTGGGTGCCCTGTGCTAGATTTTTCTGACAAGGAGTTTTCCTATAGGAACAAAAACACAAACTAGAGAAACCAGCGGGCTGCTGAAACTTTTACCAAGCTACTAGCTTGAACCTGCTCCAACTCCGCACCAAATGCAAATATGGTTATGCTTTATTATTTATTATTAATCTCACATTGAAGTCGATGCTTGTGAAAGATCCCTGTGTGTGTGATTTTGAAACAGTAGGATAACAACGGTGATGGCTACGTGTCCACCAACTTGACTGTGGTCAGAAAAATACACCTGCTTTATATTTCACCAATGACTTAATGTGGGCAGATTTTACTCTCTCTTTCTTTGAATTTCCTGTCTGACAATTGAGCAATCTGGCTGCGAGTTGTTAAAATAGATGCTGTGTCTCACCCCAGACTTCCAGACTTGGCTGTATTTTGCTGCCATGTGGAGCAAGTAGCTCCTCCGTGAAGTGCATGAGGCACACTGGAATTCCTCATGCTGAAGTCTGAAAACATGAGTCGTCATCATTCTCCCAGATAATACTTCACACTACTGCCCTAAAAATTCACACTCAGAGATTGGTTTGCATGGGAAGTTTCACATTTGATGGCTTAGAGAAAGGATAAGAAACTATTGCTGCAGGAATGGAGATAACAAGTGGCTGGCATCACATTTCTGCTTATTCTGAATTTAGAATCCTGGGGTGTTAAAATGAGCTGGTGAAGGAAGGCCATTAGTAAGATGCTCACAGGGTTGCACAGGGTTGTTTGAATGAACTGAAAAACAGTTGGGAGAAAGCGTGGGGAGGATTAAATGAAACAAACAAAAATATATCAGTTTACTGAGACAAGCTTCCAAGTAGTCTTCAGCCTTATGGTACAGAAACCAAATGTAATCAAAAGTCACTGCTAGGTAATGGCAAACCAAACATGTTGAAAGTATACAAATATCCCTATCCAGCCAGAATATAGCAGAAAAAGGTTAGTGGCATTGGGCTCTTCCTGTCCACTTCCCAGCACTGGCCCCTCAATTAACACTAACGAGTCCCAGGAGATGGTCACTGCCACACAACCACAAGTCCCCACTCCATGAATCTTGCCCAGACAGCCCTGCCTCTGCTTTGTTTGAGGAACTTCCTCCGCCTGCCATAAACATGCAAGTTCACCATGGATGCACAGGTCAGCAAATCCAGTGCTGCTGCATCATTGACTCATCTCATCTCATCTCATCTCATCTCATCTCATCTCATCTCATCTCATCTCATCTCATCTCATCTCATCTCATCTCATCTCATCTCATCTCATCTCAATTGCTCGTTCCTTTTTCTTGAGAAACTCAACTTTTCCCAAGTAGGGTTGCCCTCTATCTCATGATCTGGAACAAAATACCTCTAAGAAAAACCAAAACCAAAACCAAAATCAACCAACCAACCAACCAACCAAACATGCAGAAAAAAAAACGCAAAATCAAAAGCATCTGAAAGATTCGCAAATCAAAAGAAAGAAGAAAAATGTCTGCAACATTTAAAAATCATGGTTTGTAAGAAAATCATATCATTTGGGGCCTCGATTTTTGCATGCTTGAGTTTAATATGGTCAGAGCCCCAAAAGTAGAATCCAAAAAATCCACAAAGAAAACCCAAAAAGCTCATTGATGCAGACAAAAGTCAAATGTGCTTTTGCAACTTGCAGACAGGTATCCAACCATACGTTCTCTAGGTACAAACGTCAGTCTCCATATGTAAAACTACATGATCACACGCCTGTGAGGTCAAAAACATATATTTTTGAGGTTGAAAAAGAGACTGCAGCTAAAGAAAATGTGGCTTTTGACAATTAAAAAAAAATAAACTGTGGAAGAAAACACCATAGGGAGCTTTTAAAAGCCACCTGTCTATTCCTGGAAACCCCTTTTGGCGTGGCAGACCTCATATATGCCATACACCCAACCAACAAACCCAACCATTTCTCTTCCTCTTGAAAAACACTACACTTAGTGCAAACTCAGGTGTTAAAAGCCAATATACTCCTTGGATTAAATCAATAACACTTGATATAACTACAATACATTACTTTTCAAAGAGTAAGAAACCGCCTCCAGGAAATTTCAGGTTGTGTTCAGTCAAATACCGTGAAGAGGAAGTCACACAAAATGCGCAAGATACTCAGAAACATGGCACTTTGGTGAGTGCCTATACTTTTTGTTGTGATATAGGGTGATTTTGGACCTGCTTATGAGCAGGTACAGAATACAAAAAAATGGGATTTTAGTTTGGAAATATTCACTAACAGTGTCCCTACAGCTGAGGGCAAAAGTCCAGTCCTGTACTTCCATTTTGGCTTTGACATTTTTGCCCACAAGACATTCTGCATCACACAGTACTTAGGAGCGATGGAGAAATGGCATGGAAGGAACACAAATGACACAGCAAGGGCTTGAGAAATACAGAGCATCACCTGCTTGTACTATAACTGCCCAGCATAGTGCTTCTCTTAAAATTATTTGCTGCATTAACTCCAAGACAGATACTACAGAGAGAAACTTGTTGCATTTGAGTGCGACAGCACAATGCACAAATACCAAAATAAAAAAAAGATCTTGGAGATAAAAGGTGAAAGAGAGCTTCACAAAGACCATCTCTTGACTCTCTGCATCATGATTTACCTCCAGGACTTTCTGAGGCAGACTGGTATATTTAGATAGCTCCCTGTGGTCCAGAAAAGGTATGATTCCCATTGTTACCTCAGTTTCTTCCAGTGCTTCCCCTGAAATCTCAGCTTGGTGTCTTAAGAATTTTCTACACCCATAGATTTTGTACAAGGCCCTGGGCTGCAGCTAGAGGACTGAAAACAAATCCCCACCAGCCCTGGGTTAACCCATGCAGCTCAAGCCTCAGCTGCGAGGTCAGGCTCTACCTGCCCACCCTGTCCTGTGATCCTCTGCACCTGCATGCTGAGTCCCATGCAGGAACAGTCACATCTTCATAGTCTAGAGGGAGATGTGTGAGCCGATCAGCACCAAAGAGCCCATGCCTGGGGACTGGGCTGAGCATCCGAGCTCATGGAACTCATAAAGACTCTGTTTCTGCTAAGGCAGGCATTATTATACTCTCATTATATAATCTTATTATTCCCCTGCTCCAGGATTTGAAAAGCCTAAAGCAGACTAAACTTTAATTACGACAAATTAAAAACATCATCAATTTTAGAAACAATAGCAAAAAGCAGTTTCCTTTTTAGGCTGATGCCCACTATAAAACCTTGGGAAAGGAGATAGCACTCAGCCAACGGTGGGCCTGAGTCTGCTCCCTCCTGCTCCCAAAGAGATAGAAATGCAAAAGTGGGAGGGAAAGGCATCAGTGATTTTCCAAGGCATGCTGGTTTTTGATAAAAACTGTACCTCATATTCAAGAAGAGACAGAGAAGGTAATCAAATCTGGTTATCTCAAAATCATTATGACCGGGTAGATTTTGGAGCCCAAGTTGTTTGTAGGAATCCACCCCTCCAGCCCTTGCATTTGAAATAGAACAGATGTGTAACATAACAGGAAAAAAATCCAGCTCTGTTGGGACAAATTCTTAACCAATTTTTTTTGGAAAGATTTAAAATAACACTTTCTGTTGCGTAGGCTGTGATCCTGTTCATGTCTGTGCTCTGTTGCCCAGCACTTTCATATACATAAAATGTGAGGTATTTTTGGTGGAAGGAAGCACTGTCAGTGTATCTGATTGGTAAAATAACTTAAAAATCATATTTCAACAGTAACTTCCAACTGCCCTAGAGCACGAGTTAATGAGATCACATGGAAACATACTGCAAACCAGGAAACATATTTTACACAAGACCAAAACAGTGGAAAAAATGTTAAATACACAACATAGTGAGGCTTCGTTCTGTGCACTTCACCTTTCTTGTTTGTGTTAGCGCACAGGCACGCCGGGTGCCTCCTGATGGACTGCAGCACAGCACCTATGGCCGCTTGCTGCAATGGAGAGATAATAGCCTGTTTGGTCAAACTGTCCTATTCCTGCCCTTGAAGTTTTCAGCAAAAAGCTGCCCCTGTGTCGCGGTTTGGACAGGTGTTTACCAAGAAAGGCGGGAGCCTCCCTTGCAATGAGAAATGTGAACCCCGTTCCCTCCGAATTAGTAATATTTTGAAATTAAGGGGCTCTCAGGCAAAAATAGGGAATAGGAATAACAGATCTTTACTAAGTATTTATATGAGGTAAACAGGCAACAACTATAATGGTAACAACAAAACCAGAACCAGAGAACCCACTGACAGCCGCTCTCAGGTGTCAGGCACCTTCCCCTTTGGTGCAGTGATGGTCCCGGCCGGCAGGGGCGCTGGTGGCTCCCGCTGGGCAGGGCAGGTGCGATGGTTCCCCCGTGGCTGCAGGGGGCGCTGTGGGGCGAGCTCGGGGAGCAGACACCAATGGCAGCTCGACCACAGCAATCCCGGGATGGTGGCTGAGATGTGCTGGAAGCTCCATGGGTGTCTGGAAACCCAGGACATCTCAGCAAGTGGGGTGGGGGTGCGAGGCTGGTGCAGCTGGAACTCAGAGCGGTGCCGAAGAGACGGCGGGCCCGGGGGCGGCGGAGGCCGAGGCGGCGGCACCCACACAGTCCAGTTGGAACTGGGAGAAATGGGTTCGGATCTCGGGATCTCCAGGTGAGAAGAGTTCCCAGGACGCCTCGGCAGGCGGGGTGGGGGTGCGAGGTTGGTGCAGCTGGAACTCGGAGCGGTGCCGAAGAAACGGTGGGGCTGGGGCAGCAGCGGCGACGGCCATGTGGTCCGGTTAGAACTGGGAGAAACGGTTCAGGATCTTGGGGTCCCTCGGTGAAAGAGTTCCTCTCTCAGTGAGATATTAACAGGGCACGAACCTCAGTGGCCACGGCAGGAGAAAAACAGGCTGGGCTGGACTGCGGTGACAAGTGAGCTCCTTCCCTCAGCCGTAGCTACACCATCCTTCCTCCTCCGAAAGCAGAGAGCAGCAGCGCGAGGGCGGGGCTCCGGAAGGCCGAGTCAGAGAGCGGGACCCTGGCTGTGTCCCAGCTCCTCCCAGCTCCACCCCCCGCGGTGTCTCTGTCCCTCCCCAAGAAATCCCCAGACAGGGAGGTGCTGCACACACATGCCTTACGGGCTCAGCCACATCTATTGTTTCTCCTTAAGTAGCGGATATTAGCATTTCTAAGGAGGAAAAAATTTCTCTAAAAAACGTCAACATCCTGACACAACAGCCAAAGGCCAGGCCTCTCTGATGAACGTGGGCTACTTGGCATTGCAGTGGGTGAATATAAAAAACTTTTTCTAAGTAAATGGAAGGTTCTGAAGGATTTGTCTGGTGTCAGAAATCTCCACCCCAGCTGTTGAAGGCAGTGAATGCCTAACTCTGGGTGGCCAGACCCAAAGGGGTTGCTGCGTTTCCCAGCACTGAACTGAGCTAGGGTCTTGAAAAGAGCTTGGCAATGCAGAGAAGGAAAACGATGAGGAAAGGGAGTGTGCTGTAACACAAAGAGCCATGGATCATTCCATCTCAGTTTCGGGAGACAGCACATGGCAGAGAGGTGCTGGCTAAAGAGAGGTGAGACTGACAAGGTTGAGAACCAGGGAATGCATCTCTAATTAAAACATTTCAGCTACATGCTTAACTGCTTTCAATTTGAGAAAGGCAGCTTCACTGTCAAGAGCGAGAAGCCAGATGTGCTTTAGGAAGAGATGGAAAGGGGGTGACCATCACAACTTGGGACTAGGAATGGCCTGTTAACCCTTGGAAAGCTGAACTATTCTCCTGTACCACATGCTTCTGCATATTTCAGCTTCCAGAAAATTCCAAAATAAAGTCTATAACTGAGACAGAAAGAGAATGCAATGAATGTAACTCAGATTTCAGCTGTTCTGTGCTGCTTCCTACCCAGAACCCTTTTGTGATAAATAAATTTGATGAACAGATTGAACCACTATCAGCCGAAAAAGTAGGTTTTTTTCTTTAAACAGAAGTATTGGGGAAGACGTAAAAAATCAGAGAATCACTGTCCAGTTGAGACAGAAAAAGATTGATAGACAGCCTTCAGATAAGCTGAAACAATTCAAGAAAGAACCATATTCTTACTTAACTTGTATTCACTGTGCATAAAGCACAGTAAAAGGCCCTGCAACAGTCACCATAATGAGACCATAACCTTCTCCTGCTATATAAAAATATGTAATAAACTTTCAAGTAAAGCCACAGGTTTGACCTGGCACCAAATTGTCCTGCTCTCTAAGCTTCTGAATGCCCGACTTCCAGACTACCCAGCCTGGGGCGCCTCCCCTGGAAAATGAATAACTGGTTACAACATAGCAGCTCCCAGAACAGCCTCTTTTATCCTTCCAGGCTTTACTCGTGGTCACATCACACCAACAACAGAGGCAGTGTCACAAGACACAGTTGGGTGGAGTGAGTAGATGGGCATATTTGGCAGCAAGCAGAGACAGGAAGGGGAAGGAGGAAACAAAAGCATACAATAAAGATACTACTGGGATTGTGCTCTAGGTCGAGATTCCTTACCTCAAGTAGGATGTTGGAGACAGAGGCTTTGGTTTGGCCCACTGGTAGGGATGCTGTGGTACAGACAGGTACTGCTCGCAGAAGTTTCCTTTCCTGATGTGCTGAAAGCTGGAGAAGTCTTCTGGTGACAAATCAGCAGTTGGCGATATGGTCCCATGATCCTCACCAGCCGGTTCAGTTTTGAGAGTCATGGATGGGGTGTGATCAACGGCAGTCTTCCTTGACTTGATGGGAATCCCATCGTTCATATCAATGGTGCTGTCAGTGGTGAGGGCATTGATGGCAGCAACGATGGCGGAGCTGGTATACTGGTTTGTGTTTCCCAGCCACGTGTCATCTGTGACACTCACCCGTGGTGAGTTTTGCGGAGAAGGGGTGGGGGAGTGGTGTGGGGAATAGCAGGTCTGCCGGCCATTGAGGCTGTACTTCCTCTTGTTGCAGGGAGATGGAGGCCTGGAGTTGCGAGCACCCAGCCAGTTCTCCTCTGTGATGCTCGTTCTGGGAGATGTTGATGGAGAATGCCTTGGGGAACTGAGCAAAGTACAGGCCACCATGCTGCGTTGGTAGCCCTCCTCTGTGTCCGTGGTCTTTGGAGAGACACACGGGGACTGCCACGGAGAGGTCTGAGGTGAAGTGTATGGATATGAGTAGTTGGACTCATAGGAAGACGCTTCGGAGTTGCAGCTTCTGGAAGACAAGCTACTCGCTGGACTGAGGCAGGACGGGTCTCTGTACGCCTCAATGTTCGGCAAGTTCAAAGTGGCAGTGGAAGTTGACCGCTTGGTGTTAGGGATGGCCTCCTCCACCTCATCGTGGAAAAACTGGTTGTTGTTGTGATGCAATCCCATGTAAGACGTGATCTCAATTCTGGGGCTCTCCAGCGCTGGAGCTCCATTTGGTCTCATGTTTGGTGGCAGGTAGTACTCGGAGGCCCCACTGTCAATGTGTCCTCCATATCCAGAGGGATGGTTTGTCAATGGGACAACTGAAATGATGGGATTTGATGTCTGCAGGCCATGACATGGAGTTGACAATGAGGAATGTGCCACATTTAAAGGCAAGCCAGTATTTACATTTGAAGATGCATAATTATAGTGTTCTGGAAGAAACAAACAACAAAGAATGACATGAGGTGCTGCACAAATATACTCACTTAGTAACATACCCAGCTGAAATGGAGAGACATGGCACAACACATGAAAGCACAGCTCTCTTTAACAGCCCAGCCCACAGGTGTGCCATGCTGCGGGAGAGGCTGCAGACTAATATCCTTGAAAATGCCACTAACTGATCAACACAAGACAAGGTATCTTGGTATGGGGTATGTACACAGAGCTGTTCTTGAGGACATGCTTCTTCGGTGAACCCTCAGAGTGAAAAATTGAGTCTTCAAACAACATTGTTTCAGGATTCTGGGAGACTGCAGCATTCAGAGATGCAACTGAAAAGATGCGTTTTTACATAAGCGAACCTAACTCCCTCCCTAAAAAGTTGGAATACGCAAAAAACACAGGACAAAAAAACCAGAAGTGGAGGCAGACTAAAGCAAAGAACAAGATCAACTGCATTCTGTTAAAAAAATGATACACAACAGAAATTTCCATTACAGCAAGTTTCCAACTGGTTCCAGTTAACTAGAATTTTGGAAAAAGATGGATATATTGATCTGCTCTGGTTTCTGGGACCACTTATCCTCCAGCCCAACTGGCAGAGGCCAGGTGAAGGATAAACATTGATGTCTCTACTCAGCGACAGCTGAAATTCCACTGGAATTGCTGGTTATTGCACACACCACATCAAGCACTGCCAGCAGTGTGCTCTGGGCCAGCTCTCCAACCATTTAACAGTGTCGGGTGTATAAAAGCAAGAGCAGAGTTGCAGAGCCACTGTGGAAAACCTGGACGGTGACAGATCACATCACAGCCTTGTGCCAATGGGCTCCCTAACTGAGCACAGGGAACAATGTGCCCTTAGCATGCCTCCATTCCTGCTGCTCTACAGGGACTAGCATCTCAAAGCTGGTCCACATGGGATCGTCTCTGCCTTTCATCACTGTCTGTTTGCTGAAGGGACTCCTTCAGCTCTGCTCCCCTATCCCAGGGATACACAGGTGACTCTTTTTCCCACCCATGGGGGAGATGGGCAGCCCTCAGCCAAGGACAACATGCCCCTGGTGCTCTGAGCAGTGGTGAGATTAGGAATCATCATTTCTATTCTTTCTGATATAGGGAGGCTCTGTGTCACCAGGATACATGAGCTGGACACATAAGCCCTAATGCCAGTATCTCTTACTTTACCGGGAAAAGAAAGCAAAACCTTTGTATCAGGGACAATGACTGCTGAACTCTGAGTCTGGGTAATGCTGATATACAGGTTCCTCTCAGCAGTCTGGAAATGCATTCAGCTCCAGCCCAAAGTTGTGCTTGCAGTGCATCAGCCTTCTCCGAGGTTTATTATGGCAGCAGCATCACTTTCCTGCAGGACAGAGAGAAACTCTACATCCCCCGTGGCCACAGCCAGTCCACATGGGAAACCTGTCCCTTTCCATCCCAGGAGGCAAATTCCCCTTGTGCACTTTCCCTCGGAAGATATGGAAAGGCTGTGTTAATTACTGCAGCTGCTAATCCCGAGGCGACCAGGGAGCTCTGCAAATGCAAACGAGCCTCCGAGCTGGTAACCAGCACAGTCAGCTATTCTCTTTCTCTTGTTTATCAGCTCAGCCCTCTCTGGTGTCATCCATCTGTGATCCCACACTCACCTTTCTTGCTGGCAACGACTCCAAGAAAAAATGCTACTTAGGAAAAATTAATGTGCTATGGCAGCTTCACAGAAACTCTGTCTGATATATGTCATGGCAGGTAACAGGAATGATGAGCAACAACACCTTGTGAACTCGCTTCCTAGTCTGCCTTCAGATACTGGCCATTTGCTCAGAAAGGGCCATTAAATTACACTGCAGTGCGCCACAAATAACACTGGATTATTCAAAACATGCTGCAGCTTCATGCTCTATCCAAACAACCAGGCAGGAAATACAGCAAAAGAGGTGCTACTTGAAAAAATCCAACTGCATTGGTCACATCAAGGTGCAGATCTGCCTGAGGGGTCAGAATCCCCACCTTCCAAAATCAGTTCCCTTCTGTTGCTGCCCTGCCACTTGGCCACAGCACCCAGTGTCACCACGACCATCACCACTTCCCTCCTGCCCGTCACGGAAAAAAACTCCGACATGGTACAACAGTGGTAAGACCTTACCTCTTTCAGAAATTGGCTCAGAGAAAAGGTCTAGAGTAGTGCTTTCAGGGCAGCTTCAGCCCCTTCACTGCTTCCTCCAGCTCCAGAGGAAGGTGATGTCCATGGCACCACACTGCTGCTGGGACACTGGCTACACTCTTCTTCCACATATCCTTCCACAGCCTCCTGCTCTGGCATACAGGTGGAAGGCAGTGGTGACATGGCAGAGCTGGGAACCGCTTCCAGCCAGTCTGCACCATGCAGCCAGACAACCCAGGCAGGGGACGGAGAGCTCAGCAGGCTGCCCCAGCTCTGCATCCACCCAGAGGGGCTTTGCCTCCGCTGACTGCAAAATCACTGCTTTCAGATTTTGTATTGAAAATAAATAGGTAAACAAACAAAATAACAAGGATAAATACTGTGAGCCCAGTAGTTCACTTAAATTCTAATGCATGGCTAGGGTGAAATTCAAACACTGCAGTCTGCTGGAGATATGCAGCTCAGGCTGAATAGGCAATATAAAGCTCAGATGAGCCTTTGGAATCCAGTTTAAAAAAAATTATTAGAAGACAGGCTCGAGTGATATAAGCAACAGGTTCCCTAATTCACATGTCAAGGAATAGCCACTTTGAGAAGTATTATGCATTTTTTTTAAAAGCCGACTTTGAAAGGGTCAGGAAAAATAACATCATACAATTCATACAAAACACACATCCATAGTCAGCATTTATAACATGCTGAAATTTCCCTCACCAGGGTGAATGAGACAGCTAGAAATAAAATGCTGCATCACCTAATGTAGCTGTGTAGGATATTTTGACGGTCTTGATGGGGATGGAAGGCAGGTAATGCTTTGCCACGGTGTTACTGTGACTGTTATTCACAGAGGCACCCAGGACCAGAGTACTAACTACCAAGACACATTTAATAGTGTATTTTAATATCCTGAGCCAAACCACAGTATCAGATCAGGTTTGTAATTGTTTTGTTCCAACAAATCCACACTTGTGTTAAGGATAAGTAGGAAAAGAAGTTGGACCCTTTCGAGTTGTGAGCACACCTCCACATATTTCATTTCCCTTTGTAGCAGTTAAAAAGCTCCTTTTTCCCCTCTAATTAATTTCACAGCAAGCAAGTTTTATTCCTTTCTATCATTAATGGGCTGATCCTGCAAGGCACTGAGCACCATCGTAGGAATGCTGAATACCTGCAGCTTGTAGGGTCTTTAGAGAAGATGAGGGCTGTATTACATTGCTCCAGATAAAGTCACATCTGTGTCTGTGTTTAAATTCATGCTTTCAAAATTGCCTAATGGAGTTAAGTACTTTTTTCAGAGTAGGACTTTGACACTTAATTTGCTTAGGCCCCTCCACTTTAGACACTTAGGTGTCTAGTCACTAGAACACTTATCTGAAAAGCTTGGTGTGAAACTCTAAAAAACTGCCTTCTTCTAAAAACTAGAAGCTCATAACAACTATTTGGACACTGACATTGTGCCAGAGAAGTAGGCAACTGGAGAGACCTAGGAAGGTGCAAACACCTTCACTCATATCCTGGCAGGTTGCATTAGGCAGGCAAGGATTTGGAAACCTGCTAGAATTTCAGGCAAAAAGATAAGGCACAGAGCAAACACAGCCCTGCTCTGAGGCAGCCTTAAGTCACCCACTTGTACAAGAGCTCTTTATGGTGACCCGCTATCACCAACACTGCAGCGAGTTAACCACACACCAGGAAGCGGCAATCTCCTCTCTCTGCCAGTTCCAGGCTTGTTCGCCTCATTTCCACCTCAAGTATTGCTTAAAACCATAAAAACAGACAGCTGGACCGAGACACCAGAGTTGGGAACAGTTGTGACCCGTGACAAATTCACGCTTTTATTTTTATTTGCGGATGACCTTCAAGCTAAACCCTGAGCCTAACTCTGGCTCACGGAGTGAGTTTTCAACTGGCCCATCTTTGTCACGGGCAAGACCCAAAGCCAGCGGGGGAAGCCGCTAGAGTGGCGAACGCGGAGGTCCGCATATCTCAAACAACTCCAAACTTCTAAAAACTGCCACAGCGGCCCCCCGGGTCATATCCCCTTGCACCTTGTTCGGCTGCTGCCTGGGTCCCGCCAGAGGAGCGCCGGCCGCCCGAGCAGAACTCTATCCCGGTCTACGCTGCCCCACTCGCTGCTTCCCGGCGCGGCTGAGGCGACAAGCGCCTCTCGGGGCCGGGCCAACCTGTCTGGCCGGGATTGCCGGCTCCCCCGCCCCGCTCCCCGCGAGGAGAGGTAGCCCTTCCCCTTCCCGAACGGGGCAGGGCAAGGAGGGCTCCCCGCAGCATCCCGCCGCCAGCACCCCTAGAGGTGCCCCGGCCGCCCCGCCGCGACCCACCTCCACCCTCATCGCTGTGCTTGAACTCGAANCCGAGCTGCGCGGAGCCCCGGCACGGCGTGGGACTGCGGCCGCTGCTGCGCTCGGTAACGTGACCTCGGCCCCGACGGGCGGCCTGTCTCGCTGCCGCCGCCGCCTCCGATCCGCCCTCCCGCCCGCTGTTGATGTTTCCGGGTCGATGCAAACAACCGCGGTGCCCGGCCCCCCCGCCCCCCCCGCCCCTGCAGGGCAGCCCGTGCACAGCGGGGAGCCCTCGCCCCACCCGGGGGACCCGGCAGCCGGGGAGACTCCAGACCGCCGAGGGCTCGCCGTGGGCGGGATGGGGAGCCCAGGGGTGGGTGGGGAGCGGGACTTCACCTGCTCCCGACCGGTGGTAACGGCGGAGGGCCGGAGCGGCTCCTTCCGCGCTTCGGCTGGAGGAAAGTGAGGAGGGAGGGCTGCTCAGCCCACTCAGAGGGGATACCGGCGTGTCCCCTCTTCGCTGACGGCTGATAAGGTTTCTTCCTAGGGTGCCCACCACGCCGTGTCTGTGAGCCAAGACGCTTCACTTTCATTTATTTATTATTTATTCCACTTAGTCGCAGCACCCACTAGTGCCAGCTGCTATAAAAAGCGCAGGAAAGCAGGACTCTGAACGCTGCCGGCCGCCTCCGCGCTCCGAGGAGGGAAAGGTCCTCTCCGGGCCGCCGCCACACACCGGGAGGGCGGCTGCAGAGGGCTCCAGTGGGGGTGCGGGCACGGCTCTGCCCAGTCTGTCCCTCTTCCCGCTCGTACGGGATGGAAATTAGGGGAAAAGTAAATGAAGACTTTCTGTTTCGAGGTGCTTTTCTGTCATGTTACACCGACAGGTCTAAAGGTCCTCGCCGGCAAACCAGTGCCCGCCTCAGCAGCTCGGCTTGGCTCCTCAGTTGCCGAAGCTTCAGGCCGGGTTTCAAAAGGAACAGGTTTTTTTAAGCAGTTATGGAAATAGTATTCTCTTATAAACTCAGAGAATACCATTTTTCCAGGCTTGCGACCGAAATCTCCGTCCTAAAGTGCCAGGAAAACATAATTTTTTTCCATCTGAGCCCATTATATTTTTCCCCCTCCTCGCCGGGACAAGCCTCGCTGCAGGCTGGGCTCTTTCAGGAGCCGAGCTGGGCTTTGCCCCGGAGGGCCCGTGAGTGCCGAAGTGCCGGGGCTGAGTCACCCGAGTGTGCTAAAGGCCTTGGCAGCAGGGGAACCGCTTCCCCTGAGCCTGCCCCGATCGTGCTCGCCCCGGAGTGTCAGAGCAGGCCGCGCCGCAGGAACGAGTGCTCCGCTTCACCTGTGCACGTCCCTCAGCCTTTGTCCCGGCAGAGAGTACGGATGTGGCTCCCGTCCCCTTGCCCAGGGGCCTACAGGCAGAACAGCCGCCTCGCCCCAGCCGCCAGGTCCCCGGTTCTACCAGTGTCATCCGCCCCTGCCGCCGCTCTGCTCCAGACGCCCATCTCCTGGAGCTCCCCAGTGGGGAGGCAAGGAGAAACTCCCAATTACCTGCTGCCTTCGATCCTTTGCCTCTCCCGCATGTGGTACCTGCAAGGTGGGTGAATTGTCCTACACTACTTACAGACAGCTTGATTTGCCAGTGACATCAATATCAGTGCTGTCAATAAAATATTTCGATTGGCACCCTTCCCTTGGAGAAAGAGGAAAGATGTGCCATGGAAAGGTTAGGAACTAAGTGATACCACATGAGGGGGACACAGTAACAGTGGCCCTCCCTCTAATAGTCCAGTTTGAAACAGTGTCATTAAACTGAGGAGAGCGAAATGTGAGATTGGTAGGGCGGCGCGTCCCGGCAAGGCCATTTCCGTGTCACCAGCCGCCCTTGCACGACCCACAGACCGATCCACCAGCTCAGCTGCTGCCCACCCAGCCTCTACTTGGAGTTAACTGGAGTTGTTACAACTCCATAAAGCAGGTTCGACAAGGGATGCATCAGACAGTCTGCTTCAGCTGCAGCCCCCTAACCCGAAGGGGAATTTAACTTGTCCACGGCATCAAACCTGGCATAACCACTGGCATTTTCAAAGGTAAAGGACTCTACACCTTGCTACCACCCAAAGAAAAGGCGAGGTCCTCCCACAGGGACTCTGCGAATTTCTTCCCAGACTAAGCAAGAAATAAAGTATTTTCCTTGATTGTCATAGTTTGGCAATCAAATGACACCTTAATTTGCAGGCAGCAATCCTGACGCACAGGGCTCCCCTACGTGTTTCCTGGATTGGGTCACACTTTCTGGCTGGACTAATTTTCTTAGTCCCTTACAAAACACACCACCAGGGAAGAGAACTATTGACGAGGGTTGGCGCATTTTAACATAGACATCAGAAATGCCACAGGAATAAAGAGGGTTTTTTTTTTCTTTACAAGAGGTTGCAGAACACTTTTGTGTCAACTGCCTCTGGATGCAATTTTTCCAAGTGGGTGTGTTCAGTGCCCTTGGAGCCCAGGGCGTTGGAAGCGCCGTGCGTGCAGCCCACGGATGTCCGAGCATGCGACAGGCACACCAGCCACTTCTATTAAATACAGTGTAATTAAATTCCATCCCAAAAGGCTCTCTGCTTTGCAAGCGGAGCCTCAGTCAGAGCTGCGCCTGTAGATTTTGCACTGGCAAAATCTTGTCAACTGCAATGAACCCCTGGGGTGAAACAGATGTGTAAAAATAAAAATAAATAATAATAAAAAAATAAATTAAAATATTGGTCTTGAGCTCCCTTCCAGCTTTCCAGGGACAAACCCAGGGAATGGAATCCTGTTGTCCCACACTGCGGAATGAACGCGGGTGACATGGACGGCCACCCCACTTCGCTTCCTCACAACTTTCTCTGCCCAGGATGTGTGGACTCGCTGCGCCCTGCCCGAGCCCCTGCAGCAAGCCGCTGCAAAGCGGCGGCACCACCGGATAGGGAGGAAACTTGGGAGCCGGAGAGCAGGCGGGAGAGGAGGAAGGAGCACGGCACAGGGCAGCCTCCAGGCCCGGAGCGGGGAACCGGGAACTGCCTCGCACTTGCCGCGGCGCGGAGGTGATGCCTGGAGGGGATGCCAGCGGAGTCCCACTGCCGAGGCCAAAAGGCGCCGTAAGGAGCGACAAGGTCCGACAGTTTCGGCAGTAAGCAGCGCGCTGCTGGATAGCGATGCTCCGGGGAGAGAAAAGTGCAAGAGGGGAGGGTGAAGTCGGTCCCCTCTCCAGCCAGACGCTACCCCTGTCAGGGCCAAGTTCAGCCCGAAGGAGCTGAGCGCATCCAGAACCCTGTGCCCACCATCTGTCCCTCTAGAAACTTTGCCCCTGTGTTTTCAGGGCACTTTTTGCAGCAGGGGCAGAGAAAGAAACCGCGACTCAGAGCTGGGATAGTGGGGCAAGCGCTCCCCCGGAGCCGGGCCTGCGGTGGCAGGGCGCCCGCCCGCCGGGGTCGTGGGGTACGCGGGGCGGCAGAGCCCCGCAGCCCGGCCGCGGCATGCCCGGCTGTTTCGGTGTGCCAGAACCGCTAACAGGGCGCCTGGCACTGCCTGAGACTCCTTCCTTTTCCTAGGAGCGTGGGTTGGCTGCAATGATGGGCTGTATACTGACCTCCCCCAAACCAAACCGCGGGATGGGGAGGGAATCCCCGAGCGTGTCTCCCTGACCGGACCCCAGGCGCCCTCGAAGCCCCGCCGGGAGCGAGCCCGGGCCCAGGACCCGGCGGGAAGCGGCCGGGAGTAGCGGCGCGGCCGCGGCGGCGCCGTGCGAAAGGCGAAAGAGACACCTATTGGCAAGAGGCCGCCGGCGAGCCTCCGGGCCAGCGCGGGGAAAACACCAGGGGACACCGCCGCCCGCCCGCCCGCCCTCCGCCCCC
>VZRX01005135.1:148586-203384 GCA_013398075.1 Notiomystis cincta | reverse complement strand
TGCTCCCTCCCTGCTCTTCGGGCGAGGCGCAGGTTCCCTGATCAATGCCGGGCCCCTGCTCGTGGGCGAGGGGAGAGGCTTCATTCTAATTTGTATTGACTGCTCCGTGCTTTGGCTGCCAATTTGCATCACAGACTTGTCTGAAGCAATGATGTGGGCCTGGCAGGTTCTCTCACAGTAATCCATAGCTGGCAGCGTGGCCGGCGCTCCTCGAGGCCCCGTACAAAGCACACATTTCACTGCTGCAAAGGCTCTGCCTCCACATTTCTCCACCTCCGGCTCGAACGTGCTCGAAGCCCAAGAACTCTCTTGATGTTTGGCAGCAGAATGAGGCCTCTCTATGCAGAGAATTTTCCTAAGTTCTTATCCTGAAATGTTCAGTCTTGGCACCTCACAGTGCAGGTTGGTGAAGGTGAGAAGGGAGGATGCCCTAAGCAAACCAGCTCCATCTCCTGCCCCCTCCAGCACTGTAGGTTCCGCTTTACTGAACACCCACAGCTTTTGTTTCTTTAAAACCTGAAACATTTGTGATTGAGAAAAAAACCAAACCCTACTCTCTGTATTTTGGCTAAATGTCTTTGGAGTTCCCCTTATTTCCACTTTGATTTTTCCCCAGGTTTGTAGCAGCCCTGGCCACAGCATCCTCTCTGTGCTTGTCAAAAGGAACCTGAGTTTTATAAATAGGTTTCTGCACTGGGGTATTTAAAAACACAAAGCATTCAGAGATGGCTCTGAGGAGAAACAGCCACTTTCTCAGGGCACAAATAAATAGAACCCCACTTTGATGCCATCCCAGTGCCACTGGGGCAGCTGGACGAGTGACAGGCCAGGGCATGGCCATCTCCCCCAGCACGGGGTGGCAGCCACGAGAAATACAAATATGGATAATAATGTTTTCCCCAGCTACAGTTTTCCTACTCCAGCGTGGAGAAATGGCCTGCTCATCCAGCAACCGTAGAAAATCTCAATTTCCCACATAAAAATATTAGTGGCTGGCTTAAAATATTAACATGTGGATCGCATTGCCCTCAGAAGCTGTGGGATCGGAGTTTAGCATCAGCAGTTAGACACAGATATGGAATTAAAAATGTAAGCAGAGGCTTTTCAGGCCTTATTATGGAGCGGGGAGGCCCTGCAGGATGGGCAGGAGAGAGACAGGAGCAGGGCCAGGGCTGGGGCTCTGTCCTGAGACTTCCCTCTGCCACTGCCACCCCCAGGCTGGGGAGCTGCCACTGTCCTGGCTTAGGGGGTGCCACCAGGTGCCCTCAGGGTCACCTCACGTCCTGCACCTGGACTGGAGTGGGATGAGCCCTCCTGGGGCCGTGGGAGCTCGTGGGGAATTGTGCAGGGTAAGGGTGGGGGGCACGAGCCATGGGGTGAGGGCAGCACCCACCCTGTGCCATCCCCGGGGCCCAGCCCTGGCAAGGCCTCTACTGTCATAGAAATAGTGAATAATTACTGGGATATCAAACAGCTGAAGAGCAGATATTGCACCACAACAACACACAAACCCCCCCAGTGAGCAGAGACCCCGTTCCCTGAAGGTTTGGTTCCCAGTGCCAGCCTGGGGAAGTTGGGGAGATCGGAGTTTGGCAGAAGGTTGGCGCTGGAAACAAAAAACTGGCCTAAATTATTATTCCACCCATAGCCTTCACAAGGAAAATAGAAGCAGCAGATTGAGGCCTGTTTTCATATTTGATAGGGAAGCAGATAAATGGCAGGCAGCTTGCTCTGATAAGGCCTTGCTCTGGGCATAACCTCTCTCTCTGAAAGCCTCTTACTATGCATAGAGTCAGGCTATCTGTGCAGCTGCACCTTGACACAAATATATCTGCACCCAAGATGAACCAATTCCCCCAGAAATTACAGGAGTGGGATTGCATCTGGGGAAGGGGCCGCAGCCACTGCCTGGCCACCTTCTTTTTTTAACGATACTTTTTCTCCCCAAGTAGCTTCCCAGACAAACATTTTTTCCCTTATTTTGCCTTCTCCCCCTGCATTGCTCCATCTCCAGTACCAGCTGAGAGCAGGGAGGGTGATGGGTGGGTGCTCCCCTCCAGCCCAGCACCACTTTGCAGGAAAAAGGGATTTAACCCTCCTGAGCAACCTCATGCTTGGAAATCACTCCCAAATGTTCCTTATTTTGGGGGAGCAGCAGCTGAGGTGACACCAGTGTGAGCTGGGAGCTCCCAGGTGTGATGCTGCACAACATCTGTGTGCCCATCACTCCACCTTGGGCATTCCCAAACTCCCTGAGTGTGCCCTCAGAACCCAAATCCCCTCCTTTGCCATGGGAATGGATCTTATGCACTAAAGTGCTTTGGGAAATGGGCTCCAAAGGTATCAGGACCTGGTTCCCCATGGCCCCCATGGAAGACAGGGGCCATTCCCATTGGAATACAGTGACAGCCTGTCACCTTAATGTCCCTGTGTCCCTGACACTTGAGGAGCAGAACAAATGTCCTGGTACATGTGACCTGTAGTGGGGAAGGGGAGCTGGGCCAGAGCTGAGGAGCTTAAGGGGCAGGAATTGCAAGGCAGGAAAGGATTTTCCCATCTGTGTGAGCAGAGCCTGTGCTCCCAGCAAAAGAAATTCTCCAAGGAGCCAGAGCAAACCAGAGGAAAAGTCAGTTACAAAGATTTTAGGAGGAAAGGAGCAGGGATATGCGAGGAAGTGGTCACACAAAGGGGGCACTGAGCAGCTTCTGACCAAACCCATATTCATTCCCACCCCTGAATGGCACCAGCAACATCCTTGCTACCAACACCACTATTTTTTAATTTATTTTTTTACCAGAAGGGACTGTAAATGAGTTTTCCAGCTGCACGGCCACTCTAAAGACTTTATCCTAATGTTCTGTTTTGTGGTGACACGAGTTCTATCATCATAAGAAGAACAAATCAGCAATTAGTCTGCGAGAGGCATCGCCACGGAGGTAGAACAGCCCCCAGCCAGAGGGACAGGGAATCCTTTAGCATGAAAGGCCCCCGGGAGAGTCGGGACCTGGCCCTGGTGACGATGATTGATGCTGGCACTGCAGAGAGGCACCACACCTCCCCAGAAAATTAAAAGCCTATTTGGTACGGTGCTAACAACACATCACATTGATATTGTCTCATTACCCATCAGCACAGGGTCCTCATCTTCCCATTTGTATGGCATTAGGGGCAAAACCCCACAGGACAAGCACTTTTCCCCTTTTCTCCTCATCCATCCCAGAACGCACACTTGGAAAACCTGAAAAAACCTTTGCACCTTTCCTTCTACAGCATCATGATCAATATTATTATAATTATTACCATTGTTATTATAATTCAGACTTAATTATCACCTAAAGGCTGAGGGGCTGGACACTGTCCTGGCCCCTGGAGCAGCCCTTGCTCTCCAGGGCTGTCCCTTCTCCCAGCCTGGCACAGGGTGACACCAGCTCCATGGTTTTCAGATGGTGCCAATGCTGAGCACCACGTGCCCAAAGCTCCCAGGGATTTGCATGTGGTCATCTGAAGGATCTGTGTCAGGGGCAGTGGGCTCGAGCTGCAGCCAGGGCTGGGGGAGCAGAGCAGGGATGTGAGGAGGGGGCTGCAGGAGGGGCAGAGCTGGCTGAGCATTGTGGCTGTCGAGGTGCAGCCGCTGCCAACTGGGAAGGGCCGTCGGTAGAAAAGTGAAATATTGGAGCTTGGGGGTTTCCCCGCCCCCACTGTTCCAAACTGGCATCTGTTCCATGCTGGGCTGGAGCAGCAGATGCCTGGTTGCAGCTAATGACAGCAGTAGTCTGTTAACAGATGCCACGAATGTAGCAACAGCCTTTGTCTGAGCCAAACACCAAGTGCTGCAAAGGCAGCGGGGCCAAGGCCTTTCCCTCCCCGGATGGGTCCGAGCTGGAGCTGCAGCCCCGCTCCCGCTCCCTCCCTGCTGCCAGAAGGGGCACAGCCCCAGGGCTGGCTGGGCTGCAGGGTAAAACCTGCTCATCCCACCCGGAGCACGGACAGGGTGATTCCCCAGGCCGAGCATCCCTCTCCACCGCACCAGCGCTTTGCTGGGTGCTGAACCGACACTCGCAGCCCCCTGCTCTCGCTTTCCCTGCCTGGCTCCCCTTGGAGCTGCTGCCAGGGAGCTGCTGGCAGCCAGCCCTGTGCAGGCAGGAGCGTGTGGGAGTCGCAGCTGTGCCGGTTCTTCCCTGCTCCAGCTCTCCCCATCCCACCCAGTGCACCCAGTCCAGCCACTGGTACATCCTTGCACCCCGGCTCATCCCGCTGCCATTGCTGATCACATTTTCGGGTGTTTCCATGCGAAGCTGAAGGCCTGTCCTGAATGGGGTGTCTGCTCTCTGTGGAGAGCCCCATGCAGGTGGCTGCTCTGCACAGGGCAATGCACATGATTTCCAAGAGGAGGCCAGGAATCCAGCCCCAGGTGTCCCAAATGCTCTCTCTGGAGGTCTGGTGATGCTGACCCACCCTGGCATCCGCAGCCCCTCTCCTGCCAGGAGACCCTTCCAGCTGCAGGAGGGGGAGGCCTTCTGCTCTCCCACTGCCCAGATGGAGAAGCCAAGGCAGGAACAGCCCCTTGCACCCCCCCAGCCCTGCCAAGCCCCTTCCTCCTCTCCACACTCGTATTTCCTTGGAGTTATCACCCTGCCACACTGGATAGGTGTGGACAATACGGCAAAGAACCAAATGAAGAGAGTTTTTAACCAACACACAGGAGCCTAAAGGATAATTAAATGACAAGACTTATCAGCCCCCATGGGGCATTCCCATTGTATAACAGATTAAAAACTGTTTCCTTTCCAAAGGAAAAACAGTGGCTGATCTACCTTGCGCTGAATCTATTAGACAACTCAGCTGAAACAAGTTTCACGTTTTCTAATGCGACCGGCTGATCCAATGCCCCCCGTTTGATTTCCCCAGATGGCAGGAGCAGCTGGAATGGAAAATCCTTCCCTGCCAGCACTGCAGCATCACCTGGCCATCCCCAGATCGATGTGCCCAGAGCTTTGCCTGGGCCGAGCAGGGAGGGAAGCAGGGAAGGGAGTGGTGCCAATGGGTCAAAATGCTTTGCTCTTCAGTCACCAACCACCCAACCAACCAACCAACCAACCAACCTCTTGCATTCTCACTCTGGGGAGGCTTTAAACACCAGCTCGTGCTATAGCAGCTACACACTCGTAGGTGCAAGCTGACAGCAAGGGGCTCATGCAGCAGGAGGGAATTTGGCTGCATGTTGTGTTGAACAAAGGTGGACCAGAAAGAGAAATCAACTTTTTCCTGCTGAAAGTTTCTCTATCACAAAACACTGGAGTTTTTAAATAAAAGGATCTGCTTCCTGCAGAGTACTTTCACAAAGGAGCCCAGATGTGAGAGCAAAGAGCCCCTTCCCCTCCAGCCCCTCAGACTGGGATGATTAAAGAAAAGAATTAAAGCAGTGGTGGCGTTTTCCATGGCAAAGGTGGCATTTTGGCGTGTCTGGCACAGAGGAAGGAGCTGGTTCTGGTGCCCAGGCACCGCTTTGCCTCCCCCACATGCAATCAACTGTTTACTCGGCGTTGGCTATAAATGTGCATTTAATTGGGCACCTTTGCTCCCTGTTCCCCCCTCCCCTGCTCCGAGGGCTGTCTCAATGCGAGGGGGAGCAGCCCCCACGCCGGGGTCCCCCCTCCCCTCTCCCGGGGGCCCACAAAGGAGAGGTCGCTGCCATGTCAAGTGGGGTGTGGAGACCAGCTGAGGAGCTCGAGAGCTGAATTGTGCCAATTTGTGCAGCCAGCGCCCGCTGACAAAACTCGGGATCGGGAGGCATGAGCCGGCATATGGTGCCTCACTCAAGGGCCTGTCATTCAGGGCAGCGGCAAGTGATGGCTCTCTCAGCCTCCCTTTATGGCCTTTCTGTTCCAGCAGGGAGAGCGCAGGGCCCGGGGAGGAGGAGCGGGGCCGGCAGCGCCTCCGCTCCATCTGCACCCCGAGCCAGCCGAGCGTGGAGCTCTTTCTTTACCCTGCTCCCCTCCTCCGATGCTCCCCGACGGCCCCGGGAATGAACTGCTCGTGCCGGCTCAGGGACGCGCGTTTGGGCTCAATTTCATGCTGGTTAATTCCCAAAAAACCCGGCTGCGTGCGCGGCTGCGAGTCCCATTCCCTTCTCCTCGTTCCCGACGCTCTCTCCCAGCTCCCGGACATCCCTCCTCTCCCTCCAGCCCACGCTTTAGCCGGGGCTTGTCCCTGCCCTCAAAGTTGCCCTTTTACAAGCAGAAAAGCTGTTGGCGTAAAAGAACTACGAAGAGCCACCACTTAAAGCCCCTTTCAGGAGCAGAAGGTTTTCAGCTCTCAGAGAAAGAGGGTTTTTGTTCTGGCTTTGATGTTTCTGGGCTCTGGGACTCTCCTCTCTTTTCTCCTCAATCCCAAGCAGGCAGATATAATCACCCTCCTCCTTCCCTGCCTCTATTCATTGGTGCATTTTAAATAAAGTAACAACACAACCCCCAATTTGGGAACCAACCTCAAATTAGTGCCTGCACCGCTTTGGCTGGGGAGATTTAATCAGGTAGTTAAGCCCCCGTTTTCTGAGAGGTTTTCAGCGGGGTTTGGAAGCTGATCAGGGCAGGGTGGGAGGAGGGGACAGCTCTGGCCATGTCTCCCTGCAGGCCCCAGTAACCCAGGTTCGGCCACTCCTGCTTTTCTCCACCTGAGATCCCATGGTTGGGAAGAGCCACATCTCCCTGGGAAGGGATGTGACCTGGCAAGTGTCCTGTGCCACCTTCTCAGTGCCAGATGACCCCATCCCAGTCCCTGTCCACTCCTGCCCCTTATCACACCGTACCTGGGAGAAGGGCCAGAGGCAGAACCTTGATAGGGAACTGCACAGGCCTGACTGCCACCCCACAACTCCTGTTCCACAATTCCCATTCCACAATTCCACAGCTGGCCCTCATGAAGGGGTGCATGTCCTGACTCTGTGTGTGATTTAGGGAGGCTGCCTCACTTCCAGCAGTTACCGAACCCCTGCATGGCTCCCACCATCCCACCCAGGGTGCCTTGAAGAGCAAATCCCTTCCTGCGATGGCCAGAACAGCACCACGCAGGGCAAATCTGCACAGAGCACGCTCCTGCCTCTTTATTTAGGTGAAAAAATGGATATTTACGTGCTTTCCCTGCTCTGCCAGGCCCTGCCTGCCCACCAAAGCGGGAGCTGCTGTGGGATGAGGACGGGGTTCACCGGAGCATCCCCGCACTGCACCTGCTGCCCTGCCCCTTCCCAGCGGGAATGCCCGCGGCTCTCACAGGGCCCACGGCCACCACAGCCCTGCTCAGGCGGGGCAGGAGCGGCAGGCGAGGCCCTCCAACCACCCAACCCGGCCCGGCAGAGCGCGGCCCGGCCCGGCAGAGCCCAGCACGCAGCATCCCCGCAGCTGCCGCGGCAGTTGGGGGAACAAACCTTTGGAGACACCGTCTGTCGGCGGCTCCGGGGACATTGTCTCGGAGCCCGGCACTCTCCACCCCTTTCTCTGCCCTCCCGGCGGAGCCCCGCAGCCGCCCCTCGCTCGGATTTAATGACAGCCCGCTCAGCCCCCCTGCCCGCCCGGGAAGGGGCCGGGGCTCGGCACGGCACCCCCGGCTGAGCTCCGGGCAAACCTCCGCGAGCAATTCCCCACTTCTTCCCAGGCAAGTCGGCCGCTGGGTGCTGTGATAAACCCGTGTGCCCGCGGAGCCCTCCCCAGCTCCTGCCGGCTCCGAGGTGAGCATCCCAGCCATGTCCCAGCTAATCTGCCATCGCTTCCCTGGCCATCCCTGATTTCCCTGAAGTTGCTCAGCGTTGAATGGAAGCGGCTTTAATGTCAGAGGCAGATGGGCACCTCACAAAGGCCTCTCACCTCTCCAAGCTGGTCTGTCCACATGCCTGATTAAATCCTAATACAGAAGTTCGAATTGATACAGTGGCTCTGGGGTGATTCAATTAGTGCAGCAGGCATGGAGAAAACAGCACAAAGAGATGTGGTAGTTAGAAAGTCATTTTCTTTTGATCATTATAGCATCTCACACGTGGAAGCAGAAAATTATAGGCTCATGCGTCTTTGCTTAATATCCTCTGGGGCCAGATTTGTCGTAACATTGAAGTTAGCTGTCAGAATTGACAAAATCATGTGGTGTTGATGAATTTACAGTGCTGCTCTTAAAAGCCGAAGCAGGATCCAGGAAATGTCTGCCAGACAAATGTATTCAAGTTCTATAAAATCACCTTTCCCTCCCTCCCCGCCCCCTGCCTTGGCTGCAATCCCTCCCGGCCTTTGTGGTGGCTCTGCCGCCGCCGGGGCAGATGCCGGGCTGGGACGGCGCCAGCTGACTTCGCGCTGCCTGTCCCCACGTGCTGCCCTTTTCTCGGGGTGCCCCAGCCCTGCGGCCCTGGGACACCTCCCAGTGCACCTGTGCCCCGAAACAGCCGGCTCGACCTCACCAGGCACTGATGAAAGGGCAGGAAAGCCCTTTCTGAAGCTCCCAAAACAAGTTTGGTGCTGGAGAGTGGTAGCTGGGGATTCTCGTTCAAGCTCCAGCTGTCCTCACATGGCAGGCGGGGCACAAGTGGGGCACAAGGGAGGAACACAGCCCTGGCTGAGGATGCCCAGGACCTGCTGCTCCTGCTGTGGCACAAAGCCCTCCTCGACCAGCCAGTGAGGGTCTGTGGCAATGGGTGACCCCCAGGAGGGGCACCCTCGTGGTTGTGTGGCTGATGTGTCCCCCACGCCAGGGAGGACTGGCTGTCCTCCCTGTCCTGCCTGTCCTCCCTGTCCTNATGTGTCCCCCACGCCAGGGAGGACTGGCTGTCCTCCCTGTCCTGCCTGTCCTCCCTGTCCTGCCTGTCCTCCCTGTCCTGCCTTGTCCTGCCTGTCCTGCCTTGTCCTGCCTGTCCTGCCTGCTGGCAGGGGAAAAGCCCCTCTATGGCCGTGGGATTCTGCCCAGGGAGGCTGAACCACCACGGCACTGGAGCAATCTACCACTGCCCACCTTGCACAGCACCCAAATTTCTCAAATGCAGCCAAACATCCACCAGCCCCCTGATCCCAAACACCATCAGAGCATCTCCCACTGTCCCATGAGCTGTGGATCATCCCCTTCCAGAGGCAAGCACTGCCTGCCCCAAACAGCCTCAGTGACCAGTGCTGTGCATCACCCACCTCTGAACAACACCTGCCAGACATGGGAAAATCCTCGTTCCAGGACACATCTTCCTGCCTTGCCCTAGAGAGCTGGAAGGGCTCAAAGGTCCCCCTGCCTCTTGCCTGGAGGATCCTTGCTGCCATAGGGAGCCCCTGGGGCTGTGCTCATTGTTTTGCCCTCCCTGAAGCAGCTCCAATATTTCTCCTGTATTTAACACAACCCCCACCTCTCTCCACACATCCACACACCGAGGGTGCTGCTGACATGTTCAGATGGCAGAGTTTTTGTTTTTCTTTTTTGAGAACAGAGAAATATTTTGGCTCTGGAAAGATGGGAATGCTGTTCTCCCATCACACCAGCCAGGAAGGAAAAGCCAAACCATGCCAAAGTGCAGGGCTCAGCCATTCTCAGCCAATGTGACACTGATGGAGCCAATGGAGCTGGATCTTGGCACAGCTGGACCTGCCTTCCCTTGGGAAAACCATTCCTGCTGTTTCATTCTGGTGGCAGGGGCGGCTCTGACACTGGGAAAGGCACGTGGATGTCCTGCTGGCCTTCCCCTTTCATCTCTTTGTGTCCATCCTTCCTCTGCAGAGGGATATTCTCAGCCAAGTTCCACATGCTTGATTTGAATAATTTTTTTAAATATTTCTAATCAAGAGGTGAACTTGTGAGGGATTTTTTTTTAAGGTTGCCATCCGTAAGAAAATGCTATTTCTAACCAACTTCTATGATTTTTGGGGAGTGAGTTTTACACAGTTTGTTCATCTTGAGGAATCTCTTTACCTTCTATTCTTCCATCTCTGTCTGGTCTTCAAGATATGCTAATCAGTGTGTAAGTATATCCTTTCAAATAATTATCATACATTATACTCTACTCATCTCTGTATAATTTCCTCATATGCATAATCGTATTTGACTTCCTTATGAATGTAAAAACCATCTTACCTTGGGCAAGTTAATCTTCATTGATTGAATATCAAATTCATTTGAATGTGTTAGCAAAGCCTTCCCCCCTCCCTCCTGAACAGGAGAAAACGGAAGAGAAATACACATTTCCTATCCTGCTGCTGAAGAATTTGTGTTTATTTGGCCTTAATTTCTCATTTTGCTCTCTAAGTCCCTTTTTGCTGCCCCACTTCTCTCTCTGTTTCTTTAAATAAAAGTTACAAAGGAGAAAAGCCAAATAACAACGACTCTTGCCTTATTTTCAGATGAAAAATGCCTCTTTCTCTATGCTTCTGAGAAGAATAATTAAGGAACCGCAGAACTCTGATAATAACTAACTTCAAAAGGGTGAAAAGCAAAGCCAAAAGTCCTCCAAATGAAACGCAATCCCCTCAGGAAATGCCAGTGTGGGAAATCAGGCTTTCTTCTTGAAACTGTTTGTGGGCTTTGATAGAAACAAACCTGGGGAACGACCCCCTCGCTGCTCCTCTGACATCCCAGCAGCACAGCCTGGGGATGGAGGGAGCCAGGGAAGCTGGGACTGACCCTGGCTCTGCTCCTCCTCCTGACCAGACCTACAGCCTCCTGGAAACCTCCCTGCACAGCCCTCTCCAGGAGAAAACCAGAGCTTTTCTGCCCAGGAAATGGATGAGTGACGTCCCAGCCCCAGAGGAACCCCTCGGTTTCAGCAGGGATAGATTTTTACCTGGACAGAACTGGGGCTTCCTGCAGATGAGCTCCTGTTCCAGGGG
Source organism: Notiomystis cincta (assembly GCA_013398075.1). NCBI lineage: Eukaryota > Metazoa > Chordata > Aves > Passeriformes > Notiomystidae > Notiomystis > Notiomystis cincta. Next base: position 192,543 of record VZRX01005135.1, on the reverse strand, counting down.
GATTTGCCCTGATGGTCACCTGCCAGTCATCATTTCAGCATCTCAGCTGAAATCCTTAAAGCACCTCTCATGCAGGACACACCTGTTAAATAACCTGAGTTTGCAAATCCTGATGGAGCCTCGGGGCAGGAATTGCAGAGGGAACTGCTGGAGTGCCCCATCCCATGACAGGGATGTGCCCACACCACAGGGAGAAGTTCCAACCTGACTGCTCAGCTGCTGTCCCCAAATCCCAGGCTATGAAATACTCCCAGCTGAGTTTAAAATTTTTCAAAGTTTTGTTTTGCCTTTAAAAAAAAGTCAAAACAATAACACAGCAAAAATTCATGAATGCCAATAACATTCAAATCTCCCCCAGATTAGGCTCCTCGCTGGCCTCAGCTGGAGCAGACACCAGTAAATCAGCACTGGGGAAATGCCCTGGTGATATTTTCTTATCCAGCATTTAGGAGGCAAATGATATAGTGAGTTAGAATCCAGGGTTATTTGTGTGGCAGAGCCCTGCCAGGCTCCAGGCCTGGGGGAGCAGCCCAGCACTGCCTGGGAAGGAGATCGGGCTGGGGGGGGTGGGTAGGGACGGCCCCCATCACCTTCAGCTGCTTTCCCCCTGTCTGTCCAGGGATTTGTCCCTCCCAGGCTCCAAGGGAGCAGTCTGGCCCCTCGTGCAGCCATCCGAGCGCTCGGTGGGAGCTGCCGCTCCGAGTGGGCTGACGGATGTCCGGAAACGCGGGCACCGCGCCAGCGGCCACCAGCCCGGCTGGGCACAACTTCCAGCCTGGGAAACCTGGACATATGGGAGCCCCTGTCCGTGCCACTGCCAGCCTGGGCCAGGAGGGCGGCAGGACCAGCAGGGCCAAGGCTGAGGCTATTTTCAGCTCTCCTGGTACCGGGAGGGAAACGTGTGTTACGTAGTGTAAAAGGCAAAAGCTGTTTTGGGGATTGCTGGAGAAGACACCAGTGCAGCATGCAGGCAAGATTATATTCTGATTAATCAAGTTAATGTACTGTACACTGTTAACACTAAAATTTTCAGAAGAGGCATGACTGATTTGCGTGATGGGGGTTTGATTCCTCTGGATTAGAATGGGCTAATTCCCTACAAAACTTGCCCTTTATTTCCTTTTCCTTTTTTAATTCCTCTGCCTGAGGTATTTTACTCCATATCTCTGGCAAACCTTCCTGCCCAGATCTTGGACACCTTCCCAGCCTGGACCAGCCTTTGTACAAAGTGAGGGCCTGACCCAGCAAAACTCAGGACAAACAGGGTGCTCCGAGCCTGGAGCAATCCCTTGAGGCCAACGAGATGAAGCTTCAAGTGCTCCCACAGGAGATGTCCTGGGGGAGCAGGGCACATGAAAAGGCAGCAAAGCTGGACAAGGCTGCTGGGTGAGAGATGAGGACAGCTGCTGATATAATTTTGGGGCATTTTGCTCGCTTTACACCAGTACTGAAGTTTCTGGAATGAGGAGTCCTTGCTAAGCAGGTCACAGCACAGACAGAACACCCTGAGTGTGTTTCACTCTCAAAGTATCGATGACCTCAAAGCATCATCCCACTCTCTGTCCCAACCCCCACATCCCTGGGAGCAGTGATTTTGGGTAGGTGGCTGGGATTCCCCAGATGTCCCCTGCCCTGTTTGCACGGACACAGGGGCACAACCCAGCCCTGGCCGAGGTCCCCTGGGAAGGTGCCCAGGGGTGCTGGGGACAGGGAGTCCCTTTGCCACGTGGCTCATCCATCAGGGCCCGGACAACGCCTTCCAATGGGGATTTAATGATGATGAGCAGCAGACCCCTTCCTGCTTTTACATCACCCCTGGGAGGCTGGGGAGAGCCAGGCGCTCCCGGCAGTGCACTTTCCCTGACCCCTGAACCCCGGGGCCGGCACTTTTATGGGGATGAAGCGACACAGTTCCTGTAACCTGCCTCGGGGGCCCTGAAAAATTAGACTGAATCAAAGCAGAAAATGAGTTTTCATTTATCTTGTGATGATGCACGAGGTTACATGAAAGACAAATAGCTGCTTCTAACTCTTCCTTTATCATTGTCACTGCAATTAATAGGCTGTGGCCTTCGTTACTGTGTTAGTACTAAAGAGACCGCGGGCCCCGGGGGACGTTAACGAGAGGAGAAAAGCGGTGCAAGCTCCTCCAAGTTGTGCCGTGCTCCACTCTCAACCTGCTTCTCCCTGCCTTGCTGCTGCAGTGCTGGAGACTCAGCCACTGACGTGGCCAGGGCTGCTCTGTCCCCCCCTGGCAGCGGTGTCACCGTGGATGGGTGGCAGGGAAGGGACAGGGAAGAGGGACGAGCCTTCCCTGAGGCCTGATGGCCTTTGGGAGCCACCTCATGCCGTGGTGGTGGTCCCCAGGGTGGGAGGTCCCCAGCTGGCCTCTGGGTCAGTTTGGGAGCTGGATGCTCCCACTGGGATGGATGGGGATTTATTCTGCCCTCTGCCTGGTGTTTGGGCTGTGGAGCTGGACTGGGACCAGTGGGAAGCAGCAGTTCCCCCTGGAGGGAGTCACAAAGCCAAGGAAGATGTTGGGGCTTGATATGCAGATTTTGCCTTCAGACTGAGACTCCAGCACATCTGAAACTCTTCATCAGAGACAAATTTAGCTGTATAATTAGGATCTTAATTAAATCTACCTCAAATTTTCTGAAGACTTTCTGGGCTCGTGCTTACATTAATTCAGGGGTTTCCCATTCAAAGCTAACTCTGCCTTGCAACCTGCTTTTGACCTTCATCATTAATTTTTGGTGCTAAAACACTTCTAGAGGGTTTGGCACAACCTATTCTTACATGATGGTGGCACTATTCTCTTTAATTGGTGCTTTTGGAGGTTAATTGAAAAGGAATCCATGATTGGCAAATCAAAAATTAAGAGAATTTTGTAGGGATTAAAGTTGTCCTGGAACAGTAGGGAGAAAAATGTTTATGTGTGAAAATGGAATTGCTGTGCTCCCAGGTATCCCCACATCCTCAGCTCTGTAAGGGGATGAGGGGCCAGGCAGGGGCTGGGCCAGCCCGGGAAGATGCTGTGGGTATAAAGGCTCATTTTAATCTAAATGCTGTTAACATGCTCAGAGTCATTTGGGATAAATGGGATACTTAAGGACACATGATGGCTAATCTCTGCTATGACATTTGTGGAGGAGGAGGAGGAATAATTTAGACCGAGGGTATTGTGCTGCTCACCAGTTATCCCCTCTCTGCCATCACAAGTGGAACTAATTGTCAGGAGGACACTGGGCACACTGGTGGCACCTCCTGGCCCAGGGTCCCCAGGCCCCTCACCTGTGTCCCCAGCTCCTCTGCAGAGGCATCACTGACCCCATTTTTCAGACAGGGAACGGAGGCAGTGCAGCAGAGCTGTGGGATGTCTCTGAATTCGAGCTCAGGCTCCTGGGGAGTTTGCAGGGAAAAGAGCCAAAGGGGCAGGAAAGGCAGGAGAGAGCAGCTGGGCATCTGACTTACTGACAGTGACACCCAGGCACGGGGCAGGGACAGCCCCTGCTGCCCCCCTGCCCTCCCAGGCTGTCTCTGGGCTTGCACAGGGGGAAAGCCAAGGATCACTTTCGTTTCTAAACTTACAGACATTCTTACACATCCATTTCAATACAGATTCTGGGCTTTGTACCTTTCATCCTGTCAAGGCTCTTTCAAGCACCAACTTCTTGATGTGCACTTGAAAAATATCACAAATTATCAGCAGGAGCAAGAAAGCCAAAAGATATTCAGCTGATTTTCCAGGGCCTTTGTTCAGCACAGACTCGGCAGAGCCCCTGCTCCGAGTGCTGCTGCTCTCCAGAGCAGAAACACCAATAGAGAGACACTGGACCAGTTCAGCACGAGTTTGGGAGAGCCACAAGGTCCCATGAGAGTGCCAACCTCGCTGCTTCCCCGGCGCTGACCCCTCTGAACCCGACGGCTCGGCTCCCCTCGGCTCCATGGAGCCGGGATTTCGCCCCTAGATGGCTCTAGGATATAAGTTGTTCCAGGCTATGCCGAAGGATGATTTGCAAATCTCCCTTCCCTGGTTGTATCACAGCAGCACCTGAGGGTCTGGGTGTTTCCCCAGGCGTCCCTGTCCCAGCCCCCTGCACGGCCTGTGCCCCTCGGGGCCGTGCAGGGTGTGGTGTCCCCTGGCAGGGTGGCACATGCTGGGCACCACAGAAAAGCCCCCGGGGGTGCTGGATGGCAGCTGCCTTTGGGGAGCTGCTCTCCCAGATCCAAGAGAAGCCCTGGCTGGGCTCCTGTAACTGATTCCCCTGTTCTGATGTGCTGCTGGGGTGGGATTGGGAATGTGGGATTAAAACCAACCATGCCACTGCATCCCTTTGGAGATAGGAGATGGATAAGGAAAAGTATCAGAGCAAGGAGAGCAAAAGAGGCAAGTTAGGGAAAGCAGGAAGGCAATAGCTCTTCCCTCCTGTTCTGCTGAAGCTTTCTCCACCTCCCAGTAATTAAAATACAAATGATCTGGCCGGGCTGCCCCTGCCCGCAGAGACCCATCGCCCATTTCCGCCCCAGAGATGAAAAGTTTAACCACCTTTAATGGAGAGGGGGGAAAGCATTGCCATACACACTCCATCACATATTTATGATGCTTGAGAAAAGATCAATAGCAGCTATATGCAAGGGTCTATAAATTTAATGTAGCATGATCATTTAGTATCAGTTGTTTCTTAGATTAATAACACCGGGCAGGGCCGCAGTCCTGAGATATGATAAAGTAATGCTGACTGGGTACATACAGCACGTGGAGCTGCCTCCATGGCCTCTGCAAGAGGCTGCCTCAGGCACTGAGAGAGACTCACCTGCCCAGGTGTCTGTGCCACCCCGGGTCCCCTGGCAGAGCTGGCAGCACCCCCAGGCTCTGACCACGCTCCCTTGGCCGGTACAAGAAGCGAGTGAGAGGGAGGAAACTGCCTCGAGGATGTCCCCGGTGTGAATGTCCCAGCTGGGGGTGAAGCCCTCCAAGCTGAGCACCTCCTCCTCCAGCTGGCTGAAGGCAGAAGTGCTCAGCATCCCCTGCCTGCACTGAGCTGTCCCTGCCTGTCTGCCCGGGCTGCCCAGGGGCCAAGGACTGGCTCCTCGCAGTGACCACAATATGTTATGGTTCAGTGGAAGGACCTTAAACTTACAGACAAGGACAAGGCAGTAAAAGATGAAGCACCTGAACCCCCCATTTCCAGATTACTAGACCCCAGGTGTGTGCTAGGGAGCAGTTAAATTTCATCATTACCCTTTCTTCTATGGTATTTTTTATAGTCCTTTTTACTACTGGCACTAAAGGTGCCGGACGCATCCCAGGAGCTAAGAGGACATCACTCGTCAACCTGACTGCTCGCTGATATAAAAAATGACAAGTCCTGGCTTAATCTTTCTGATAACTGTGTTCTGCATGGCCCATCCATCTCCATGGAGGAGTTTTGGTGAAGCCGGAAGACAAGAACATCACAGCATTTAAGAATGAAAAATTAAGTGCCCTTTTTGAGCACAGCATGGAGCTTATTACCGCAGAAGTGTTCGCCTGCTACTCCTCAGGTTGTGAGCATGTGCCTCCACTTGTCTGGAGCACAGCTCCAGCTCTCAGCCTTTCATAATTTGGCTGCAAGCAGGAAAACAGAAAGAAAAACCATGGAGATTGACCGACAGATTCAAAAGACCTACAAATTCAGAGCCCTCTGCCTTGAAAGCAGCAAAATCCAGGGGTACAGAGACACAACAACCCTGCCTATGGAATTCCAAACCATTGTCCCCTTGTGAGAGTCTTGCAAGTTTCCTAAAGCTTCTGCTCCTGGATTCAAGGGAAAATAAGAAAATTTTGATATATGTGTGTGTTTTCTCCAGTGGTCATGGAGAAAAGTTTTTTAAAACTGAGTCTCGAGAGCGTAAAGAAAATGCAGAAAGCTCCTAAAATTATTTTTCTAGCATTTTTTTAAAAAAAATTGTCTTAGAAATTGGCACTGCTGAACTTTTCCTGATGTGCCAGTTAGCTCCTGGGACCTGAGGCAAACAGCAGCCCCCACTCAGCTCCTGTTCCACTTGAAGATTTTTAAAACCAAAGCCACAGATATTACTGTATCAGCAATAAGGCTCTTTTCACTCTTGTGGTGCTTCTCTCCTTGGCTGCAGTGCAGCCCTGCCAGAGAGCAGGTGGAGATCCCAGCCCCAGAGGCAGGACAGCATCTCCCTGGCCAGCTCCCCCCAGCCCTCCTTCCCTCCACAGATGTTGCAGCTTCGTGTGAACTGGCAGCATAGCAAATTGTAATTTAATTAACTCTTAAGCATTCCTGTAATCCAGGCTGACAGGGCTCCCCCAGCCCTGTGGTTCAGGAGTTCTGTCTCCATTGTCCCTCTTGGCAGGGCTGGGGGATTGTTTGAGGAGCCAAAGTTGATTGAGTCGTCTTGGAAGGACAAACTGCAGCCCTTGCTCCCACTACCTGGATGGCAACTCTCCCTGGCTTTAAAAAGCCCAGTCTGGCTTGGTTTAAACCCTGGTTGTTAACTCTAAACACTGGACTGAAAATGGCTTTAGCAACTGGAGAGGAAGCAGAAGAATGGTCTTGGAGATGTTCTCTCCTGGCACTGGCAGGCACTGACTGCAGGAGCCAGCTCCAGGGAGAGGGGAAGGGGTTTCCCAAAGAAGTTGTGGAATCTGTGGCTTCTCTGTGACCAGGTGAAGAACAAATCAGCCCCAGTGCCCCAGCCCTGCCAGAGCTGCCCCGAGCCCTGCCCCGTGAGGAGGAAGAGCAGCTGGGATGTCACTCCACAAGGAGGAGCTGGGCTGAGTCCCTGATTTCCCTGAGCCTCAGGTTTTCCTCAGCCACAGCCAGGACACTGCCCTGGGTCTGAGCCCTGCCAGGTGAGCAGTGTCAGGGAGGTGCTGGTGCCACAGCCCAGACACCACAGAGGAACCCAGGTGAGCTCCTGGCCTGCCTGGACGTGGCTCAGTGTGCCAGAATCCAAAGTGTCCACAGCCTCTTTCAGGCACCTGATCAGGAATTGTCCTCCTGGGTCATTGCAAATAGCTCTTTGCACCCTTCTCCAGCTCTGAGGCCTTGGAGCCAGGTGGCTCTCAGGGCTTTGATGGGGACAGGGCAGCCAGTGCTGGAACAATTCAGGAGGGAGAGGTGGAAATTTTCCATTGAAACCTACTTTTCGTGGAAAATTGGGTTTTCAACAAAATGAAAGCAAGTGCTTTTTCTTTTCCTGCTGTTTTGATTTTTCATCAGAAAATTAAAAAGAAGAACACTGTCACAGTTTCTTTCCCAATTTTTTTTCTCTTCAGTTTCTTTTGGCCAAAGGCTATAAAAGATATTTTGGGTCCCTCCTACAGTTTTTGAGGTTTTACATTTTCAGCTTCCTGATGAAAACCTGGGATTCTCTGTGGGGAATTAAAACCTTCTACAAGCACTCCTTGGCTACTGCACCCCTCTGCTCCAGGACACCAACACACTGCTGTGCTCACCCTTAGCAGCCATGCTGCTTTCCATAGGAATTATGTGGATTTGGGGGTTCCTGAATCTCTAGTTCCTCCACTGAAGATATTTGCCCCAATCCATGTCCCAGACATGATCTCCATTTCCTCCCCTGCTGTATTTTAGATCAAGAGCATCCCCTGGCACCCCTTGCCCAGCACAAAGACGCTGGGCTGTGATCACAGTGCCACCATAAATAACAACACCACGTCTGGCACCTCCAGCCCCCATGGAAAAGCAGCTCTGCTCCTTCCTCTGATGGAAAAGGAGTTTTTCTCTTTCTTCCACTGAAGACAGAAAGCAATTAATGCCATCCCCGCACCCTGGCACCCTTAGGAGAAAGGGCACGGGCTCAGCCTGGGCAGACACGGCTCACAGAGCTCATCCAGGGTTCTTCCACAGCAAATTTGATGGAGCAAATCTACCAACCCTTATCAACATCAGAGCAGCGGGACCTGATAATTGTACAATGTACAAACCTTGTCTGGGTGCTTGAAGCATCCTGAAGGAAAATTGCTAAATAAATTTTGCCAATTAAAATACCCGGTTCCCTCCGTTCTACCTGTCACGAAAGAAAGTTTCATTTATGAAATGCATTAATCGTTGGATCTCCAAAGCCCCATAAACCTGTGAGTCCTGCCTGGTGTATAATCTTCTAATCTCCTCCTCCTTAATCTGCTCACTATGGAAACCCCTGTCATTAGGAAACAAATGGCTTTGTGGGCTGCCTTATTATTTGCAAGGCAAGATGTAAAAGAGGACGAAGCTGATCGGGGAGGACAGCATAAATTACTGTGGTGTTTACCTCGGTCATGTAAAGGAGCTAAACAGTGACTGGGAATAAAACAGCAATCCTGTTATCAGGGAAAAGTTTTAAAGCCACAGTAAGGGGGCTGTGTTTGCATCGTTATCGTGCCTGCCCCTTCCTGCCCGAGGCTTTATCAGGGGAGTGACTGCGGGCAGGGATGTGTGTGTTCATTTGTTAGCATGTCTGGCTGTTCTCAGGGAGGTGAAGCCACAGGTAAATCAAAGTGCCCCACGTCCCTGCTGCTGGGGGGACACAGCACAGGGGCTGCTGGCACTGCCATCCCCCAGCACTCTCTGGCATGGTGACACAGCCCATTCCCTGTCACTGGGGTGCAGCCACCCCGAATCCCAATCGAGCCTGAGCTGGAACCAGCACAGGCAGAGCTGGCACAGAGCCTCTGCTACACCTCAGTGGCCCAGCTGCCTCCTTCACTGGTCAAACTGTGCTCTTCTCTGGCCAAACCACGTCCTTCACTGGCCAAACTGTGTCCTTTGCTGGTCAAACTGTGTCCTTTGCTGGCTGTCCCATGCCCAGCACTTGACTCGCATCTGCCCCGGCCAAAGTACCAGTTAAAACCATCAGTGTTTTGGTTGCTGTTCTCAGGTCCTCACTTTTTGCCATCCCTGGGATCAGGTTTGTTCAGATAAAGGTGAATTAGGAAGAAATAAAAACCAGGCACTGTCCTGCCTCCCATCCAAGTAACAGTGAGGAGAGAAAGGGGAGTGTTGACAACAGCAGAGCAAGTACAGGTAAAATCTGACCTCTCCCTGAGGATACCCCAGGGCTCAGCACTGAGCAGGGATTTTTTAACTTGGAGGACGAACCAATTCTGAACCATAAAAGGTTTTATGGCACCAAGGAGGGATGCAGGATGCAGTGGTGGAGAAGCCCTGGGCTTGGGCATGAGTGAGGGAGCTGTCTTGGGGTGAGAGGCTGAGGAGGGAGCTGGACACTGGATCTGAGGTGGGAATTGCTGAACAGCTGCTTTTTCTGGAGCCATTCCCAGTGCTGACCTTCGGCTCAGCCAGCGTGGAATCCACTGCTGTTGAAACCTCATCCATCAGCGAGCCCCGAGCAGGAGGAGACACAGGTGAGAGGGAACCAGGGGAAAAAGGAACGTGAAATAAGAAGGGAATTAGAAAAGCAGGGACCCCAGTTCTAAATGTGCTGATGGTGCTGTGCTGTAATTAATAAGCACCAAATCTAACAGGGACTTGTACGGCGCAGGGAAGAGCACCTCATTAATCACAGCCCGAGGTGTCAGGATGCCAAACAGGAGGAGAACCTGCCAGGCCCTGGCAGGGAGTGGAAGGGTCCTCCAGAGCGAGAGCCCTCTGGATCAGGCAGGTACAAAATACAATTAAACCCCTCTAAAATATCACCAACAAACTAAGAAGCACAAACAGTTTAAAGCACAAAGTTCTGCAGGATTTGGGCTTTCTGGTTTCAGTGCAGTGATCCTCCTCCTCCTCCCTCTGTCCCTCTCCATCCCAGTATTTCAGGTTCTCATTGCTCTGAGGGTCTGTTCTCCCTGGCTGAGCTCATTTCACTCCTGCACCCAACCTGGATGTCTTGCCCTGCTTTGATTTCTCGTGCTGTTTGTCTAACATGGTATTATTTAAAAAACAAAAAAGGATGACTCAGTTTTGGAGAGGAGAGAAGAATAGAGGCTTCTCAGCTATTTAACTAAGCCTTCTGTGACAGAAAACTGGAGCAGGCAATCAGCAGTAAACCCAGTATTTGCAAAAGGGAAACGAATGAGAATCGTGTCTGGAAGCCCAAGGCCTCCCTCTCCATGTGCAGCATCCAGATGCTGTTATCCAAATCCAAGAGAGGGCTGGAGTGGCCTCTCATCCCAGTCATCACCACAGGTCACTGGGAAGCACTGGGAAGGCCATTCCCTCCACAGCTGATGGAGGAACTGCCTGATGCAAAGTCAGACACACACCAGGAAATTCCACCCTCTGCCATCTATCCATAGCAGCACTGCAGGAACGTTTCCCTACAAATATAGATTCATAAACCCAAGAGCAACAACAACAACAACAATATATTAATGCCTCTAGTTGCTTATTCACAGTCAATGCTTATGTTTTCCTTCAAGCAAGCCATTAAACTTGTTAGCTCCTGGTTAGACACTAATTTTCTTTCCCAAAGAAGCGGTGTGTTAGGAATTATGTTAATGAAGTATAAATCAAATCCATCCTTAAGTCAAGAGGCTGATGCCATCTAAACATATCCTGTGTTTCAACAGCAATATAATTTCATAGGTGTAATCCATCAGCAGCCAGGCTGGTCAGCTAATTCATTAAAAATAGATAATTAATGTCCACTAATAACCTGCTGTTCTGATTTTGTTGTTCTTGAGAAAGGAAAAGGAGAAAAACTCCACATTTTGAGGCAGTTTTAAGTGGTGTATTTTGAAGGAGGCGACTGTTGAACATTAATTTGCTATCAATCAGCAGTGCAGGTGGAGTTATTTATCTCTGTACCTGATCACTGGAGAGCTGGAAGGGGAAGAGCAAACAGCAACAGGAGGCTGCTGGGAACGTGGGCTGTCGATAACTGCGCCGGGAAATGAGGAATTCCCGGGATAACGGTGACACTGCTTAGATATGAATGGTGCTTCCAACGTAAAATATGGAGATAACCAAGCAACAAATAGGTCATTTCTTGCAGCACTTCCCCGGCAGAGAGTGCCTGTGCAGCAGAACACCATCTGTTTGCTGTAACCTCGGCGATTTGGGGTATTTATTGGTGCTTGCCATTGTCCCAGGACCTCTCTGGAGAGGATGGTTTGCTCTGAAGTGCTTCCTCCCTTGGAGTGTGAGAGAGATGAGAGGGCTGGTTATCAGTGAGGATGGGGCATCCATCAACTGGATAGTGGTGCTTTGGCCCAGGAAAGAGAATAGAAAAGGGAAAGAGAGAAAAGGGAAAAGGGAAAAGAAAAAAAAAATCACATCTATTGCTCATTTGAGCTCTCCATCATCCAAAAAATGTAAGACACAGAAGGTGCCTCGGCTATACCACACTGAGAAACATCAGCCCCTGCCTGTAACTGTGCCAGGCCCTCAGCCAAGAAATGTGTTGGCATATTCAGACCTGAGAAATCCCAGGAACTGCCAGCAAAGCGATGCTGGGGATGGGTTTGGCCAACTTTGCACCCCCCGTTTGCCTGGGAAAGAAATAAAGACAAGCTCTCCCTTAAAAGCAATAATAATAATAAAAGGAAAGTAACTGCAAAAGAGACAAAACTTGTGCTTAAAAGCAGAAGCACATGGGAATAAGAGGATGGGATAGGCCCAGGGTAAATGGGCAAGGATGAATTCTAAAAGAATTTAAGCTGCAATTAAACTGAAGGGGAGCAGAGAGGCACTGGGGTAAGTTTTGTTCCCAGACCTACAGGTCCCACTGCTTTGGGAAAGCAGCCCTGGCTCCCAGCTCCTCCTCATTATTATTATTTGTGCAGGGCTCTCCGCAGAGCAGCTCATAACTCACCATGTTTATGATAAAGCAGAGCAGTTGTTTTTGGAGACAGGCACTTTGGAACGGCGCGGCCCCGAGGCTGCGCCGCGCTGAGCTCTCCCCACCATTCCCTGCCAATCCTTCCCTCCCCTTTCTCCAGAGTGCCTGGAGGAAATTTATTGCAGCAGGCGACTGCTATGGGCAAATACTAATAAAATGCTGTTTTGCTGCAATTTGTTTAATTGGCCACAGAAGAGAAGCCTTGCATGTTAGATCCAGCTCCTGACACCTCCTGCCCAGTCCACAGATGTTCTCACCATGAAGTGCTCACATCTCCGTGTTTATGGTGGGGAGCAAACAAACCCCTACCATTAAATCTTTCCTATTGCAGCAGATCTGATCTGATTTAACATGCATATTTACTGTGGCAGGCTGCTGGCAACCTCTCTGATTTATTCAGCAAAAGGTACTACTTAACATCCCCTCCCCTCCTCGCCACCTTCCAGCCACTCCGCCCATCCCAGGGCCGTGACAGATCCAAAGGATGGGCAGCAAGGGGGGAGGCAGACACACAGTTCTGAACCACGGGCCAGGGTCCTCTTGGAGACCTTACTCTTCGTGGCAAATACAGATTTGGTGGCATCAGCTGAGCCATGAGGGTCAGGATGGGGACTTGCTGCCTGCTCCAGGGATGAGCTCTTGGAATTTTGACCCTTGGTGTGGAGGGAACTGTGGTTATCACAGAGGTCCCAGGAAGCCTGACCTGTATTTCCATAGTGCTTTGGGATCCCTGAGTGAAAGTACTGATCAGTGCATGCTAGTTATTTATTGCTGAAGAGAAAAGAACTCCCAAAAACTGAATTCCCAGATTTTTGCTGGGATGTGATTTGCACATCTCTGCAAAGGACAGTGGTAACTTAGGTGCCATAGCAGGTCATCACATCGATTATTAGAAATGACAATATGTCTTTACTGGCTGTGAATTCAGAATATCTCATATTCAGAATTATGATTCCTGTTTCACCCCAGGTTTGCAGGGCAGTAAAAGATTTAAAGCAACAAAGGCAGCTGCCCTGCCATCCCCAGCCTTTGTATGCTCGTTGGGCTCGTGTTAAGAAAAGGAACTTAAAACAACTATTTGGGAGATTTTTGGTGCAAAACCTCCTCCCTTTTGCCCATGTTTTTGTGGCAGGAACTGAGCCCATCTCCAGCCCCAGCCAAGCACACAGTGGCCGAGCCTCCTGCACCAGGCAATGGTCCAGGTGAAAAAGGATGCTCAGACTGAGATGTCCTAAACAATTATTTGTACACACTGAGAATATTACAGCTCCCCATGGATTCTCCCTGATGCTCATTAAGTTTGCTCTCTGCTGCATATTTCAGAGATTTTCGGGGTGGGAGCTGTGAGACTCCTTTGCTCTGACTTACAACCCGAGCTGTGGAGAGGGGTTTGTGCTGTCAGCACCTGGGCTGTGCTGGAGGAGAGGGAAAGGGAGGCAGAGGGGACAGAGGGCCCAGGGTGACAGCCCCTATCTGCTGCTTCTTGACGACCTTAAAGGTCTTTTCCAGCCCCACTGATTCCACAAGGATTCTATTTGTGAGCACGAAGCTGGGACACGCTTGTGTCCCCGGGATGGTGAGGCTGGAAACAAAGCAGCCCTGGTTTGAGCAGTGAGGAGATAGAAGCAGATTTTAGATCCAGGTGAGACCAGTTCCAACTGCAGGGAGAGAAGCCCCAGGCAGGGACAGAACGGCTCTAGAAAAGCCCGGCTGGCTCTGGGGGCTGGGAAGGGATGGCGGCACCTGGCAGTTCCCAAGCCCCGTCTGTGGTCGGCGCCGGGTGGAAATCCCGTCCTTTCACCCAGCAAACGGAGAACTGCGGGGGCACCAGCAGGGCCAGTTTGCACCTTGCTGGCTCCCCTCCCGCCCCGGCTGGCGCTTGCCGGGGAAGCGCCGGGAGGGAGCCGGCGGAGCACAAAGGCGAGCGGGAGCTGCCCGGGGTGAGCGCGGCGAGCGGCAGCGCTCGCTCCTGCCCTCGGTACACAACAGCTCCTCCCGCAGAGATGATTTCCTTCCCAGCCCAAGCTGTTATCTGAAGGCAGAGAATGCCAACCATTATCCCCGGGCCTATCGGATCAGCTGCTCCATTCTTTTATCTTCTCTTATTGAGGAGATTAAAACGGTGCCAAGCTCGGGGAAGCTCCCCGGAAGGCAGAGGTGCTGATTGCCACGGGAGGGGGAGGCTGTGCTAATTCTCACAGGATTGTTTTCTGGTAAAAATATACAAATGGGTCACTTTGTCATGGGTAAACAGGCAGGACATCTCCAGTGCCAGCGGGGTGGTACCAAGTCATCACAGAGACGTGCAATGGACACCTCCTTTCCGGGGCAGTTTTTATCCAGAGGGATCCCTTTGGGAATCCAGGAGACAAAGCCTCATTGCATGGCCGGTTTTCCTTCCTCTCCCATGACAGGGCAAGGAGGCAGAGCTTGCTCTGAGCAGTGCCAGTGGCACTGAGCTCCAGTGGGCACAGCTGCCCAGGGGTGGCAGTCAGGCTGGCACAGGGCCAGGGGGGACCCCCGAGCCGGGCTCTGTGGTCCTGCTGAGGGTCAAACACCCCACACTGCTGCGTCTCCTCTCATGAGGGAAACATTCCTAAAGCTTTGCTGCCTGGCTGAACTCCTTCAGACTGCTTCAGTTTAAAAAGTGGGGCAGAAAACCTCACAAAAAGAAACTTTCAGAAATCTCCTGCCTCCAACGAGGCCACAAGTACTGGGACAGCAGGTTTGACTCAGCTGCTCCCGACTCCTGTGCGCTGTCGTCTGCCAGTCTCGGCCCCTGTCCCTCAGGTAGCTCAGAAAATGGGTTGAAGGAGCTTCTCGGGCCCTGAGCAATATTTCAGAGCTCTTATTCCAATCTCTGGAGTTCACTCAATTTATACTTATTGTGTCTTGCTCCTCTCTGCACTGCTTGTGGGAAGCCCAGAGATGTTACTCACTCTGAGGAATTAGTGACACTCGGCACTGCAGCAACTTAAATTATTTGGGTTTGTTTTATGTAAGTAGAGGCTCCTGGGAGTGCAGGATGGGGCAGTGCAAGGGATCCTGCCTGCAGTCCTGCCTGTGTTGGGAGATTGATGCCTGGGGAATACCTACAGGGATCCAACAGACCTGGAGAGGGATTCTGGATTAGGGCATGGAGTAACAAGACAAGGGAGAATGGCTTCAAACTGACAAAGAGGTTTAGGTTGGATATTAGGAATAAATTCTCTGTGAGGATGGTGAGGCCCTGGCACAGGGAAGCTGTGGCTGTTTCTGGATCCCTGGAAGTGTCCAAGGCCAGGCTGGAGGGGGCTTGGAGCACCCTGGGATAGTGGGAGGTGTCCCTGCCATGGCAGGGGTGGGACAAGAGGAGTTGTTTAACCCAAGCCATTCTCTGGTTCTGTGACCCCTGCCCAGGGAGCTGGGACAGCGGATGGAGCATCCTGCATCTCGCCAGCCATCACTTCTTGGCACCTGTGCCCGGGGGCAGAGCTCCAGCAGAACTCAGGGCTGGGCACGAGGCCACAGCGCCAGACGGCCCCGAGCGCCCGGAGCCACCGACACTGCAGGGCTTAGGGGACAATTCCCAGGCACAGCTGTCCCGGGGCACAATTCCCAGGGCTCCCCACTCAGCTCCGGGGGGAGCTGGCAGTGCATGGGGAGTGGAATCCAGTGCAGCTCCAGGGAGAGGAACCCTCAGCACAGGGCGTTGCTTGCTTCAGCTGGGCGGGCTGAGATGCTGCAGGAGCCCCGAGTTTGTGGGGAGGGAGAATCCCAAACCCCCACCCCAGGCTGGCCCCGAGTTTGTGCGGAGGGAGAATCCCAAACCCCCAGCCCCAGCTCAGGAAAAGGCCCTGCCTTCTCTACCAGCACACTCAGATCCTTTGCAGAGGTTTCCCAGGGTTACTCGTGTATTAAGTTAAGCTAACCAATTTACAATGCAAATGTTACATAGCTTACAAAGGGTAAATGAGTTGTATGTTGAAGGAGATAGGCTTTACCCAGACAAAAGTGGAACAGACCTGTGGCAAACTGCAATTAATGACCTGAACACATCTTCCAGAATGAAAAATTCATCGAGTCCTCTAAGGATATATAGCCCAAGCAGAAGAAATTATTCACCACCTTCTACATATCCAAAGTGTCACCAAGCCTATTTATCTGGCAAATAAAGTGCTTCCCTTCAGCCTTAATATTTCTGCTGCTGTATGGTCCAGAAGTTCTGAGATTTTTTTGAGAGTAGATTTCACAAAGAAAGTGCAATTTTAGGGAGGCTGGGAGTGGGTTGGTTGTTGGGAGAAGGAAGACTGAAGTAAAACAAAAACTTTTAAAATCAAAATGAAGGATAGCAGTTGGTTTCTTTCAGGCACATCAGGTTGGGTACCTGAATTTGAGACCCCAACACACGCTGGGCACTGGCTAAAATCCCAACTGTGACACTGAGGGAGGTGATTCCCAGTCTGGCCACGTGCAGAAGGGAGATAAAACCTAACTGTCCCATCAGAGGTGGCACTGGTGTTTTCATTAATGCATGTAAAGCACTTTTGTGGTCCCCAGGTGGGTTGGGAAGTGTTGTTATAAAACTGGGACTAAATCTGAGATATTCTTCTCCTTGCCTGTAATGGGAATGAACAGAACAACTGCTCAGCAGACCCTCTGTGGCTCAAGTGATTCTGTATTTCTTTGTGCTTTACTACCCCAGCACCTGAGGAGAAACAAAGGGAGAAGCAACTATGGACGCCAGAACTCATTTCAAAGAAAAAGTTTTCTTTTGCCATAACTATAAAATGTGAATTTCTGCCCTGGGTAGGCACCAGCTGGGAAGGACCTTGGGGAAGGGGGCAGAGCTGCTGCACACCACGGCCTCCTGCACAGGGAGCAGCCCAGGCAGGTGCCTGCTGCCAGACAGACATCCATCCTAATTCTCCCATTTCCCTTTCCTGGTGCGCCTGTGACCCCAAACAACCCCTCTACCCAAATCCCCAGCAGCCCTTTCCAGGATCCATCCATCTCCTTCACCCCAGGCAGCTCTCAGGGGATTAAGGTGCCCCAGCTCACCTGAGCACCTTTTCCTGGCAGAGACAAAACCTGCTGCCACTTACAGACACACACAGTGCCCCAAGGGTGGCACCCCAATCCCTGGGGGAGCAGAGTTTGGGGGAATTAAGGTGAGACAGCTGTGCTGGGGTGCAGGATGTTGCCAGATCACTCCAGCTGCTGCTCCCCTCGGTAAACTGGGGTGTGGACGGCAGGGAACATCCGTGGCACAGTGACCAGCCCTGGCCTGGGGGCTCCCGGGCACCGCCACCCTCCGTCCCCGGCTCAGCTGCCGGCAGCGAGCGCTGCCCTTCTGCTGCTGTCTGCTGAACAAAACCCTCGCTGGAACTCCGAGCTCGGCAGTTAAGCAGCACTCATCATGCCTAATTTACAAAAGAAGGGGCATATTTCAAAATATTTATTCTGCCTTTCCCAGTTGGATTGGCATAAGCATGTGGAAATCTTCGAGGAATCAAACAACTGTTAATCACCTCAAGCTATTCCGGGCTGAGTTTGCTGTGTAAGCTGCCGCCCTCTGTTTACACATAAGAAGCAATGACTCAAAGAATCCTATGGAGACGGGTTTTTTCCTCCTTTTTAACGATAAGGTCTGGCCAAACGGCTTAAAGGGCCCAGCTATTTAGTATTGGAGCTGCACCTCCTCGCCTCCCTCTCTGCCCTGTAATATCCACATTTGTATTCAGCTGGCGAGCGCCGGGGCCGGGAGGGGGAGGGAGAGGCTCCGGGTGTCGCAGCCCACCCGCCTGGCCGTGCTGGCCCGGGGCTGCCTCGGGCTGCAGGGGCACGGCTGCCCCCAGAGGTATCGGCTGGGCAAGGACAGGGCTGGACGCTGCCAGTGGCCTGAGCAGCACCCCGGGCCACCAACCCCAAACCCAGGGCAAAACCGCCCTCTAAAAGGCGCCACGAGTGGGATTTCCACACCCAGGGCAAGAAGCAGCCTCTTGGTGGTGTGGTTTGGACCTGCTGCCCTTTCTTCAGGGTGCTGCCACCCACCTCAGCTGGCTCTGCTGGCCCCAAACCCTCCAGCTCCACCCCAAAAACGAGCATTTCCCCAGTAACACCAACCAGTCCCCCACTCAGACTGAGGACAGCAAACCCGGCACCCACAAACCCGGCACCCACAAACCCAGCACCCACCATGCTCAGGGCTTTTGCAATTCCCCCAAGCTCCAGGCTCTTCAGAAGAAAAGCAAACCCACCAGTGCCCCACTCCCCTTCCCTTTCATCCTCCTGCCGAGCATGCGCCGGGCTCTCCCTCACGCCATGGCACTGGAGCTGAATGCTGATGAGAAATTCTTGGTCCAACCCCAGGCACTCATTTTCAAGTAATTAACTTGGCACCACCACAGCACACGGCAGAGCTGACTTTCCCGACCAGGAGATAACTGAATTAAAAGGCCAGGTGTGGGATTATTTATGGCCAAACTTGCTTCTTCCCCACCACCAGTTTTAAGTCAGGAATGATAATTTTATCCGGACTTTCTGTCTTCCCACCCAGCCTGGAGGCTGATGGGTTTCTTTGTTGAGGAGCACAGCACAGGGGCAGCTGCAGTGGGGAGGAGCACAGGGATGCTGGAGGATCCCAAGGATGTCCCATGCCTGAGTTGTCCCCTCTCCCCATTGGAAGGGCAGTTTGGGGGGCACTGGAGGAGTTGTTACCATTCCTACTGCTTTGACATGCTCGACATGACATCACCTTTTATCAATGCATCTTATTCCTGCAGCCACATGGAATGAGTGAAATTCCTGCCTCTTCCCAAAGTTGTTGGCAGCTCAGCTGGAGTCAGAGCTCCTCTTTGCTGCCCCAAATCCCCCATTACTGCTCCTCCTTCCTCCTCCCAGATAAACCCTGATGTGGAGCTGTAGAGAGCTGTGAGAGGGGCAAAGGAGGATGGTTTGGGGGGAAGGAGGATGGAGAACCAGGATCTGGCTGCTCCCTCCACAAACCATGCAAAAGCTGCTGCACTGAGGCTGCACTGACGAATTATTCCTGCCTGCAAAGCCCAGGGGTTTCTGTATAAAAACCCAGGCCTGAAAGGGTGGAACAAAAAGATGTGACAAATGTGGATCTCCTGCCATGACCCACCACTGTCCTGTGGCTCCCAGCACCAGCACTGGGCTGAGTGGGATGAGAGCTGGAGGAGGCCATCCCTGCTCCCAGCAGAGAGCAGAGCTGTGGAGGGAAGGCTGCCCAGCGCTGACATATGAGGATAATGAGTGTTGACATATGAAGATACAGCCAAACTGAAAGCTACATCCTATTTAGCTTTTAATTTGGATGCTCATAGAGTGGATTCTGAAGCTCTGTTTCATCACAGCTCTTAAAACGGATCTGACTTACAGGAAACAAGCTGATGTGAGGCTGCATTACTGATAAACCTGACTGGAACACCAGCACCCTCCTGCCCTGACAGCCTCCCTGTGAGATTCCACGCTGGGCAGGAGTGCTCTGCCCCTGGGAAAGGCATCCTGCTTTGGGAACCACACTCCCTTTTCCCAGGGAAACCTTGTCTAGGCCACGCAGCTTGGGGTGAGGTCTGGAAAACAGAGGGACACGCTGCTGCACCTGCCAGAGCCCATCCCAGCATCCCTGCAGGAGCCACTCAGCATGGAAACTCCAGTGTCAAATCTCCTTGGGGCCAGCACCAGCTTGGGAACCTTCTGAGCATCCTTCTGAGCAGAGATGCAGGGCAGAGGGGAGTTGCTGCCTCTGCCTGGCACAGGAGGTGCCCTGGTGCCCCCTGCTCTCCTTGGAGCCTCTCCCCTCCGGATCTGCCCCAGGGTTTCCTCTCCTGCTTTTCTCCCAGCCGAACTTCCCAGCACTGAACCAACCTGGGGAGGGGCAGCTGAAGGTTTGCTACCTGCAGCTTCTGCAAATTGCCTCCCAGATTCCCCCTGGGCAGAAACATCCACCAGAACAGCACAACAACAAGGACAACAATCACTCGTTACTATTTTCATCTCTGCTTTTGCTTTCTTCTTTTTAGAAGTGATTCGTGACTCGCGGCGCCGAAGAGGCCCCTGTGATCCCCGGGTAATGGCCTGCCCTCTATGCAGAGTGGAATAGAGTTAGAATGAACGCTCCAGAAACCCTGACAGCCCGTTTAACAAGGTGTCTAACATCCCATTTCCTCTGCACTTCCTCTCTCCTTAATCCTTTTATGCGAAACTCACTCAGGAGTAAGCACGTGTGAAATTGAGGACTCTCTAATACACATTGCTCGACACAGGCTCACTGAAATGGAGTGTCTCAGCCTTGTTCCGTCAAACAGTGCCAAGAGGAAGCCGACGTTAATCAAAGAGTCTTTTCCATGTGTCCAGGGCCTTGTGCACCCGCAGAGCAAATAAACAGCTCTCTGCTTTCCCAGCGCTTCCACCGCCCCAGAGCTCTGCGCTCCACGGGGCCGCTCAGAGGAGCGGGACGGGTGGGAACGGACAGGGCCAAGGGCAGGGCACAGCCGGCTCTGACAGCTCGGGCACAGGGGGCTGGGGTTGGAAAAACGTCTGTGGGCAGCACAAAGCAGCTCCCCGGTCTGCTGAGATCCCTGCAGCTTCCCAGGGCAGGAGTAGCAACCTGGGCTGGACAAAACACAGTTTGGGAGAATAATGGAGGGTAGGATTGAGCTTAGAGCGGCTCAGATCTCCCCAAACTTGGACTAAAGCTGCTGCAAGGATTATTCCCATGAGTTCTGAGCTCCAAGCAGCCCAGCTGCAAGGTTTGATGGCACCACTGCTGTGATCATTCTGTGATTCTATGATAAATTCATCATAATCAGCCCCACTCTGCAGTGGAAAAGCACAGTTTTCCTGAGTAACTTGGATTTCTCAGCAGAAAGTCTTTTCTTTACTAGAGCAGGGAAGGAACACCAGAAAGGAAACTGAAAGCCCTCCTGATAAATTCCCAGGAAATACTTCCAGTAGTTTTGTGCATTTTTAAAATCACAAGCCAAATGCCCCCCAGAGCTGAGCAATTCACTCCTGAACACCGGGTCCAGTTGATATCAGGGGGATAATATGCTGCAATTGCAGGCAGTCAGACCTGATCCAATAGGTCTATTATCTCCCCCCGTTACTGTGATCCTGTCCTAATTAGGATCTCACACCGACCAGATACACCAGAAGTCAATGACAACTTCATTTATCCAAGGGCTTCGGTCTAGGAAAGCTGTCTGGTGTTTTTAAGTCACCATCAAGTAGGTATTGATTCGGGGAAGTCAGGAAATGATCCTTCATTTGTGTGCTTTAGCAGGAATTTGGGGTGCCCAATGCTGCTCCTGGGGTGGCCCCGGGGTGGGAGGGCTGGGCTGGGGCAGCAGCTTGCAGGGAGAGCAGTGAAAACACCTTGTGTCCCTCTTGCTCTGCCCCACAGACTTTCTGAGGGTTAAAACTCCCGGCAAATCAACAAACATTTGGATCAATAAGGGTTGCAGGGCAGGGATTTGCATCGGTGCTCTCAACCCTCTGCTGGAAGAGGAGCCCGGGAAGCGCCTGATGGATGCACAATATTGGGGTGGCGTGGAGAGACAGAGAATCCCTCTAATTGCACGGTGGAATGCAGATTACAGAGCTGGAGATGATGAGCAGTGCTAAACCCAGCGCTCCAAATAAATAAACACACAATAGAAAGCCCCCAGTGAATGAGATTTCCCTTTATCAGCACCCCGTGTAAACGATAGCGTCCCTCCGGATTCGCCCACGGAGCGCGGGCTGGGCCGCTGCGAAGATAAGGCACTTCTAATCTGCACACATAATCAGCTGAAGGGAAAATATAAAATGCTAATAACAAATTGGAATTCAATCTAAAAGGGATGCAACAAACACCAGAACCATCTTCTCCTTCTTGCCTTTGGGGAAAATAAAAAAAGAGCAAACCGTCCCCTACTCCCGCCGCCCACCTCCGGCTGTTCTTCCCCCATTTTGCCCTCCAAAATGCTCCATCACGACACTTTAGGGGGTGAAATCTTCCCATTAGGAGCTTGGCTCCCATTTTCCCTGCCCCATTCATCCAACTTTATGTTTGAAATGGATCAGTTTCCTCGTGACTGAACCCGGAGTGGATCTCCCCAGTCCTCGCTCGCTGGAACACTATAACAGGTAAGTGCTACCATACATCATCTTAAAAGGTGGCTTATCTGGAGAGGAGGTGCAGGAAATATTGTGTGAGGGACTGTCTGCATCCGAGGCACAATCAGGTTCCATTTTTCCTTGTGAAATAGGGAACAGCAAGTCCATTGCTATTGCCTGAGAAACCACGGCACACCCACGGCTCCCTAGGCCGAGGGGGCTGTGCCAGCCCAGCCCAGGGCAGGGAAGTGCCCAGGTGGAATTATTCCTAATTGTCACCATTCACCTGGCTCAGGAATGTACCCACAGCACCAGCTGCCATCCCAAAGCCATGTGGGAGCCACCACACTCCTGCTGCAGCACTGCCCGAGGAGCTATTTTCCCTATTCAAACCAGCACAATGTAAAATGGAAAGGCAATTTCTCTTCCTGAGTGTGTGGATCCCCAGGGCTGCCCCACATGGCTGCAGTGCTGAGGCCACTCACACCCCTGGGATGCAGGGCTGGGAGGCTCCACGTGGATCTGTGCCCGGGGCTGCTCCGATTCTCAGCCGTGACCTTTGGGGTCGGGTCAGGGTTTGGGTGCTCATCCCTCACCACAGGGCCTGGCCCTTCCTCCTGCACAGCTTTGGCCATCAAAGCATCCCTTGCTGCAGCCTCAGGAAACGTTTCTGAGTGCAACTGAGACAGACCCCAAATATGTCACTGCATTTCTGCCTATCCCCCCTCCACCTAAAGCAAACAACACCTAAAGCAAGAGCCCTTCTGTGCCATGACCCCAAACAGCCCCATCGCTGCTTGGAGTGAGCAGTGGTTCCTGTGAGCTGTTACTGTCTCTCCTGAGGTTCCAGAATCGACATCCTGCCCCCAGTGATGGGTAAGACACACCTGTGGGTGTTTTTGTTTCCCTCTGTTGTGCTGTGGTGACAGTGCTGTACACTGGAATTACTCTTTCCCCATCTGTGGGTACCACACTGCCCAGCCCAGCTCCCAGCCCGCAGCTCCTCAGAGTCACTTAAGGCTCCTTCTTCCACATCCCCAGAAAGCCAGGGCTCCGTGGCACTCCAGAAAATCCAGCATCAAGCAGAGATTTGGGGTTAAGCCACGGGCTGCTGCAGCCTGTGTAAGCCCCAGTGACAGTGTATTTATTTCCTCCCCACGCCGGTGCTCAGACAGGGCAGATTTCCTATTACACACACGCGCACACACACGGCCAAATCCTGTATATTGGGCAGGGAGATTATTGAACAAAAGTAAGTGATAAAAGCACGGGCCAAAAAGATGTGTTATAGTGTTTTCCTTTGAGGCAAAGACAAAGAAGACACTTTGCTGTTTGTTGTGCCAGAGAATCATCTCTGATTGTTTGTGTCACGGTGGCAGATAAGTGCAAAGGAGATAGATGTTCTGTCTCCCAGGCACAGTTCTCATCTGTATAGTATAAATTTATGCCTGCTGGTTGCAAGCCTCATGATTCAGAGCCTGTGTGACTGTGATCTGAGCAGAGGAAGCCACTGCCTTCACGCCTGACGTCGATGTGCTTCACTGGTGCTGTCACTCAGCCCCGGGCAATGTCCCCTCGTGTTAGTGTCACCTGCTCCCCGCGTGGGGAGCACACACCCGGGGCTGTCCCACCCTGCTTCAGCCAGGCTCAGCCCACCAGGCTCTGCCAATGGCTCTGCTCATTGGGGAGACACCTTTTCCCTTCTTTTCTGCAGTTTGGGTTTCCTCAATCTTCCCATTCCCCAAGCCCAAAGCCATTTCCCTGCACAAACCCAGCACGGGGGTTGGAAAGGAGGGAAATGGCTTGGGACGTGGCTCTGAAATCCCTCCTTCCCAGAGCTCTTGGCACTGCTTTTGGTTCCAGAGGAGTGATCTGAGAACAGCTGCCCAGGCTGGATTTCAGAAGTCACATCTAATAGCTGCCTGTTTGGGTTTAAGTGTTCACTGGGGCACTATCAAGGTAAATATATAATCAAAATAATGATATTCAAACTGAGCTGAAAGAGCATATTGGCCTCCGTGCTCGCTCACTCACTCATCCAACCCCAGTGAACAGCACCTTACAGGGTGTGCTGGAGGCTGCCAAAACCAGCCCTGCAGGGGTTAATGAGGCACCAGGGAGTTCCCTCACAGAACTGGAGTGGCACCTATTGATGCACACACAATTAGCAAGGAACAGATTTGAGCTCAGCTCTCTCCTACCCTCTTCAACTCCATCTCTGGCTTCACTTCACAGTGCAAAGGGAACCAGATCTTTGCTGCTCCTCCACATCCTTCTCTTCCCTCCCACCAGCAGGGTGATGGACCCTGCTCCTGCCTCCTGCTGCCCCCTCTGACACCACTCCTTCCCTCTCCTCCTGCTCAGTCCCACTCACTTCACAGAGTCCCAGAATTATTTAGGCTGGAGAGGACTTCCAAGACCATGGAGTCCATGACCAATCACCAGAGCAGAGCACTGGGGGCCATTGTCCACTCAGGACCCAGCACAAAGCTGATGCTCAAGGACAGGGGACTGCCAGCCACCAATGGTGTGGCTGGAGCTGAGGCAGAGACAGGCAGGAAACGCTGACTGAAGATGTTTTGAAAACAAATTCTTTCAAAGCAGCAGCATCAGTGAGACCTTCATGCAGTTTCCCCACCCAGTGAGGCTTCTGAGGGTCCTCCCTCCCACACGGAGCCTGGCTGTGCTCTCAGGTGTGAAGAAGATAAAAGAACCTCTGGGCCCTGCTCCTGCCTTGTCCTCCAGAGCTGAGAGTTTGTTTATTTGGGCCTGTAAACAACCCCAATTTCCCCCAACTCCTGATTGCTTAATTTCATGCCCCTGTGACACAAGGCCAGTATCTCAGCCCATCTCCTCAGGCCCCTTCCTGCAGCAATCACTCACACATCCAGCTCCCTCCCCTCTTCCCCAGCTTGGAGTGACCAGCTCCAAGGGGATCCCGGAGGAAATGAGCTTTGTTCCCATTACTGGACAATCTGGAAGGCTGAGGGAAATGAGGGCTAAGCCCAGGGGTTTAATTTCCCCTTGTGATGATCAAGGGACTTTAATTTTTTTTCCTTTTCTTTTGGTACCTCTGAAGTTGTCGGGAAATAGCCAGAGCCAAAGACAAATGAGAAAGTTCACTGGAGGCTCCAGATTTCCCCACAAATCACCTTGGCCAGGGAAGGTTTTATTGCAGGAGTTTCTGGGTTAATCCAACACGGGAGCAGAAGTGCTACCAGCCCGAGAGGCACATTCCCTGCTGCAGTCAATGATTACCTGCCACCCTGGATTCCTGAAATCAGAGCCCAACCTCCCCACCTTTTCCAGGGCACCCACATTTCCCAGGAGTTTTACAAGCAGCAAACTTGAAAAGTGAACTCGTGCTCCTCGTTTTGGGTCAGTAAATGTTAGCAAAGCCTTCAGCACAACACAAGCATTCCCAGAAGAACAGAGATCCAGCAGTGGCTTTGCCACCTCTGGAATGCCAACACAGAGGACAAATCCTCCTAATTCTCATTTTCCTGAAGGAATTTGCTGCTGAACTCACAGAAAAAACAGGGAGCCAGGGCAGAGCTCAACTCGTGCTCCATTTCAGCCTCTCTTGGGGTAATTTTATCTCAAACTTTTCATTCCTGTGTTTGCTCCTGTTGCTCTATGGCTGCATTAGGGATGTGATGAATCCTGGCATTCCAGTGGTGCTGCAGGGAGATCTGGGAGAAGCCCAGGAAATTCCTCAAGCCACAATATATAAAATGTGGAACACACAAACCTGCTCTTGCCAAGTCCCCACAGAGAATCCAAATAACAAAAATAACATTTTTTAGCAGGACCCCTATTACAATTTGTAATTTTGCTGGCTGTGCACTGAATCCCTTTCCCAGCTCAGACAATGGGGACTGGGAGCCTTTGGAAGCCCAAATGAGAGCTGAGTGTGCTGGTGGTGCTGGGCAAGCCTGATTCTGGTGGGTGGGCACCTGGGAGAACAGAGGCCAAGGAAATTGCCAGCAAATACCCCCCTTTGGGTGCCAGACACGACTTCTTGGGAACTTTGCACCTCTCGCCCTGGCACCGAGGTCCTTGGAAGGGAGGACTTGGCTCCTGTGTCATGCACATTGTCTTAGAAGATTGATTTTCCACCTGTAAAAGTGATCTACATTCCCCTTCCTCTCCTGGATGCCTTAGTCAAAAGAGAAAATGGATCTTTTAAAGATACATGTATCCATCACTATTATTTACATCCTAATATGCGTACGCAGCTCTGCTCCAACAAGGGAAATGTAAATCAGATGGACATCGTTCCCTGAATGCCCTAAAGAGCTCCATTCCCCCCAAATTAGAATAGAAAATGCTCTTCTAAAATGCACCTTTAATATGTAAAAGCTGCTGCATCCTGACTCTAAATAAACCAAACTTGAGCTACATGCCAAATATCTCAGATAAAGGACAGGTAAGATGGTAGTATCTGGCCAAGGAATCGGTCCTAAACAGCTATTTATATTAATGCAAAGAAGGGACAATGTTCTTCCTCTTGATATATGCTGCAGTGGGATATAGTTTTGTCCCACTAGTGAGAATAAAAACGTACAGTTCATGATAGGCAAAGTCACATGTGTGAGATAAAAAGCTCCAACTATAATATATGTCTTCACCATGTATTCTCTTCAGGATTTTCTTTAGATCTTGGGATGACAACAAGAAAACACTTACTCAAGGTTAGACACTGCTCTCTGGGCTTTTTAATAACCATTCCCTCTATCCTGGGGGATTGCGTCGGTGAAATAAGGCAAACTCCGCTCCAGCGCCTGCACTTGCAGAGGCGCGGCAGAATCCTTCTGTGTGCCTTTGTTTCTGCTTGGCTGTGCATGCCAATGAACTGTGCAAGCTTTTCCGGGAGCAGGAGCAGAGCTCTGGCCGGGCAGGGGCTGCCCGGCCCGGGGGTGCATTGACAACACCGCCAAACTTTGGACGCGACCTTAAAAACCAGCGGCGGCACCGCTCGTACCCGGTAAAAGGAGACCGCTGCCCACAAAGAGACAAAAAGATTTGGTGTAAAAGCAAATCCCTGGTGGGCAGCAGTCGGGGAGGACGGGCTGGGAGGTGCCTCGTGGCCAGCCCGGCTGATCTCAGCGAGCAGGGGGCTGTCCCCGCGGGCTGCCGATGGATGAGCCGCGTCCCCCGCTCCAGCCCGGCTGCAGATGCGATCTGCCCGGGGACCGCGCTCCCTGCCCGCCGATAGCATCTCCCGCTGGAACCGGCAGAGATAACGCGGAGCAGCCGTGCAGGAGGAGCGCAGCCCTCCTCCTCCTCCTCCTCCTCCTCCTCCTCCGCCTCCTCCCGTCACTGCCGGGGATGGGATTGGGGGGCTGGCAGGAGCAGGGAGCGCGCTGGATGCAGCCTGGGGCAGCCGAGCGCGGCGCTGCATCGCTCCCCTCGCTCCCATCTATCCCGGGCTCTGTGCCATGCGAATCCAAAGGGCGCACACACAGGGCACGAAGCCAGGAGCCGGTCTCAGCCGCAAGTCGGTGTCACAGCCACGGGACTGGGCCCTCAGTCTGGCTTTTGGGGATTTTCCACCGGCCCTTCACACGCACAGTCTGCCCTCTTCATACAGTAAACCCACAACCCACAGGGACACGGAAAACATTTGATGTTGGAAGCTGAAATTTTAGCACACGACGCAGTGCAGCTCCCAAGGCAGCAGACAGAAACAAATCCACCTACAGAGCACGCTGCTCCCCCTCCTCCAGGCTTGGCACGAGGTGCTGGGAGCAGCTGAGGGAAGAACTTGTTCCTCCCTGCCCCAGCTGGAGGCTGCAATCCCACCAGGGTCGGGATTTCACTCAAATGCAAACTGATTTTAAAAGGGGAGATACTGAGCTCCCCTCTTCCTGCACTCTGGGCATCCTTTAAGCATCACCTCATTCCTGACTATCCTGGTGCTCCACGCTGCAAACACTTCCCACTTCTCCCTCTCTGGCTGACAACTGACAGAGCCACGTCTGTGCCCTCTGTCCAGCTGCTGCTTCACACCACAAGGCACAGTGTTATAACATGCTCGGCTTGATATTTCTTCCAGCCCCACAACAAAGCTTAATCAGGCAGTGAAAGCAGCGGCGGAGATGAACGATTCTGAGCATGGTTTCCCTTCTGGGTTGCTGCTTTTTGACACATCCCCTGGTCCAGCAATAACGCGCTCTCCACTTTGCATTTAGAAGGACATTAGCACAGAGGTTTTGTTGCCACCCCAAGGGAAGGGCAGCACCGGGATGCCTGAAGGGACAAAGGACGGTGCAGGAGGCAGCCAGGAGTCCTGGGATGGCCACAAGCTCCGGTGTCACGGCAGCTGGATGGAGACGAGCCAGAATTCACCTCATTTACTGCAATCTCTGCTTATTATTATTACCACTAAACCTGTTTTGTAATTCAACAGCATTAATTGGCTCGGATCCCCAGTGCTCGGGGGAGCCAGCGAGGGCGCAGAGCCATGCTCGGAAAGCAACACCCGCCCCGGGACTGCCGGGATTCCCGGGAAGCAGCACCGGGACAGGCCCACAGCCGGGCACGAGGGAGAGCTTCACGCTGCTCCGCATCGGCTCCTACTGCCCCCAGGCCGGGGCAAAGCACTTAAAACCCCCGGCTGTCCCCGCGGATCCACCAAGGCACAGTCCCGCTATGGGAACACGAGTCCGGGTCTTATCCTGGTGACCCCTCAGCTGTGAACGAGCCAGGATATTTTGGAAGGAAAAACAATTTGCTTCCACTATTTACTCCTTTCTGCCGCTCTTGACCCCGCGAGCGCACAAACCTTTCCCCGCGCCTCGGCTGCCAAAGAGACGCTCTCATCAAGGAGGAGTAAATCACAATAACAGGGAAATAAACCTTCCTCCGAAATGATTCCCGGTTATTTATTTATTTATCTGCCTTTTCGCACCGGTCTACATAAAAGTGCATAAATTGCGGTGCTGGCTGGCGGCTGCTGAGCATCCCCGGCTCCGGGCGAGCATCCCCGCTCCGCTCCGCTCCTTCCCTGCTCCCGGCGCCGGCGGGGCGGGCGCGGGGCAGCCGAGGCCGTTTCCCTTTAAATCTAACTCAGGTAATGAAAACGCACAAGAAAATGGTGTGGGTGCATCTGGGAGCAGTAGAAAACAGTTAGATCTTCATAGAGCCATAAAGAAGTAAACAGTAGGCTGCTATGAAGATCTATGGGACCCCGCAGTGCCATTGTCTTCAAAAGGAATTAAAAACAAATTGCTGAGGGCCAGCACATAATTTAGAGACTCACGGCAATTTTATGACTTGCTAATGTTCCTAATTACATGCCCGTGAAAGGCTTAATTAATTGGGGGATGTAGCAAAAAGTGGAGCCTGTGTTTGTTATCATGGTTCCACTGCATTGATTTTAGTGCCTATGGAGAATTTAGGGCCTCTTTATTTGCACAAAGAAAATGCAAGTCTCTCGAAAAAATGCACATTAAGATCAACCCCTCGCTGCTATCTAATATACTTTCCTCTACTTAACCAAAGTGCTTGTAATCATATTTTGTAAATGTTGGTGCCGTTAATTGCATTGTGAGAGAAAATAGGTTCCGCTCGACTGGTTGTGGAGAATTTTATAAAGTTCTTTTCCTGCTCCCAGTTCTGAGGACTCGGAGAGAAACTCATCAGAAGTTGCTGTGGTGGGCAGGGAGTGCTGCTCCCCACGTGTGGTGGGCACTGGGGCAGATCCTGCACCCACTCAGGTTGTCCCAAGTCATCCCCTGCCCACTGGGCATCCCCGTGAGCCCTGACCCACGGCCTCTCTCCCAAAGGAAAACAGGACAAATCAAGCTGAACCTTTCTGCTTCACTGCCTGAATCCAAATTTTGATTGCATTAAAACCCCCAAACAACAAGTTTTTATCTCTGATGTTTTAGTTGGAGCTAAAAATCTCACCACCCACCCAGCTCTCCCTAGGTACCACCAAAACAGCAGCAGCAAACTGCAGAGCCAGCTCCAGCTCTGACGTCCCACAGGTGCAGGCAGAGGACAGGGGCAGGTCAGGCAAAGAAAGAAATTTGGAGCAGCAGTTTTGGCTGGAACAACGCTCCTCAACAATCAATAACTGAATTTCCAGGGATGCAGCCTGGACAGCCCCTTGCTGCTTCCTCCTCCCCTCGGCTGCACTTCCTTGCAGCAGCATTGCAACGAGGAGGAGGGGAAAAAACCAACAAGAAAAAAAAAAAAGCAAAGCCAAGTTTGTGTGTTGCTCTTGAGAAAAGCAGACGTCTCTCGAAATATAGTTGGTGCTTTGACGATAAGACCTTTGACAGAAACATGAATGACATGAATTCTTTGATCTTTAGTCTCAGAAGCTTCAACAGCAATTATGAGTCAAGAGGGGTGAATATGGGCAGCAGCTAAAGCAATGCCCCGGAGGGTGCTGATGCAGTAATTAGAGACAAACCCTGAGCATCTCTGCCTGCACTGTGCAGGCAAACCAGGGAGGAGGTGGGCCAGGGGGAAGCTTCATGAAAAAAACAACTCTTATTCTTCTGAGAGACATAAAATCGACAAGACTTTATACATTTCAAAGCAAAGATCTTCAAAGACAGGTAAAATGCTAATTCTGCTAATGTAGGTTTTTATGTATATGCTCTGAAAAGGTAAAGCAAATTAATCACCAGCTTTACCCCCTAATATATATCTGTGTTACAAATATATTACAGCATGTCAGATCTGAGGAGATATATCTGAACAGCGGTGGTTAAAAGAGCATTTCCCTTTTCATGCTCTAATACAGTTATTTTGATCTTTCAGTCTTCATATTTTTTGTTCTCATCAAAGGAATGATGGTGCCAGAGATTAGGATGTTATTTATTTCCCTCTCACTGTCCTACCCATGTTAATCACTTTGAGTGTCAACAGCTGCAGCAGCAGCAGTGCCCGTGTGAGGGGCCAGGCTTCCTGTGCTGCCTGTGCTGCCTGTGCTGCCTGCACCTCCTGCCCACCCACACCAGGATCCCTTGGGCTCCAAAACCCCCCTGACCTCCACAATGATGGAAATGCCATGAGAACAGAGGGCAGGGAGGGAGCAGAGGGATGATGTTTGGGATACACAGCCCCATCCCTGACAGCAGCAGTGCCCAGCTCAGCCTTCTGCATCCCTGAGGTGGTTGTGGAACACACCAGGAGAAGGAAACACTGATGGAGTGGCAGAGTGGGGTTAGACACCTCCAGAAATCCCTGTTCTAGATCACACACAGCTTGGAGACCAGGGAAGTGGAGAAGACAGACAGGGAAGGAGGCAGAGGGGCGGGAGCTGGTGACCAAGGAGTGCACATGACACTGCCCAGTCCAGCCAGTGCCATCCTGGCTCTTCAGCCAACTCCCAGTGGTTTGGGCAGGGGGGGACTCGGGTTTGAGCAGTGTCCCTGGACCTGGCTGAAGGCTGCCTCGTCCCCAGAAGGGTTTGCTCTCAGGTTGAGGGTGAGTCTGGATCTTGCCCATGGAGTTTGGGCAGCAGGAGCTGCAGTGGCCATCCCCAGGCTGGGGAGAGCTGGCCCTGCAGAGGACGGTGACTTCAGCAGCTCCACCCAAACACTGCTCAAAGGGTCGTGTGAGATCCCAGAGCTTCCAGACCAAGTGTGGTAGCTGCTGGCTGCTCCTGCAGGTAACTAGCAGGGCTGAATGGACGAATTTGTTCAGAGGGGAAGCTGGTGATAAGCAGGTATCTCCCTAATTATTTGCAGAGATTAACGGAGCAGGTGCACTTCGGGCATAACTAATCCTTGAGAGACAAGGAGCAGGCAAAGACTGCAGGAGCTGATGTCTTTGAAATAGGTTAAACCAGTGACATTGCCCACCATCAGCATTGTGTTCCTTGCCTTTAAAATGCTGACACTTACAGGTTTGATGGTAACTAGACTGCATAGGGGCACCTTTGCTTTCACATCAGATCTGCTGACATGAACAAGAGTCGATTCAGATGGGCATCCAAACATTAAAGTCCTTCCCTATTTCCATAAAATGATTGGCAGGATGCCTACTGCTCGCGGCTGGTAGTGCTGCTGATAAATGGCATCTTGATAAAAACTTTGGGCTGTTTTAAGGGAAAAAAAAAGCACACTCTTATTCTAATTCACTCAGCTCCTGACAGATGAGATGTCTCATCTCTCAAAATTAGATCCTGGTATCTTTGCTGTGTGTACAGGAGGAAAACAGCTTCCAGGGGCTGGGACAGGAGCTGGGTGTGCCCCGTGCCTCACCCCCCTCCTGGGCAGGCGGCCGACCCTGCCGTGGGGCATCTCCCCTTCCCTGGCACTGAATATGTGCAGCTGGGCACTCAGCAGAAAGTGCCCAAAATACAGCAAAGGTTATCCCTAGGAAAAGGAAAAGGGCTTTCCCTTTCCAGGTCTTGAACTAGTGAAGCTTTCCATGGAGTCCTGCGGGTAAAATCTCGCTGGAGCAGCTGAATTCCAGGGTCATTTCTAAGACACAGAGACCCAAACCATGGAACCAGGTCCTTCCCACAACTTAAAAGTGAACCTCACTCTGCCTCCACGATATCACAGACTTCATTTTCACAAGTAAAAGTCACCTAATTACGTTGTGAAGCACCAAACAGAAACACAGAGAGGCCCAGGAGCACTCCCTGCCTGCACAAAGGAAACAGCCACGGACAAGGACGGCGAAACCTCAAAGAACCCTTGGTGCTGCCAAAACAGCCTCAGCCAGAACAGCCCCAATCAGAACAGCCCCAGCCAGAGCAGCTCCAGCCAGAGCAGCCCCAGTCAGAACCAGCAGCAGAGCTCGCTCAAACCCACCCAAGGTCCATGGAGCTGCTGCCCTCCCCTCCCCTTCCCTTCCTGCCTCAGTGCTGCCTCCAGATGTGCTGCCAGCTGTGCCAACACCAGCACTGAGATTGAACTGACACATCTGAGCACACAGCAGGGCTGTCCCAGCCTGGCACCATCTCCAACCCTTCCCACAGTGGTGCCAGACCCCAACCTGACTCTGCACCCAGCAAAAACAGTTTGTAACCACGGCTCAGACACACAGAACCCACCCTGAGACGGGCACTGAGACCCCTCAACATCACAGCAGAGCCCTGGGAGCCTCCAGGAGAGCAGGAACGAGGTCTCCTTCCATCAGCTCCCTGCTGGAACCTCCCCAGGGCTCCTGAGCACCCCTCAGCCCCAGGCTGGTTGTCCCCAAGCCCCAGCACAAGGAACACAATTAAGAGCAGTGACATCCTTACCTTGATTCCCGTCATGGTCCGCTGGAAGTCACTTGGAGAGCTGGGGCTTCAAACCTGCCTCGCCATCATGTGATGTGACATTGTGGAGAATTTACTGGGGAAACAAAAAAACCCCACAAGTGTGAAATGTGACTGTCGATAAAGTAATCCTCAGCAATCAGACAAAATTAATTGTGTGAACATCATTGATCAAACCTACTTAATACATTGGGTTTGTGGAAAGCTGGAGTGTAATTTCATTACCAATCTGCTCCATCCTAATGAAATTTCTAATAACACTTTAATTTTGATTTCGGTTAAGGAGAGAATGATGGAAATTTTCTTTTGCTCCTCTTGTAGGGTTTTATTTTATTGGTTTTCTGCAATACTAGGGATACTAATTTTTTTTTTAATTTGACATTTTATTAGCAGGGGGCTTAATATAACAACACAGATAAAAAACAAAATTACAAAACAGACAAACCTTACAGAAATAGAATTGATGTCAAACTTAAGGAGGCTAATTTTAAAGAAATTGATTTATTTTATGAGTGGTGATTTGGGCTTTTTTTTTTTTCTCTTTTAAGTTCTAGCTGATTTTCTGACCTAAAGTGATTTAAATAATCGTGGTTTGCAGTTGCTTTTCTGTGGAGTTCTCCCCGAACAATGCTGGGAGAGGCAGCACCATGCCTGTGTTTGTAATGGGTAGATTAAGGGCGAGCAGACCCAGGCGGCAGCAAGGCCCCCTCAGTTTGGACACAAGCAAAGATTTCACCCTGCGGGTCAGCTTTCAAAAGGCTCCGCTGAGGCCGGAGCCAGGGGAGGGGCAGAGGTTAAGCACCGGGAGTGCGGGAGCATCGGGCAGGTAACTGAACGGGAGGTGCCCCCGTCCCGAGGGGATCGGCCCAGAGAAACGTGCCGGGAGCCCGGCAGAGCAGAAATCAGACTGACAGCCCTAAGGTCAAGGTGAGCATCCTCCTGCCCCCCGGACCGCGGCATCCCCGCGTTCCCTGCGCTGCCGGGGCCGAGGGGCAGCCAAGGCACAGCTCCTCGGGCCACCCTGCCTGGAGCCCTCAGGGCTGGCAGCACCACCCGCGGGGAGCTGGACCAGGACAAGGCTCCTGCCGGGGCTCGGGGCTGCCGGGCTCACCCAGAGCCCCCAGGCTTGTGCAAATTGCATTTCGCCGAGAGGAAGAGCCCGGAGACGCCCGGGATCCCGCTGCTCTTTGTGCCGCAAAAGCGCAGCCCTCGGGCTCTGCTCTCGGAGCATCGGGGCGGCGCCGCTGGCTCGTCTGGGCACGGAAATCTCCTGTCCTGGGCAGCAGCCGCGTGTGCAGGGATGCTCAGGGCGCACTCCGATGGCTCCCAGGATTTGGGGCCTCTGCACGGCGGGCTGGGCTGTGAGGAGCAGACAAGGGAGCACGGAGCGTGCATGCTTGCTGCAGGAAGGTGATGCTCTTTGACTACTGAACTGGTGCCTGTCTCTGGTATTTCCATTTTCAGCAATCTGATGTGTTTTGGAGATTTATTCATGACTGGTGTAGTGAAAAATTGGAAAAGGCTAGCGGGATAGCCATGGCCTGGAGATCCAGCAGCTGATTGAGGCTACAACTGAATTACTGTCACAGGCATCATGCAAGGTTTACTCCGGCGAGTGGGAAGTTGAATCTTTATATTAATAAGTGAACATGAACTATCAGAGAGACTGGCATATGTCTGCTGCCGGGCAGGGCTGGGAAGGAGCTGTCAGATCAAGGGGAAACTCGAGCAGACAAATGGAGAAGCTCCAGTGCCCCCTTCACGTGCTGCTGAGGTGTCTGAGCAGAGCAGGAGAATTTCCTGGTGCACAAAGGCTCAGAGCTGCCTGGGGCTGAATACCTGGGTGGGGGCAGACAGGGAATCTTGGCTGTTGCTCTGTTCCTCGAGCACAGGTGAAAATCCAGCCCCTTGTTTGGAATAAAACCACAGTGATGACACGAGGGACACGTGCTGATAATGCACATCCAGAAATCCTGGTCCAGCCAGGAACACCAGGGAAACACCTTGAACAGAAACCAAACCCAGGAAGCCCAAACCTACAGCTAGTGCTATAGAAAGGATAATTTCTGCCCTGATTCCAAAAGGAAAAGGAAAATGTGCTGGTCACTGCGCTCCCTCTTGGCACTGCCCTCCTCTGTGGCCTCCACACTGGCCACTTTCAAAGCTGCCTCACATTTATTTCCACATCAAGCACAACAAACTCCTTTCCATCTTGCTTCCCACCTACTGGGTGTAAAAGGATGGGAGGAAATGTCCCTTTCCACAAGGGACTGGTTCTCCC
This sequence comes from Notiomystis cincta, assembly GCA_013398075.1. Lineage (NCBI taxonomy): Eukaryota > Metazoa > Chordata > Aves > Passeriformes > Notiomystidae > Notiomystis > Notiomystis cincta. The sequence continues at coordinate 157,105 of VZRX01005135.1, read as the reverse complement.
CAGCCCTGAACTTCTGAGAAAATAAAGCAAATAATCAAGGGGAGGTTTCAACTCTTAATCCCTTGGCAAGCAGATTTAACCTGTCCCAGGGCTCACTCAGGCCCCCTCCGAGCCAGGCTGTGTTTAGGAGCAGCTCAGTCTCATGAGCTCCTCCAAGGGAGTTTCCAAGGGAGGGAGAGCCAAGGTTGATGGTGGTCTGGGGTGGGATGATGCACCCTGAGCTAACACCCCTCCTGGCCACAAGATCCCCCCTATATTTTAGGGGTTTATAAACTTTCTGTGTTCTCCGCAGTCCCGTTGCACTTTGCTAATCATTAACTCCACCACTGTCCTTGGCAAGGTGCAGAAAAGGGACCAGAAAGGCAGGAGAGCTGATTTCCTAATAATTTATGGCTCCAACAAAGTTGCAGAGCAGCAACCAAGTATGCAGGAAAGGTTGGGGTGAAAAATTATTTACAAAGTGAATGCCCTGAAGACACTTGTACTGGACAACAATTACGGCACCTTAATTAACTGAAATTTAGTTCACCCGTCGACTGAGGCATGTCCAGTGCTAAAGTTATGCCACTACTGCTGTCTACGACTGGTTAATGAATATAAATCAGATGGTTTATAGTTAGTGAACATGTAATAGGCTTGCAATGAGTTGAATTCCAATGCAAAATGCCTGGGGATAGGAACATGCCATCCATAAAATATATATAAATAACAGATTTACATTTCTACAAGGGAAAAAACAAAGCTATGCTCCCATCTTGGTATTCTCCCATCTTGACAGACCTGAGCTCCACTTCCCCAGCGAGATGTGGGATCAATAAGGAGGAATTAGAGAGCCTGGTCACCCAAAGTGCAGCTCCTGAAAGGCCAAAACTCTCCTGTGTCCTCCCTGTTTCCTCCCCAGCCAGGCCCTGCAGGTTCATCATGTGCCTGTTCAGAGCTGCTTGGCAGCAGTGCCCGAGGGGCAGGAGCACTGAAGGTGACCCCTGAAGGTGCAGAGCACCTGGTGCAGGTCCCAAAGCCTGGCCAGAGGCAGCTGAGGCCATCGGAGAGGGCGGTGCTGCCTTGGCTTGGCTCTGAGTCAGTGCCTGGGGACAAGGCCGTGCTCTGGCCATGGCTCCTCCTGCATGAGCCTTCACTGACAGCAGGAGAAAAGAGCAGACAGCTGAAGCTCCATCTCTAGGGATAATTCAGGGTGAAAAGTAAACCAACAGCAACGCCCTGCCCCTTGTTCTGCAGTCAGTCCTGAGCACAGGCTGCAAACAAGCAAATCCCTCCAAGCTGATGAAAAATAACCTCGGTTTTGTGCCAGCTGCGAGCTGGGCAAAGACCCCTGCAGCTGGGTAAAGCTTTACCCAGGCTTGGCATCACCCAAGGTGTTGTTCCAGCTCAGGGATGGGATGGGGACTGCTGATCTTTGGGCTGCCCTGCAAAGGAGCCTCTCACCCTGCTCCTGGCAGATAAAGCTCCTCTGGGTTGTTCCATACTGGAGTGCCCAGAGGATGCTGTGCCCCAAATCTCAAACTCTTGGGAACTTCTTGGCACCAAGCCTGAGGTAGGAATAGCCATCAAAAAAAAATCCAGTGTCAAAAAAACCCAGCCTCAGCTCTTTGCATTTCCTTGCTGCAGAAGCAAGAAATTGTGGACTTTATTTATTGCACAAATTAGGTACAAGAAAATTATTTTCTTAATGTGAGACTTGATGAATGTTCTCAACTCTCCACCCTGCTAGGAAGAGGGGGTTACAATGAAAATTATTTACAAAGCATGTGCTACCCTGCAGGGATATTTATTCAGGCAGGGGATGTTTCCGCAGATTTTGTTGACAAAGGCAAATCAAATTACATTTTTGTGAACATTACAACGAGCATCTTGATTTGCTATGGACATCAGCTGGCTCCTGACTGAGCCTGGGAAGCAGCTCGGGCCCAGCACCCTCCAGGCACCTACAAAGGTGGTCATTTTTGGGAACAGATGGGTAAAGTGCTCTGCAAGCTGTTCATGCTCTTCTAAATATTGACTGGGAGTTTTTCTCCCTTTAAAATGTATATAAATTGTTATAGAAACCACGCTTGGAGTAAAGATGGTTAATGGCTGTGGGGGCACGGGGGGCTCTCAGGAGACCCTGTAAGACCCACAGATGGGGGATCACAGCCCCCAAACCCCTGGCAGAGCAGCAAAAGGCAGGGCTGGAGCTCACCTGAGCCCTGCCTGCCCTAAAAACGCCTGCCAGGTGTGTGAGCACACAGCTGCAGGTGTGGATTGACACACAGAGCACATCTGTAACAACAGCATTTTAAATCCAGTTATTGTTATTGCCTTAAAACGACTCCTTTCAGCCAGAGGACACAGGAACAGCATCCCTGGCAGAAGCTCCTCTAGCAGGAGCCCTTCACCTGCAGCCCCCCACTGATGGGGAGGAAGGGCTGCTGCAGGATCAGGGCTGGGATTTCTCCTGAATTCCTGCATTCAGATCATGATACAGCTTTGCCCAGGGGCTCAGGGTTAGCCTGGGGTCAGGCACAGCTCTGTCCATGCTGCCAGGGTAGGAATGGTTTGGGAAGAGCACAGGAAGACTTAAAACATAGATTCTCACAGCAGGAGGAGAGGTTGGGAGCTACTGGAAAATCACCGCAGTGCAACATCACAGATCCCATCTGATTAAACCTGTGGGTCTTAAACTTGGTCTTCAATCAGGTCTCTGGGAAGTCCCAACAGATTACAGCATCCCTGTGCTCAGCCATCATAATGACTTGTGAGTGATTAGCTTAACCAGCATTTCACCCAATTCAATTTCCATGGCTGGCCTATCCGTACCAGGAAAGACGTTCACATTAATTTTTACATAATTAAATCAGGAATGACCCCGATGCCAATGAAATAAAACCTCAATTCTTCCTGGGCTCCAGTGCACTCAGCTCAGCTTTAACCCTCAGAGCACAAAACTTGGCTGGAAGGGACAGATCTGCCTCCAGGTGCCTTCCAGTCCCTTCACCCTCCCGAGGCTGAGTGACTCCAACTCCCACTCTGCTCTCAGTTCCCCATCAGAGCACCAGAACAGCCCCTTGCATGGACAGCCCTGCACCTCACTTCAGCTTCCATAGTTGGATTTTCTGGGAAAAGCCTGAACAAGCAGCACGAGCACCGTTGATGAGCGATGTCCCAGCTCCAGGATTTCCAAGGAGCACCTGGTTCCTGTGCACTGCCAGGAGCCACAATTTGTCTCTCTGCCCATCAGGAGCTGCAGCAAGTCCTGACCACTGGAGAACCAGGCAGGCAAAAGGAGGGTGAAGGCCAGGCCTTCCCTCAGGTGCCCTCCCAGGAGAAGACTTCCCTTTCCTGGCAGCCTTTCCCAACACTCTGCAAAACCCCACAGCTCCCACTGCTCCCGGGGTCCTGATCATTCCCTGGGCTGTCTAACGAGGATAATTACTGAGTGTTTCATTAACCAACCCCCCTTTGGAGGTGGCAGTGGCTCCTCACTTCTACTGTAATTTTAATTGGTGGGCAAACCTGATCTTTGTAGAGACAAAGCCTCATTCTTCTCTCCCTTGCAACAGTTTAAATCAATACTAACCTGGGGCTGCTTGGAAATATTTAATGAAAACTATTTTGACAGAAAATTGGATTCTTGATGAGGCAAAATATTTGTTTTCAATGGAAAAGTTGCATTTGTGTTGAGAAGCCAAAACTTTTTCAATTTTTACTGGAAGGTCAAATCTCAGCCGTGGCCCCTGTGCATCCTTTGTCCCGGACAAAGGAAGGTGTGCAGGCAACCACAGAGATGAGATCCCATCCTGGGCTGGAGCCAGGAGCCCTGTGACACCTGTGGAAGCCACAACCTTCATGCTGTGACCTCTCCCCCTGTAACTGAGGGGGACTGAGGGGACTGAGGGCAGGTCCAGGAGCAGGGCTCGGGGCGCTGGCACGGAGCGAAGCCAGTCCAGAGCTCACCACAAACCCAGGGCTCTGCCTGCACATTCACCTTGAGGTGAAATTAGTGATGGCAAAAAAACACCTTACTCAGGTCTTGGCTAATGATTATCCCATTAAAGAATCAGCTGACATAATATCATTTGGTGGTTTTATAAACCTCAGTGACAACAAGACTGATGGGGCCTAAAGCCCTGACAGCTCGACTGCCCAGAAAAGAAGGAATTTGCTGTTTTACTGTACTGTGAATTTCGTGGCACTAAAAGCCCACAATCAAATAATCCTTGGAAAGGCAGGTAACCTTTGCCTGTCCCCAGAAACACACGGATGCTCACACCCAGCCCTCCCTCGCTGGCACCTTTCCATCCAAAGCCGCAAGTGGAGCAAGTCACAGCGAGTGGCCGGGCTGCCCCAGCCTCGGCAGGAGCGTGGGCATGCAGCAGCTGGGGGGGTCCTCTCCCTGCTGCTGAACCCCCTGGAGCCCCCCGAGCCCCCAGAGAGGAGCTTTGCCCGGTGGCCCCAGGCCCAGCAGCGCTGCCGGGCAGTGCCGAGCCCGGGCTCTGCGGCAGCAGCTCCGCACCCAGCCCTGCCCCAGCCGCCAGCTCGGGACAAGGTGAGGTCAGCCCAAGAAGTCGCTCACACGGCGCAGTGGCTGCTAGGATTAGCCCATTTAACCAAAAAGAGAAAAAAAGTGTGTGTGCTGCAGTTCCTGCCCTCACCCGCCCCTGCCCCGGAGCCGCCGATGCTGGCAGGACAAAACACAACCTCACAGGACATTCGGAGTGCTCGTGATGCTCAGGGAGACCTGGGGAGGGCACGTGGCTTGCTCTGCTGTTTTCAAAGAGGCACCACACAGGTGAGCACTGGCCAGCAAGTGCCTTCCACTCTGGTTTATGAATGCATATATATAAATATATATGGATAATTAAAAAAATTTTTTCTTACAGCTCTACAAACCCACCCCCCCCTAAATTATCCAAATGAAATAAAGCATTGGCCTAAGGCACCACTGCATCCCAGCAGTCTGTATTATGCATTTTAGAAGGGGAAGGAAAAAAAAAAAGAAGCTTTGCTTTTCTCCCCCTTGCCTGGGTGTCATGAGCAAGAAATGAACAGCTGACCTGAGTTTGAATTTAGAGTGTTCATTAATAGGATATTATGCCATATGCTCAGCACACTGTCTTTTTTTTTTAATGCAGCCGCCAATTTGAGAGAATTTCTAATTAGTAATGGTATAATGAGAGTATTCAGAGGCTAATGTGGTGGGTGGGGAAGCGAAATAGATCGCTTGGTGTGGACTGGAAATATTTCTGTTCGAATTCCTGGTGAAATAATGACCCGCCGTAAAAGGCTGCGATCTCTGACAAATGAAGGACGCTCGGGGAGGTTACAGGAACTGCGGAGGGAGCATTTATCAGAGCGGGGGGAAAGGTGAGACAATTTGGGCTGCCCGAGCTTCATGCAGGGAATGGCTGGCAAGGAAAAACATTTTAGCTGGGGCTGGGCTGGATGGGAGGGAGGGAGGAGGGAGAGAGGGAGGAGGGAGCACAAAGGAGGCCCCGGGAGGGAGAGCCCTGGCAGGGGGAGATGCTCGGCCGGGTGCTGGAGGGGTGGGAGTGCCCCTGCCTGAGCCTGGGGGGACTTTGACCCTCTCTGCCCCACCAGCATCCAGGCATCAGTGTCACAGCGCGGGAACAACACCCAGCAGGACACGGCAGCGGGAAATACCCAGGAGCACAGAAAGCCCCTGAGCAGAACCATCCGAGCCCAGCTCTGTGAGCCAGGGGTGGCGGAGTCAGGGACAGGAGATGTCCAGGCTGCCCAAAATGCAGCCTGGAAGGTGCTTTTGCTTTATATTCAGGGGTCACAGCATTTGTTGTCGATACTGTTACAGGAAATTTGGATTCTTGGGGCACAGATATAGGTGGGTGTTTTGTGGGAACCTGTTGGCATGAGGTGCTCAATGTATTTCTAATAAAATGAAGCTTTGAGGGTTGGGAGCTGACAGAGAGCCCTGTCTGAGGCTGCTTTACCCTGCAGGGTATGGGCAGGAGATAAACCTACATAAACCACGGCACAGGTCCAGAGGAGTCCATCCTAAAATCCCAGAGCATCCTTCAACTTGAACTCTGATTTTTGCAGAACAGAAAAGGGACAGATTTTCAGTGGTTCGCAAAAAGTCAGGCTTCAAGACAGAAAAATGATCCTTCCCCTATTCAAAAAACATAGCACTTTCAAATTGGAAAACAAGACATTTTCCCAGGAGAGGAGGGGTTTGGTCTGGTGTGGATATGGGAACTTCAGGCTGTCTGGTCTAACAGCACGAGCCTGTTCCTTGGGTTTCAGAGGGAAACTCCAAGCAGCAACAGGGAAAATCTGCATGTTGCAAGCATAAAACAAAATATAACTAATAAAATTATTGTCTTTCTCCCACATCCCAGCCAGCAGGAAGTCCCTGGTGAGGGAATACACCCTGTGCTGCAGAGGACAGCGTTCCCACTGCAGCCTTGCCAGCTTTGGGAACGCCGTGGCTCCTCCGTGCAGCCTCTGCTGAACACATGCAGATTTCTCCAAATGAGCTGTCGTTAATTTGCCTTTTGATTGGACCAATTAGATCTTTAACACTGTAGGAAATAATTTTTTACTAATGATTAAGCTGCAGACCAGGAGTTTCTCTCTCCTGTGGAAGGTTTTACGGCGTTGCCATCTTCCCTCTAAGAAAGCCACTAAAGTTCTACGACCGCGGGGTCTCCCCGGCGCTTCCTCCTCCCACCGTGGGTTGTCCAGGGCTTGTCCAGGGACAGGGATGGGCCTGGGATGGGCGGTAAATCACAGAATCCTGGGATGCTTTGGGTGGGAAGGGACCTTAAATCCCATCCAGTTCCAATCCCAGCACCTTCCACTATTCCAGGCTGCTCCAAGCCCCGTCTGATCTGGCCTTGAACTCCCAGGGATGGGGCAGAAGAATTTCTTCCTAACACTCAATCTAAGCCTGCTCTCTTCCAGTTTAAAGCCATTCCCTCTTTCCTGCTGAGGAATTCATAGGCATGGACCAAGCAGAGCAGAAAGGCAAGGATCTGCTCGAGCCCCAGACCAGGGACCGGCCCAGCCGCCAGGCGCTCAGGGATTGTGTAAACCCTGCTTGGAAAATTAAATATTCATAATGCTCATATTAGATTCTAGAGCACCTTTTAGGAAGAAATAAATGAGATTTGCTTTAAAAGAAGGAAAAAGGCACAGGGGCCATGTAGAACCAAGCCACAGCTTCATAAATAATATGTTTTTATGCCAACACTCAACAATTAAAAGGCTTAAGATTCGTTTGGGAGAATGAATCGAGCTTAAAATTCATTCTCCTACCCTCTTCCACGTGCACAGGAAAATTAATGCATTCACCCAATATATTTTTAGAAGGGATTTATTCCTTGCTCTCACGCCATCCCTATTTTCCCAAGTAATAGATGTGAGTGGTGAAGTGTAAGCAAGGTTTTTTCCCCTCCTTTAAAGTAAATCTCCATCTTGTTGACAGCTGTGCCCAAATCTGTCAGACCTGGAGGCTCTGCATCCCCTCTGTCCTGAGCTGTTTGCCCTGTCCCTGTGCCCTGAGGGTGAGCAGGGGCAGTGGCACGGTGCAAACGGGACCCCTGGCATGGCTGGCACCTCCATTCCTACCCACCACAACATTCCCAACACCTGGGGAAGGGAGAGGATGGAAGGGGCACAGGCCCTGCTGGCTCTTGGGAGGGACCCCTAACCCCACCAGGAGCATCCCCCAGCTCATTTCACAGCCCATTAGCCAGAAATAAATATTAATATAATACGATATTATTCTGATGAAAGTGAAAAATGTGACTCTAATAAGGCTCCCGTGCTCCACTCGGATTAATACCCCCGTTAATTACCAGCAGCTCCTGTGGTCTGCAGCCCGACAGGAACCATCTCTGGGCTCGCCTTTGGGAGCTTCCCGTGGCTCAGGGAGAGCCCAGAGTGGCACTGGGGTGGGATAAACCCTCTGGGAGCTGGTCCAGGGACAAGGAGCAGCCCTGAATCCCAGGAATACGCGGTGGGAATGGTGCCTGGAGAACATGCACAGGATTCTGGTCACTTGGCCCCAGGAAGTTCCTTCCCATCAGTGTGGAACACCCAATTTCAGGGCTTAGGCCAGCAGTATTTTTCATATTTTTCATTCATTTTCTGCTCAGAAGCACCATCCAAACTCAGCCTGAACTTCCAAAGGGGTTCTATCATCCCAAAATTGCCTTTTGATGACCAAGCTGTGTATCCAAAGAACTCCCTTTCCCAAAACACGGCTGATGGCTGTGCTGCATCCTGACACCACCGTGGAAAGCACCAGAATTCTCTGGAGCCACTGGAGCAGGGCATTCCTGGGAGGTTTGCAGGGATCAGAACATGGACACTGGGCAGCTGTGGGAAGGTTCTGGTGGGATAAAAATAATCCTCAGCAGAAGAACCAGCTCTGGACACTGCAATCAGTGGCATGGACACTCCACCAGTGCCATGGACACTCCACCAGTGCCATGGGAATGCTCACCATTGCTATGGACACTCCAGCAGCCCCAAGGAAACTC
>VZRX01005135.1:110907-143407 GCA_013398075.1 Notiomystis cincta | reverse complement strand
TGAAATTAACCCAAACCTACAACATACCCTGCGGAAAGGCAGCACCCCTGGGTCACCAGCACCCACCACCACCAGGCTCCCGGGTTTGGCGAATAAAACCCAGCTGGCTTTTTCCACTCTGCTGCCTGTGAGAAACTGATGACAACCTGTTTGACCGCTGACCTCTGAACTTGACCCCCTGCTAATACCTTCAGCTGCTGATTGTCATGGGTGGCTGGCAGAGCCCTTTGTCTTTTGCTGTTTTGGAGTCCAGACAGATAAATGATTTCTATTTGTCCTTTGGCGCAACGGAAGAGCTGATCGATATTATCCACGAATGATGTCAAGGATTTGTCGCCACAGCTTATGAATGACAAAACACTACCCAAAAAAACACCTTTTGGGGCAAAAGATTGAAAGCTGGAAAGGTTTATTGATTTTTGCTTTCTTAAATAGCAGCTCAAGCCACAAAAGAGAAAACGAAAAGCTTTGTGTGCTAAAATGCAGCAAAAAGCTTCCTGGAGAACAACGATTAGATCAGCTCTTGCATTTAAGTACTGTATGCCTTGCCACAGTCAACTGCTCAATTTTGTCTGCTAAGCCCACTGCAATTTCCCCCCATTTTTCCTTATTTCAAAAGCACTTGGATAGTGAAATACTCTGGAAAAAAAGGCGGCTCTGCTTTTGGTCACTGGTCAGCGAGGAGAAGGCTCCACATCTCCCATATGGGCAGGGAGAGCTCAGGAGAGCAAGGAAAAGCTTTTGGGTCCAAGGGTTGGAAAGGTGGGCTTGGGCCCCAGCACATCACTGTGCCCCCTCAGGCTAAGGGGAGCTCCCTCCTTCTCTACCAGGATCATGGAATGGTTTGGGTTGGAAGGACCTTAAAGATCACCTCATTCCAAGCTCCTGCCATAGGCAGGGACACTTCCCACACCCCTTCCCTCCCAAACCCACTGTGAGTAGAGAAGCTGGCACAGAACAGTCCCTAAGCAAACACTGATTCAAGAGGGACTTGATGAAATGAGTCTCCTCGAACACCTACCATGGTGCCAGTTCTGTGCCTCCCCTGGAAAAAGCAGCATTTAGCTGCTCCTGGAGCCTGGGAGAGCTTACAGCTTCCAAACTCAGTGCCAGCCCTAGATGAAACCAGAGAGTTTCTCCCAGCTCCTTCAGGGAACCTTGCCCAGCCCTCAGGGGGTGATAAATGTCTGCTGAGGTCACAGGTTTGGTTTCGGTGGCTCCAGGGAGGGATTACCTTGGTTTGAAAGGCTGGAGCTCCCCAGGGTGAGAGAGAATTCTTCTCCCAGCACAAATAAAACTCAGCAGATATTTGGCTTGGGACCTTTGACCACCAAAACGAGACAACCTTCGGAAGCACTTCTGCTGTGAGGACACAGAGAATACAAAAGTACAGGGACTAAAAAGGGACCTGACCTGCAGCTCTGAGAAAGTTTGCTGAGCCTGTTCTGGTGGAACTGGGATCTGTGCGAACCACGTTCCTCCAAAATGCCCACAGGAGCCTCCCAAGGTCCAGGAGAGTTCACCTCCTGGTTCACAGCCCTGTCACAGCGTTAGAAATGATCCAAACCACTGAATGCTCTCCAGCCACGTCATTTCTCTTCCCCACTTTCAGCTTTTATTTTGATCTACCAAGTGTGTCCCGTCGCCGGTGCCAAAGGAAGTTCCCGAGACAATGTGCTCTGTGTTGTGCTCATGGCACTCACCTCCTCAGTTTTACTCCTTGGGTCACTTGACAGCTCGTTTCCCTAAATTTACAGGGCTCACATTTCATGGGTGTATTATTCATTATGAAAGAATCTAAATTCCTGCACAATATCCTGCATGGGAGCATAAACTGATTTGAGCACCTGGTGAACAGGCTGGGTGGCTCCTGCTCTGGGCTCTTCATCAGATGCTCATTAAAAGGCACAGCCTGGCTTCTATTTTAGAATTCAATGTTAATAAAAAAATGCCTTAAATCTGAACACAGCCCCCCAAGAAAGGATCTGAGGATTTCTCCTCATCCCTGGAAAACCTGGCATCGCCTCTCCCGCTAGCGGTATTTTACACCCCGCTTGCGACAGCGAAGGCGCTTTGAAGGAAGTGTTTTCTAAGTAATAAAACGCCTCCAAGAGCGGGGATTAGACATAATCCAATTCCTTTATCAAATAAAGATGCCATCGTGGCCTTTGGAACACAAAGGAAGAAGTTCCCTGGCTGTTCCCATCTCACCATTAGATCACATAACAGCCCTGCCGCAGGCTGGGCCGGCACGAGGAGAGACGGAAAGGGCTCGGCCTCCCCGCCACCTGCTCACGCTGCTGCCTCGTCCGGGACAGAGGGATTAATCCCTGCATGTCCCTTTTCCATCTGCCTCTCATCAAAGGTAACCCCTGTCAGTCTGGGGACACAGCCCACGTGGAGGAGAGGGGAACACCCCCCGCTCCGCCGCAGACTCTGCTGGGACAAATGCAGGGCTTTCCTTAGGGGTCTGCTCGTTTAATTTGATTTTACGCACGGATGAAATGTTTTGTGAAAGTTCCACTGTGGGGTGTTGTAATTAAAAGTGGTGAACTCGATACTGGCTGTTGTAGGACTGCCTTTGTCTGTAATTCAAGTGCTGGCAGTGGTGTTTTGCTCTGCAGTCAGTGCTGGCTTTTGGATGAGCTTTTCAAACAAGGTACAGCTTGGAGAGGTGCTCACCAGTTGGGAAGTGCATCTGGTTAAATGACAGGATTACTGCTTCTCCCCCCCAAAAAACTGAAATAGAAAAGAAAAGGGAAAGGCAAAAAATAACTGCACCCCAAACTCCATAAAGCCTCCAACTTTTCGTCCATGCCCAGGAGCTGTGATGTTCTTCCAATCAATCTACTTTTCCCTCTGCTCCAATGATCCTGCAGTTTGCAGGGAGAAGGGTCCTGGCTGCTTTCAGTGCTTGAAGAATGACCCTTAAAGGCCATTTCACCATCTGGCCAAAAACCACTGTGCTTCTTCCCTCCCTCCCTAGGAAGAAAAATCACAAGAAGGGGCTGAAATTGGGAGCAACCAGCATAGATGTTGCATCCATTGACTCCAAAATGACATTTGTCATGGAATAGAGCCCTGGCATTGCAGCTGTGGCTTCAGAGGAGAGATTTCTCTACAGAGCTGGCTATTCCCCATGTACAGGAGTAATGAAATATCCCATGGGCTGTGGTTTTGGAAGCTCGACCTGGCCAGCAGCAACGAGGAGTTGGGTGCTGGCCCAGGTGTGGAGCGCGGTCGAAAGCATTCCCACATTTCTGGAAGAGGAGCTGGCAAGAAGAGACTTCTTTCTGCCCCCACTTCCCCATGAACTCTCTGCAAGTCCCTCTAACAGATTGACTCCGAGTGTAGCTCTACGGCCAGAAAATCTTAGATCTTAATTTTATAATATCAGCCTCCATTCTATTTGACATTGATTTTTCTGCTAAGTCTCAGTGCAAATCCATGAATCAGCCCATGCACGATAGGAGAATGAGAAATAAAACTTAGATACTTTCATGATTCTCTTCTCTGGAGCTGGCAGCAAAACCTCAGTAAGTCACCAAAAATCCTCGGAGGAGACGCATTCCCTTGAATTTTGCTCCACCCTTTGGTAGTGAGGATTATATAAAGGAGCTATGTAAGGGACTTGTATTCCAGAGGAGAGTTGGTGGGAACTGAGGAGCTCTGGTGAGTGCCAAGCCTGTCCTTTTTGCACATTGACCTATTTCCCTGTCATTTTATCTGCACGACGCCAGCCCGATGTGAATTAGCGTGAGGGCCATTCACCACCTGTTTGATCTGTCAAGTTATGTGGGAAAGCGTATCAATTAACAGCCGTGATTAGCTCATCAGCCTGCCCATCTGACAAAACAGTCACCCCCTCTCCAGCCTAATCCCCCCGGAAAGCCCTGGCAGGGCCGGCTGCGGGGCGGCGATGCCCGCGCTCCGCTCGCTGCGGCCGGGGAGTTTCACCCCGCAGCCAGCAGGTACTCGGGTGCAATTCCCAGGAGCCTCCTGTGTTCCCTTGGAGCTTAAAAAGCTGGGACAGCGGCCAGGAAAAAGGACCTTCCGTGACCTGCTCTTAACCCCCGAGGAAAGTTACACAAACTCTTTCACGCTTGGCTGGGATCGCTGTGTAGGAGTTGGCCAAAACAATACTTTCCCTTGTGTTTGCCTACCTTATTAAATATCAATTAATATTTATGGAAGTTTATAAACAGTGCAGCTTTGGTTTCAAGGGTGCTTAGAAATCCGATCTCCTCCTCCTCCTCTCCCTCCCCCCAGCAGCATTTCTCCTGCTCACTGCTGCATGGTGAGAGCCCTGCTCCTCTCCAGGGGCTCCTGGGGTTGGGGAGCTCCTGGGACTGGGGGGCTCCTGGGGCTCCCACCCTGCTCTGCTCCCACCTCTCACAGCCTGTAATCCTTTGGGACACCCCTGGATCCCCTGTCCTGCTCATTCCTGCCAAAAATCCGATGCCAAGAAAGGCACGGTGGCACAGACAGGATCAGGCCTGATGGATTTATACCAAGTAATCTGTATTTATTGCAAGTCCATTCTCTTTTTTTTTCCCCCTATTGACACACTACTTTGTTTTAAATTATGTTTAATTTAAAGGATTTTTCTGTACCCTTATTTCCTAGGAAGAGCCTTTCTAAAAGGCTCCTGCTGATTAATTGTTGCTGGGCTCCTGCCAAGAGTTGGAAGTTTTACATGTAAAGAGAAAATACGTCTCTCTCCACTCGCCCAGGCCTTTTCTATTTGGTACTTCAGACTATTTTACAAACATATGGCCTGTCATTCAAGGCAGAGAGCACCATCCTGCTGTCAATATTTCCCTCCCCATCACCAAGATTAACATCAGAGGCTCCAGCAGCAGAGGCTGGGGTCTGGCCTCTCACCCCAGCCCCTCGCTGCTCTTTGCCATGCAGCAAACACGTCCCTGCACCAACCCAACGCGCCTGAGAAATTGCTCCTGCTCCTGCTTTCACTCCTCTGCTTATTTTTGCCAGATAAATCAACATAGCACAGATGTTCATTGCCCCATTTTTCACAGTCCCTTTTAAATTTACTCTTTATTATTTGTAGCAACTTGGAATACTTGAAGTTTAATAATATTAAAAAACAAGGATTTTTTTTGCCTGCCCTTGGCTTACCCTTCACGTCAAGCCGAGCACTGCGGTTGCTACAGTGGGGTGTGACACTACCATGGCAGAAGCTATAAAATATTATAGAGTTCATTTTCCTTTTATTTTCCAAACACAGATCACAGGCAATGCTGCCAGAGCTCTGCAGTTGTTCTGTAGCTCAGGCTGAGCTGCTCTCACAGCTGGGGGCACAGAGGACAGGGGACCACGGGATGGAGACGAGCCCACAGCAGCACCTTGGGCAAAACATCTCTGCCTGAGCATCTTTTTGTGTGAGACAAGTTCACAGAGTCACAGAATGGGTTGGGTGGGAAGAGATCCTGAATCTCATCTTGTTCCAACTCCCTGCCATGGGCAGGGACACCTTCCACTGTCCCAGGCTGCTCCAACCCAGCCTTGGACACTTCCAGGCATCCAGGGGCAGCCACAGCTTCTCTGGGCACCCTGTGCCACCTCCTCCCAGGGAAAAATTCCTTCCCAATATCCCAGGTAACCCTGCCCTCTGGCAGATAAACAACACCTCCCACATCTCACATCAGGTGAGGACACAACAAGAAGCATTGCCCCAAAGCCCCCTCCTCCCTGAGCACCCCTGCATGGATCAGGCACCTCTGGGTGAGCTGCAAAGGCTGGTGGCAGCTCACCCACCTCTCTGGGGAAGCTGTCTGCTCTCCTGGCCTTGGGTGAGAGATGCCAGATCACAGGAACTGGAGGAAAAGCAGCACCAGCCCCAGCAGCTTATCAGCAGGGGCTATCACAGGGACCATCTGAGGGCTGTTAGATAAGAGGGTGTCAGGTTTAATACATCAGACAAACCTGTGCGCTTGGCCTGCCAGACCCTGGAACCTGAGAGTTTAAGAAGAAAGGGATTTAGGGCTGGATTTCTTTCTGGGCTTCCAAAAATAAACTTCTGCAAGCCCGATTTAAAAAGCAACGTTCATTAGAGGGAGCCAAGTTTGGGGAAATCTGCTACATTGCTGCAAGCACATGGTGGGTAGTAAGGAATAGCCAAGAAAAAACTAAACAAACAAACCAATCCTTGCTAGCAAATAAACCCCTCCATCTCACACACCGTTGCTATTTTTCACTCTTTCCCTCCATATTCCCCTCCCAAACCTATCGCCATTTAATGTAGAAAAGTAGCCCTGATGTTTTAATAGCTCGGATCAATAGCAATCCCTCTCCATCTTTCTCTTTTTTAACCTCCAAAATTATTTTAGGCAAGGCTGGGCCCATTTTATCCTTATTTATTTATTACTTAATCGGTAGAGAACCCTTGAGGCAAAATAGCCTCGTTTGCAAGAAAGATCAGGTGCCAGGAGCGGCGGAGGCAGAGCCACAAATCAGTATGCAAAGCACCCCCGCCCCGCCAGGATCGCCGTGCAGCACAGGCGGTGTTTGCTTACATTACTTAACACAGTTTAACACGGGCTTTTTAAACACAACGCTTGTTTAGAAGAGCTGCGGTATGGAAGGGCAGGAAGTTGTTTCCAAAGCAGGATGAAAACTGGGAAAGGCGTTTGCTGGGGGAAGGAGCGTCCACCCCCGACAGCGCTGCGCAATCAATTTTTGCCTCGTTAACGCATCCCATGAAAGATGCTCTGCCTGTCCCTTAAGTGTTGCTCCTGCGTGTCTCCCTTAAATCCCCACATTTGTTACCGTTAATTACAATTTATACAATTTTGTTTGCCCTGGAACTGGTACAAAGTGCTGAATTATGTGGGGAGGACTTCTTTTACATTAAGAAGGACTCCCCAGACCATACAATAATAGAATTATAAGGTGGCTTGGGTTGGAAGGGACTTTAAAACACACCCAGTTCCACCCCCTGCCATGGGCTGGGACACCTTCCACTCTCCCGGGTTGCTCCAATCCCACACTGGGCATCCTTGGGAGTGGTGTCCAAACTCTCCTGGAGCTCTGGCAGCCTCAGGCTGTGTCCATGCCCCGCCCTGGGCGGTGCCAGCACCCTCTGGGGGAAGAACCTTTCCCTGATGTCCAGCCTGAGCCTCCCTGACACACTCCAGCCGTTCCTTGGGTCCTGCCCCTGTCGGTCATTGTTAGAGGTTTGCCTAAGCTGCATTTCTCCAATTGCAATGATTAAAGGATGCTCTCAATCCTTTCCCTCATCCCTGTGCAGTAATAGATCCATCACATAACTGGCCTTAAGATGTCACTTCAACAACAGCGTGCGCTGGACGGGGAAAATAGTGAAGGTTTGGGTGAAAAAGCAGGGTGAGGGATCACTGTGAACCCCATGCCACGGGCTGGAGGGTGCAGGGGGACCCATGGACACCATGCTCTGGACCCCTGACAGCAGAGGGAAGGAGGAGTCGGCTCAGGAAGGGTAACACATTCCACAGATCATCCCCCATCCTCGTGTCCAGCGGGAGCTGCAGGGGTATGGCTGCAGTCAGCCTCAATAACGAGCACCATTAGAGAGGGGGATTTAAGTGTCAGCAAACTTAAGGCTGGACGGCTGAGGGTACATTTCTTTAGTGAATAGTTTTGTTGTCCAGGGATATTTACAGCCTCTGTTGGCAGCACTGCAATAACCCCACGGTGCAGTGCTGCTTACAGAATAAAATGGCTCGCCTTAACCAAGCATACTGTAAATTTTCCAGAGCCAGTGTCCTATTGGAAGCAGGGCCTGGCTGTGTGCTCACGTTTGATTTAAGGTAACGTGTCCCTTGCTGCTCTCTGTTCCTTGGCCTTGCAGGAGATCCTCTCTCCCTGCAGGGCTTTGCCATGGGATGCTGACCCAGGACAGGACACACCGTCCCCAGGGTCACCCACGGCTCAGAGCACTGTCCCCAAAGGCTGGCAGACAGCAGAGACCTCATTTTGCAGAGATTTATGCACAGGGGTGAACTTTAGCCAGAGATGGGGATCCTTCTGCTCTCAGCCAAACCCACGAGCTCACACACGAGTCCACAGGACTGAGGAGTTCAGCCAGGTTTGTGTTTTCCATGAGTGAACCAAAGCCAGACATTTGCTTTGGGCGTGGATTTTTGTCATGCCCAGATCTGCCAATCCTGCCTGAACCCTCTGCTCCTGAATTTCAGACATTACCCCAGGAGCCTCCTGAAAGACCTGAGTGATCTCTATAGACCCACGGGAGCCACAGCTCAAGTTCGTAACAGCGATTTAAGAACTTTCTATATTTTTTCTGTGCATCTGTGTTGTTTCACATGGATACACACATGGAAAAAGAGGAAATACGCAGAAAATGAGTGAGGCAGGATGAGAAACCATTATCAGAACCATAGAAATACTCTAAGCTTTCCAAAGGGGCAGAGGAGGAGGGACAGTGAAAGCTGCCTGTTGGGCACAGGACTTTCCATGACCTCAACTCTGCTCCATGTGTCCTCTGGGAAGAGGAAAAAGGAGCAAAACACAGTTAATGATTAATTGCACAACCCAAAGCTCTCCCACAAAACCCCTTCTGACCGTGGCAGATATTATTCTCCCACTTCATAAAAGCTTACCCCCAAATCCCAGCCCGGATCGCGTGGCCCCGGAGGCCGCGCGGCCGCCGTGACCTGGAGCCAGCGGGGCTGAGCCCGCTCTTAACCCCGGAGCACGGAGACACTGCACGAGTGACCTGCCATTGATTTACAGTACAGTGAGGGGACAGTGGATTAGCAGTGTGTGTGTGGCTGGATCAGCTTCCAAGGTGGAAAACAAGCTCAGCCAGGGCTGGATCCGTGCGTGGGAAAATGCAGCGCCGCCTCCTCCGAAGCTCATCTGCAATTTACGCTCCCAGAGATGTGGGTTTTTTACAGCATCATCAATCAGTCAGTCAACAGTCCCCAGAAAGTCAAACATCCCAAACTTCCACAGAGCAGCACGGCTTGTCCTCCCACTCAGCCCTCTTGTTTGTGTTACTTCCAAGGGGAGAGATTTTCCGGAGAGGCCAGAGAAGGAAGGGAGCAGGCGGTGAACTTGAGCTGAAGGAGGTGGGAAGGAGGAAAAGTGGGAGAATGCAGCTCTCCTTCATGGCCAGTGAGCAAAACACAGCAGAAAGGAAAAACCATGACACCAGGGAACACCACTGGCACCCCCAGTAAAGATAACATTCACTCCAAAGAGACTTTTGCAGAACACCCTATTTTGGGGCTTTGGGAATGGATCAGGTTTCACAAATCCCCAAATTCTGCAGTACCTGCTTCCTTAATCCTTTGGAATGCCCTCGTGCCCAGCACACTGCTCTTGCCACACAAACTGCACGCTTTGCTGTTCCCATCCTCAGCATCCTGGCCAGGGGCTATGCAGGCTCCAGGTGTTTAACGTTGCCTTTCAAGTGGCATTTCCTCCTCCCTGCTCCTCCCAGCAGGGAAGGAAAGCCAAGGCCGAGCCCAAAGGTGGCCCAGCTGGGCAGCGAGGACATTCCCCTGCAGCGCATGTGCACACACCCAGGGCACACCATCCACCCCGAGCTGCTATGTCTCTATCTGAAGTGACACAGGCAACAAAAGGGATGTCCCCCCCGCCACCCGTCCCCATCTATTGAGTGATACAGATGGGCAGTTCGGGAGGACTGTGTGCACATATGCAGAGATGCTCTCATGTCCTTTGACCCCTCATCCCTCCATCATGGTCGATCTATAACATTTACAATCCAAAAAACAAAAGAGAAGGGAGAGTAGGGCCAGAATTCATCTTCCAGGCTGACACCTAGCGTTAATTAACGACTTAAAAATCAATGACATAAGGGACAGGCAGCAAATGACACCTCCACGCAGAGCCTGTCTGCTTTCAGGAGCAAGGAAAAAATATCTTGGAGGACAGCTTTGATGCACACACTGTACAGGAGGAGCGAGGCTGGCACCCCCAGCCCATCCATCTCTGCCACTTCAAACACCCCAACTTCCCCCACTCCAGTTTCCTCTTTCCCAACCACCACCGTGCCATGCTGGGCTGTCCCCAAGGATGGTGCTCCCAAAGGTATGGGAAGCCTGATGTGTTTGAAGATGAGCACACAGCAAAAGCACTGCAAGGTCCAAATGGGAGATGGGCTTTTAAAAGTTCTCAGAGGTCAAGAAAAATCACCTGTGCGAGTGGCCAGTGTGTCACTCATGGGGCAAGCACTCTCCTGGTGGCTGTGCTTGGCCACTGGAGCGTTCCTGCATCACCCAGCACCGGGAACACGGCCTGGGAGAGCACTGCTGCCTCCAGAGGGGTGGGAGGTGGCCATGGAGGGAAGGTGGGGATCACGGGAGAGGCTTGCAGCTCCCACTGCCCACGCAGCAATCCATGACAGTCACCACTTTGCAAACTAGTGGAGTTAAATGAACCCAAATCAATCCTCAGAGCAGAGGGTAGAGGTGTAACTCCAGCTGCTGCCCATCCCCAGGCCTCGGCACCTCTCCTGCTGGAACAGCCCCGCTGCCACAAAACTTTTGTGTGGGAGCTCTGTGGAGGGATGGTCCTGGAGAGCAGATGGCATGGGTTTTTTTTTTTCCTCTTCAAGAGCAAACCTTTCTGGAATACTAAATCTTACAGGAGCTGTAAATGTCAAATTTAAATTCATACTTTGTACCACCTTTGATTTCAAAGAGGATTACACCTATTCGCTGAAAGCAAAGCAACACCAAAGCTACATGAAATGGAATTACGACTACTTAGGCCTTTTTCTATTGCCTCTTTATATTGTTAACTCCTTCCAATTCATTAAGTCTAATCCTTATTAGGCTAAGTAACACACATATGAATAGACAGGACTGGACACAGGAGCATATGTGCCTTTTGTATCACTTCCTGGTTAATCCCCAGCCCGGGGAGGGCCGGACCCGGGGAGAAGTGGCCGCTGCTCGGCGGAGCCGGCGGAGCCGCGTCCTCCCTGCGGGAGCCCCGGGCGGCCCCGCGGCCGCCGCTTTGTTAATCCGTGCGCTCCGGAGCGGCGGCTGGGCCGTGGAAATGCGCCCGATTGCCGCGATCCCGCCGCTCCCGAGCGCGACTCGGCACACGCGGCCTCACCGGGAGGGGGGATTCTCAGGGTGGGGAGGGATGAATGGATGGGAAATGCGTTTATAGCGAAACGATTTCTAGTTTGCCACCTTTCCAAAGCATCGTCCCAGCAGCAGCGTTCTCTCCTTCCCTGGGCGCTCTCTGCTCTGTTCATGGAATTGCAGCTCAAGCAGCAAGAATGGGAGAGGGCTAAAATCTGCTGAAATCTGCTAAAATCTGCACCTCGCACGGACAGTGCCTCTAGCAATGTGCCTCTTGCACGTTTATAACCTGGAATTGCGACAGGAAACACTCGGCTCCACGTACAGCAGCAGCAGCCTCTCCCCTCATGTGCTCTCTGCAGAAAAAAAAGGGGGAAATTCTCCTTTCCCAGGCAAGATTTAAACCAAAAACGACCTGCGTGGTTCCACAGCAGTGAGTGAGGCAGGAATCAAAGTATATAAAATATATATTTATACAGCACCAGCGTTGCTCATAGTGTTTTAAAAACAATAAAGCAGCAGCTTATATAGTCTCTTGCATATTGGGGACATGAAATAAAGCCAAGAGAGGAGCTGGAACATCTAATTCCCTGGCTACACGGAAGAGAGAGTGATTCAGGTTTACAGGGTGCCATTCAGTTTTATGACAATATCTCCTAATACAGCAGGTTTATCAATTGAGCAAAAAGGCACAACGGGGTGTGTTATTATTGGAGCCTAATCTCATGCCTCGGGTGTGTTGTGCGAGGCACGGGGGCAAAAGGCCACACCACTGTGTGATTATCCAACAGCAATGCTCACTCAGGACGCCGTGTCTGGATTATAAAGTGGATTGGCTCGGGGTTTAAAATGAAATGTTAACATTTGTTGCTTAGGTTTCAGCCGAGGATGGATCTCCCTGCTGTGGGTGTGAAGAATGGAGAGCACAGGCAGAGGAAAAGGAATATCCTGCTTGGTGTCATCGAGTGTCCTCTTGGCTGCCAGGCTGCCCATGCCCATGTACCCACACTCTGGGGAAGAAAGGATCTTCCTGGGCCACAGGAAGGACCCAGGACACAGAGTTATGTACATAACCAAGAAGCAGGAGTTAGCTCCCCTCAGAAAGCCTCCCTGAGCAGGTCCCCAGTACATCAGATGTTCCTGGCTGAAGGATGGTACTGAGCTTCCCTCCTGGATCCCTGCCTGGGAAGGAGCCCTGCTCAGGCCTCCTCTTCCCACCCCTAAAATGGGTCTAACCTCACTTCCCCACAGATGTTCCCAAGGTCTAAGAAGCCTCCTGAGATCCTGGACATGTCCACCAAGCATTAAATGGCCCCTTGTGCAAGAGCCACGGAGTGAAAGACTTGTTGCCCAAATGGGGTAAATTGCTCCTAAAAACAGGTCCCCTTTGGGCCAGTGGGATACAGGGGCACATGCTGCACCCCCGGAGGGAGAACAGAACCCTACAGGTTTTAATTAGCACTCTTCCAGCAGCAAAGTTCCTGTCTATTGTCACTTAATTACTGTGTATCTACCCCAACAGACATTAAGCTTTCCCTATGACCTCTCGCTCCCTACACCCTTGTCATTCTCTCTCTCAGAGCCCCGTGTGACACTGGGGAAACACGGAGCAACTTCTTAATTAATTGGACTAATTAGTCTCCTAGATGGCTGGACAGCTGGACCCTATCTCGGCCCTGATCTCCTCGTGGAGGGAACAATCAAATCGCGGTTTGTTTCTCCGGACTTGACAAAGTCCCGGCGCTGCCGTGCTCTGTTCCTATTAACCCGAGTCCCCCGGGAGCGCCGGGCAGGATGAAGACGTTTTCCCTTTGGCTAATGAAGTCCACAGCAAGACCAGCCTGTCGCCAGAGCAGCACCTGGAAGCCTCAGAAAGGTCAAGGTTTCCTCTCAGCCCCATCCCTCTTTGCAGGGTTTATAACTTTGCTCTGCCTCCGAGCCCTCCCCGCTGGGCTCCAGCCCTACCCTGTAACTCTTCACACCTTCCAAAACTACCTCAGTGCCTTTTTAAAACCTCTGAATCAAACCTGATTTTGCAAAAAGGACCATATTTGATGCCCCTGAAGGGGGATTTTTCCCTTCCGTGTCCACACACATCAGCACCCGGGACTGGGCTCCCTCCCAACAAAGCACTCACTCCTTTCCCTGCTCAATAAACTGCAGCATTTTCCACTCAGGCAAAGGTTTGGACCATGCCACAGTCACAAGGGTTAACCTGCACAGCTGGATTTTCTCAGACTTTTACTGTTTCCCTGCTTTTTTGCCTTTAGACATCTCAGAATCCCTTTGATTCACAATGGGAATATGGGGAATAATGGTTTCAGGCATTCTGCCATACATCCTGCCACACAGCCACACACCAAAAACTAGAGAGAAAAGATAAAAATATTTTCTGTTTCTGGAGAATTTTTGCAATTCTGAGTGCTGGGATTTTATTCCTGATCTGCTGGGTCTGAACTCCACCCAGAAGCAAAGACAAGGATTATTTTTTTTCCCACCCTGTCTCTATTATTTCCTTAGGAGCCACAAGCTGCTCTCCCCAAACGATACAGCTTTAAAAGAAACTGGGAACAGCGAGTATCCATCTGGAGATTTATATAAAAAAAAAAAAAAAATACACTTGGTGCATTTTGGAAGCAAATTCCAAACAGCTGAAGGCTGCAGCAGGAGGGAAATGGGAGGCAGCCACGGTGGCTTGGCAGACGAGAGGCAGAGGACCCGTTAGCTGCAGGAGCAGCAGCAGCCGCAGAAAAGAGACAGCAATCGAGTGCTGAAACACGCCCGGAGCGGGCGGCACTCGCGGGGGTGTGAAAAGGCTCGGGATTCGTTCAGAGCAGCATCCAGCTCCCCCGCAGGACTCAGTTTGGTTGAAAGCAAAACGAGGAGTGAGAAAAGCCCTTCCCCAGCGCAGAGACAGACACGAGGTGTCCCCTCCCCTTCTACAGCCCGCCAAGAAATGGTCACGGGGGGAAATGGAAATAAATGACCGAGAGCATCTGGGCAGGCTGTTCCCTCCCGGGAACTTTCCCGAGTACAGGAAGTTAAACACAGAGGGGAACAGGAGGAGCTCAGTTCCCCGAGCTGCTCAGGAGTCTGCCAGACCTCAGCTCCATCAGCCCTGTGCAGAGCTGGGAATCCAAAGCCCTGCCTGCTTTAGGGGACGGCCACTGCTCCAGAACCATCACCCAGGCTCTCAGGTCACGGACGAGATTGAAATAAGTGGGGAAATGGAACAAATAATACAAAAGGAAAAGACTATTTTCCAATAATTTATCCTTTCAGGGCATGCTACAGCAGATAGAGGTGACCAAATTTCAGGTGCTTTGATCCTTAGACAAGAAAATGATCAACTATCCAACTCTAGGAGTGCTGCAGGACCAGCTCAGCTTTGCTGGGAATTATCATGTTCCTCAGCCAGGGCTTTGTTTAGGTCAGAACCAGCAAGTCCCTGAATTCCTGCAAAAAAGAAATAACTGAAAGAGTGCAAGGCACCACTGGAGTCTGTATTGCCCAAAATCCAGAGCTGTGGACCAGCAGATCCCTGGATTTAACTGCCAGCAAGACCCACTGAGCTAATCCTGCCTGGCCTCCACCCTGGCCTCACACCCAGGAATTTCCCAGACACAGTTCCAGTGGCTCATCCACAACTTTGTTCTTTTCCCCCAATAAATGGCATTTTGTTTTATAAAGACATTCAGCCTTTATTTATAAGACTTGTGAGTGATGGAGCATCTACCATATCCCCTGGCAATTTTCTCCAATGGTTAATTACTGTGACTGTCAAAACACACACTTCAATTCTCATTTGAATTTCTCTGCCATCAGTTCCCAACCACGGAACCTTGCTGTATATTTTATTTTTTCTCTTGTTCAGCTTTAGAGTCTTTTACTGTCTCTTATTCTTCCCTGAGTTGGTATTTGTAGATTATGACCACATTGTCTTTTAACCTTTTCCCACGTAAAGATTGGTTTGAACTCCTTGGCACCTGATATAAGATTATCCTAATGCACTTCTGCACTGCCGAGGGGCTGCAGGGAGGGCCAGGGACTGCACGGATATAAAAAAGGCAATCAAGCCCTAAAAAGTGACCTGTACAACTCCCTCACCACATCCACGCTGCCTTTCTGCATGTTGCCTAAACCAGGGGCACTTAAACACACAGAGGATGAGGGTTTAGAAGGCAAAGACACCCAAACACCCCCAGCAGTTTGGCTGCTGCTCAGACCCACTGCCCACATCTGAGCCCACAAACCATCCCAAGGATGGCACAGCCTCTTTCCCAGTGACTCCCAGTGCCTCCATCCTCTTCCTGGGGGGAGAGAAAATCCTGAATGTGTCCCCCCCCAGCAGAGCCTCGTTCCCCCTGCTGATCCTGGGGAGCAGCTTCCAATTCACTGGCAAAGCACCAACTATTACCTTTTTAACTCGTGCATTTTCAATACATACAAAGAACATGTACAACAAGGTTTTGCTGTGGTCAATAATCCCTGAAATGATGTTTTCAACAAACCTCATTTCAAGTCTAGATCTGGAGTAGAGAAGTGATTGGATGAAAGGCCATTATATGACTGCTGTAATTTATTCTGCAGAGAGCTAAAACCACCAATTATCTGACATGAATGACACCACTTCTTTTTCTTACCAACACAAAGGTGCACAGTATCTATTTTCCGAGATCTAATTTAAATTTTAAAAAACCTCCTATGTTTAAATAAAAGGTGGCAGATACAAACCAGCTCGAGTCAGAAACACTGAGCAGAAGTGAGAAATCTCAACTGAGGCAGGAGCTGCATCCCTCAGTCCCTGGGTTCCACTTGGGATCCTCAGGAAGCAGCAGTGGCTGCATTAACTCTGCTTACAGGCAGCAGGGCTGGCAGGAGTGGGTGGTTTGTTACTTTGCAGTGGGGCTCTAAAGAGGGGGATTTTGTTTTCCCACGAGCTAAAATGATCCACGTTTTGTGATGCAGAATTTGGCTGGCAGACACACCCCACACTGGCCTGGTTGAGTTTCTCATCTGGTGCCTTGGAAGGTGCAGCAGCCAAGCGCCTTCAGCAGGCGACAAAGTCAACCAAAAAGCCCAGAAAAGTCTCTGTCTGAAATCAGAAATGCTTATTTAAGGGGCAGCACCCTCTGCTGTGTTCCCCATCCACGACACCTTTCTCTGGCTGAGGAAACCAGTGACCCACTTGCTGGACCAAATTAATTAAATCCCATTCACTCATTAACACCAACGAGCGAGCGAGTGCTTATTTTAGAAGCGCAATTATTTCCCGTCCTCTCCTCCAGAAGGACCCTGGCCCCCAGTAACCACTTGTGTGGTGTTCCTGAGGCTGCCCAGGGTGCTGAGGCTCCAGGAGAGGTTCTGCAGCACCAGCTGGAGCCCAAGCAGTGGCCAAGTGTCCCTGGGGCCGGTGCTGAGGCGTGGAGGGAGCTCAGCGGTGCCTCGGTGTTAATTTACTGCAGGGAAAGGCTACTGCTGCTGTGAGCAGGGCAACACCTTTAAACTGACAAATGTGAGTGACACAAGTGACAACATCTCGCCAGTCTGCTGCAAGGGAACGGAGAGGAGCAGCCTGGATCGTAAAACACCGCCTTTAATCTTCCACCACGAGAAAAAAAAAAATTACAAGCAAGAGCAGGAAGATAAATATAATTACAATATTCTGAAAAGCTCTGTACATATGTGCATCTATCTCGAATATTCACCTGGGGAATTGCAATGGCTTTGTGTGCTGGGGAAGGTGGGAACCCTCAGCCCTGAACAGGCAAAGCCAGCTCCTCACTTCAACCAGAGCATGGTTTGAAGGTGACAAATTGAGACCAGACTGAGGTTTTCCCCTTTCATGTTTGATTCAGGGCTGGTTTCTGGAGCCTGGTATAGGACAGTGAGTAAAGTGGGCAAGGCCCCTCTGTACCAAACTCAATATCTGATCATCCTGGCAGATGGACAAAGACAGCACCTGCACAGGAGCCTGGGCACCCCTCCCTGGCCCTCAGCACATTCCAGGGATCCCACTGACCTGCTCACCCGCAAATAACAGAAATTAATGTCTGATCTGGCATTTGGAAACCTCCGAATGAAATGATAGGATCATAAATCCACGATGTTCCTTTGAAATGTCATTAGCATTGCCAATGCTTCAGGCCGAGCCTGAGCCCGAAACCATAAACAATCCCAAGGAAAACAGCAGTGCTCCGAGGTGAGAAAACCACCCTTTCTGGGATAGGGACCTACACTTCCCTAAACTAGCTTGAACCTATTGCAGCAGCTCCTATTTATCTCCAACAACGACTTCATAAACTCCAATTCCGGGGCTAAAATGAAGGCAAACACTTTTTATGGAGTGCCTCAGTTCATTTAGTTCAATCCATCACGGCTCTGTTGCTGTGACCGGGAGCGGAGCCGTTCACGCCGGGCGGGTTTATGCCGGCACGGCCCTGCGGGGATGGGAAGTGAGATGACTCGGAGCTGTCACTTCCTCCTCCCGATGTTTTACAGCCACTGCTGCTGCTGGAGGTGGTTTCTGCTTTTCCTATCGCGGTGACATCTGAGTGCCACTTTCAATGAGGCCAAATGGCCAAGTTCTAGCGGGCTTTGGACACTGGGAATTAATCAAAGTTCAACGTTTACGTCCCGCGCTCATTCATCAGTGGGAACAGCCAACACCACTCCAAGGGAGGACACCTGGCTTCTCCTTCTGCTTCGCTTTCCCAGCTCTGCAGAACAGGGGAAGTTTGGTCACAGAGAGCCAGTTTGGACCAGCACAGCTGGTCCTGTTTAGCATAAACCCCTCAAATTCCCTGTCTGATCTCGGGCATGTCACCAACCTGCCTGGGAAGCCAGTTGATCAGCTGGAAGGAGGGATGTGTGACACGCAGAGCTGTGTCTGCCGAGTTAAATGCCGGTTATTTTAACCCTTTCCTAGGGTTAGCCACAGGGATGGGAGCTGAGCCATCTGCCTTGGGATTTTTGGCATCCTCCTTTGCCAGGACAAACCTTGAACACTTCCATTTTACCTTTACCCTACGCGCTTTCAAAAAACCCACAGCGGGGTGATGATGCAAGAGTAGGCACAGTGAGAAGGTAACTTTTTCTGGAAGCTTTTCAACATAGGATTTGATGGATTTTGGATTCCTCCTGCTGGCAAAGCGCAGGAGGAGAGGGGGCAGCAGGCAGGCTGGGAGGTACCCGCAGCTCTGCTTCTCCTCTCCCCGCTGCGGGCAGGAGACAAAAGCGAGGGATGCTCCTGCGACTCGCGGCTCCCTGGCGCACACGCTCCCTGAGCTGTTGATCTGCAACATATTGTCCGTGACTCACTGGCGTTCCAGGAGCCCAGCGAACACGCTGGGAGGAGGGAGGGACGCCCCGGCCGTCCCCGCGCTGCCAAAGCAGAGCCCCGTGCCAGGCGCCGCGTTCTCCACCCACGGAAAAACAGGGCAAGGGCGCGCAGCCCTGGGAGCGAAGCGGAACCCTTGAGAGATTTAACTCATTAAACGCGCCGCGTGTGATGGAGATGTTATCCAGCCCGCGGTAAGGAGGGCTAGGAAAGAGCTGCGGCTCGGTTTTAAAGCGGCTGCTATTGAGATGTTTTAAGGAGCGCGAGTGGGCGAGTTTGCGTGGACAAGTGCAGGGGAGAGGGAGAGAGCGCGCACGAGCAGGAGAAAGAAATATTACGTGAAATAAAGAACCAATTAAAGGGGGGACACAGTCTCTTCAGAATGATTGGCTCTGTCTAAGCAGGGAACTGGAGCATTTAACCTTTTGTTTGTGTTTCACCCAAACGTTGCCTCGCTCTCTGCTGGGGTCACAACCAGGTCACAGCCACAACCCCTCCCGGCCGCTGTAAATCACCGGGGCTGTGCCCGCCTGGCCTCCACCCGGCCCTTCCCACCCCTGGAAGTGGTACTGGGACGGCAACCAGGCACAAATGGGATTGTGGCGGCTGCCGTTTGCTCCTGAAGAGCCGGGAGAAACCCCGAGCAGAGCAGGAGGGATTTTGCGGTCCGCGGACACTTCTCCATCAGTGGGCCCACGGCTGAGGTTATGGCAGCTTTACAACGGGACTGATCCACCCCGGGATCACTCTGGCAGCAAAGCTGGCACTTTTGATTTTAAATGTGGGTTTAACTGTACTACAAAAATAATATTTCCACCGTTCTCTTGGGGTGCAGGAATAATCCAGTATTTGTACCCTAAATCACATGTATTGAGCGCCCCATCCAAAGCTGGAGGAGCTCATTCCACAGGCTGCCTTCAAGGGGATGTTCTGAAGGGATAGAGCCAGAAGAAAGACTGGATTTTATATAATTAATAAATAAAAAGCTTTTTCTGTAAGCAAGAATTTTTCAAACAAAGTAAAGTTACTCAATCTTCCCCCTTCTCAGAGAAAAAGAGAATCCAAAATAGCCAGAAAGTTCTTGTGAAATGGATCAGGCAGAGGGCAATTTTCTCACTTACATTTTGAAAATTGAGACCGATTTATAATGAACCAAATCCCTCCCTTCTGCCCAGGTTTCCAATAAAAATATGTAACTTTTGGAAGCCTGCTAGGAGGGAAGGAGTTATTGCCTCCTTGGCAGTTGGCTAAACAAGTGCTGAGAGGCAGGAAGAGAGAGGTTCCTGCTCCATCTATCCATCCACACAGAGCTCAGCTGATTTACCTGGGAATCAAAGGAATTGTCTCACTCCCTCTCTGCAGGCTCAAGCCCTTGGATCATTCCCCACGCTGGAAGCCCGAGTGCCGGCACAGCAGGGCTCCCACACCCAAAACCACTGCGGACCGTCCTCTGCTCCCCCAGCAGCAGCCTGCCCTTCGGGCTGCTCTCTGAAACACTGGGGGCAGGAGCCAGGTGTGTCACCTCATCCCCGCTGTGTCACAGCCCCTGCCTTCGGGACACCCTCACATCCCGCGGGAACGTGCAAACTCCTGTCACGGCCAGCTGGAGCACGGGCACAGCACACAGCACACAAAACACCGCGGCCATCTCTGCCGCTGTTCTTCCTCACTGCGTGTCCTTCACCCATATCACAAGCGCTGCTTCTCTCCCAGCTCATCATCTGTGTATTAACTCTCGATTAGCTCGGAGCTGGCCCAATTTCTGGGCCCCCCTGCTGCAAGGCGTTAATGGAGGATTTGCAGCAGCAAAGCGAAACGGCCTCTTTGCCCAAGAGGCTTTCACTTAAACATAAAGCCAGAGCGGGAGAAATCCAGCAGCCGCTGCTGCCCCCATCCCTCTCCCACCTGCGAAGTGGAGGAGGGATCGAGGGAAGGGCAGCCCGGGGTTCAGTTACACCGCTGTTCTCTGCCTCCACACCTCCACACACTCTCGCTGCCTGCTCTTCGCTGCTTTCACTTTCACAGCCGCGAGCAAAATAAAGCACGCGGAGCAGAAACACATCCCGGGATTCCACAGGCCCCGGGATCACAGAGTCCCAGAAGGGCTGCGGTTAGAAGGGACCTTAAAACTCATCCCATTCCACCTCCTGCCATGGACAGGGACACTCCACTATCCCAGGTTGCTCCAAGCCTTGACCAGCCTGGCCTTGGACACTGCCAAGGATGGGACATCCCGCTGTGGCCCAGGAGCACTGGGACCCTCTGCCACCCCCAGGACCCTCTGCCACCCCCAGGACCACTTCATTTCTGGAGGGAGGTACTCATGTGCTGACATCCTTCTGCTAAACCTCCTCCCTGCAGCCAGAGAGAGCCCAGGCACCTCTTGGAGTCCAGGGCAATAATGTAATTTCCAGTATCAGCCAAAGCCAGACAAAGTGGGAAGCAGGGCCAAGCTGGGCTGTGCTCTCAGACAGAGGGAGGGGGCTCTGCTGGTTCCAAACATTCAGAAGAACCAGCCCAGAGGTCCTGGCTCAACACCACACGTCAAACATGGATCGAGTTCTGTTCACACAGATCCCTCACTTAGGAAAAAGAGACAACCCACCCTAAAGATTCCTAATGTGCATTGCTAACTGCACACTGCACCTCCAATCATTTGTATGACAGAGAAGGAACCTAATCCTGAATCTGAAAAACTATGTGATGGAGGATTTACAGTATTAGAAGGCAAACAGTGGCAGGTGTAATTAGGAGAAAAATTTGTCATGCTCTTGACTCTAGGAGAGAATGAAAGGTCTGGAATAGCAATCTCCCAAGTGTTTACCCAATGTGAGCGCACACAAGATGGAAAGCACATTTCCGACCACGGACAGATTAATATTTGATGCCAGAAAGAGAAATGCACGCTGTTCATGTTTATTTAGGATATTGTGAAATACAGTGAAATTTGCAATTTTATTGGATTCAGGGGTTCTGTGTTTTTGAAAAGTCCTAAGCTACTGTATGTTGGATAAGAAGCACATATGTTAGGAGTTTAGACATGCCAGCTGCAGGGAATGAGAGGGCTTCCCCTCCCCCTGATTTTAAAGAAGAAAAAAAAAAAGATATAAAAAGATTAGCCGCAGGATAAACTGGGAAAACTCCACTGAGCTTTCTGTGTCTCTTAATACTAATTTTAGTGGCTAGAACTGACACAAAGGAAAATTATATCTGGGTTACTTTGTCAGCCACTGCAACTCTGAGACTCTGTGGTGTTAAAGCAACACTCTCGTCCAAGGGGCTGTGGTGGGACCATCCTGGGGGTGCTTTGCTCTGCCCAGTGAGGGAGGATTTCAGGGACACGTGGCCATGGTCACCTCCCTGTCCCAGGAGGGTTTCCTGCACTCCAGGCACTTGCAGAGCTTTGCTCTGTGAGGACACAAACACCCAGTGCTGCCCCGAGAGCAGGTGCTCCTTTGGCAAGGTCTGCCAGCCCTTCCTGAGCAGCACCTCGGTGCTGAGGCTTTGCCACACACATTCCCAGGGTGGTGACAACAAATAAATCAGCAGTGCATGGTGTGGACAGGGTGAAATTCTCTTTGTCATCACATGTGTAATCTGCTCTTCCATAGCCTGGCTCCCAAAACCTGCCCCTGCCCACAAACCCCAACAACTCCCCTGCCCTTTGGACACCTCAGAGCCCTTCCAGGAATTACCTTTTTTCTCCAGAAGTTAAAAGTCTAATCACACACAAAGCAAAGCAACAAAGAAAATGATCTGGATGTGTATAAACCACGTACAAACCCTTGTGCACATCACCACCCTTCTGGCCCTCATTCTGAGTGGGATTTTACACGTCCCTTCCTCCTCTCCCAGCTCAGGGCCCTGGCAAACCAGACCCTGTGACCTGCTTTTGGAGAGTTTGACTGTGCTAGTCCTGGGATAAACCTCAATTTCAGCACAAGAGTGGCACAGGTCAGGCTGGAAAAGCAGCACTGAGTTTTCCAGCCCATCCCTGTGCCTGGAGGCAGCTCCTGCAGCCTCACTGCACATCCCTGAGTCACTGCAGAGTGCTGTCCCCATGCCTGCATGGCCTTTGTCCCCTCAGCTTTTCCAGATGCCTCCTGGAAATCCCAGCTGGAACGGGGATGAGGAAAGGAAATCAGGATATTCTAGGTGGAGAAGAAGGAGGCTGTTACTTTGCTTCTCTCACTCCTCTGCCCGGTTGTGAGGCCAATAAAAGGGATATATTACGCTCCTACACATCATTGGGCAGGAGAGGAAGTGTGTGACAGCTTCCATATTCCCCACACGGGCAAGGAGGACGGGAAAATCCTCCTCTCCCACTCGGGGTGCCCGGGCACCTCTCAGTGATCCATCGCCCACAGAGGGATGGGCTGCAGCAGCAGACACGGAATCTGTGCTGGAGGAAGCACTGGAGAACAGGGAAAGGGATGGAGAGGGACAGGAATAAAGGAGGGAATACATGGAGGGAGGCCAAACCTGGGAAGGAAGAGATCTGTGCAAAAACAGCAAGGAAAGGATGACTGGTGAAAGTAATAAATAAAGCCGGGTAATGGAAGAGGCTGAGAAGAGGTAGGAAATGTTATCCCTGGAGTGCAGAGGGAGGAGGGGAGGGCAGAGCCGGGGCTGAGGTGGGAGGAGAACTCGTGGGAAGGTTCCCGGGCACCTTGAGCCATCCCTGCTCCTGCCGCTAAAACCGGGGAGCGCCCACGAGGGGCGGGGGCTGCGCCAGCCCAGCCCCGCAAAGCCGGGGAGCCCCGGGCCCTTCCCCGGCGCGGCCGGCGAGGGCAGCGGTGGCCCCGGGGAGCGGGGAGAGCTCCGGGAGAGCTGCAGGAGGTCTGCCCTGAGCCCCGCGACGGCTAAAACACGCTCCGAACTTCGGGAGGTAAAAACACCCTGCCTGTCAGACGGGACCCCGCTCCCTCCGAGCGTGGCACAAGCCCAAATCCATTTCTAGAACCCCCCAAAAACCCCCATTTGACAAAGCACACGCTGAAGCCTCCTCAGAGGTTTGCACGAGACAGACTTTGCCATGAACCCTCTGCAGCTAAAATTAGTATGAAAATGGTGGTGTTTCATAAAAGAAAGATATGTGGATGCCCGTAAGTGCCATTTTATTTCTCAGTGAGAGGATAAAGTGTTTTTTCCTACATAATTTTTGATGTAGAGGCTAAATTAGGCCCGAGAAGAGGGACAATACAACTTTAAACATCATTAGTATTCAGCCTACGTAAGCCAACCAACAGCAGTTATGTATTTTTGCAAGTATGCATATAATTTATTGTGGAGAACACAATTTACATGGGTAGTCGATGCCTGTTTTATAGCCTCACAAATAGATGTATGAACTCAAGCATATAATGGCTCAACCAGCAGGCGCAAATACGTTCTAAATCTTCTAAATGTGCTTCACAAAAATGTAACTGAGGAATATAAAACAGATCAATTCTTGCATGTTATATATTGGTTTTTGATTTACAAATCTAATCTGGGAAATTTCTTTAGAAATGAGTGGATTTTTTTTTACTGAACTTCTTCTTTTACAGGATTGTGCCAGTCCAATCCTTGAGGATTCCCTCCTGTATATGGCTGGGTTTAGAGGGTTTTTATTATTATTTTAATCTATGTAGAGAATACAGTATATATTTGTGGCATTTGATTTCATAGCTTCCTGTGTGTCCTAGTGCTAATTTCCTAAGAAAACCCTTTTCTGTTATTTACAGTCTCATAACACGCAGTGTGCTTTATCTATGCTGGCCCTAATTAGCTTCCCAAAAATAAAAGGGAAGGGAAAAAAAGGAAAAATAAAAATAAATAAATAAAACCCCAAACACATTACTGTGTGGATCCTTGCACATCCTAGAAAGTTGGCAGTTTCATTTCTAATTCAGGTGCAGGGGAAAGATAAAATCTGGGTGTCTGGAATAAAACACATTTCTAATGGGATGGAACGACAATCCCTTATTACCTCCCACCATTTTTCTCATAGTTTTGCTCCAAGTACAGCAAATCCCTGTGCTATATTTTTTCATAATGTATAGCTTGCTATTACCTCTCAAGAACAATTTTTATAGAGAGGGTGCCCTGTTCAATAGATCTGTAGTGTCTCCAAGGGGGAATTCACACAGGGGTTTATTTATGGTTACACTCAACTGTACCATGTTGCCAAGCTTCCCCCTTTGGATTTGTCAAAAAAAATATTCCTTTCTCCACCAAAGCCTCTGCATCACATGGGTATTAAGATATAAAGGAAATAATTATTTTGCCCTTTTTAAGACCCTTATAGCACTTGTCTGATATAACATCAAAAGAATAATAATAATTAGAAGAACAAAGTTGGATGTTTGAATATCAGAGAATGAATATTCCAAAACACAGGTTTTGCTTTGAAGCCTGGATTATCTGGAATCTCCAGAAAGATGATTGTTGCTGCCTGATTGTATGTTTTCTGACTCCCATATGAAGCATTTATCTGTCTCCAAAGGGTTTTGGCATCATCTTGGCTTATACCAGAGCACAAACAAATTAATTCTGTCACCCCCCTCAAATATTCTTCGAGTTAGATTCAATTTTTAGCCCTTTCCACAAACACACGATATTTCTGGTCCGATTCATTATAAATTTTTAAAAAACCACAGGAATTTAAAATCTAAAGAAAAAAACACTGATCACGAAACAAAATAAATCCCACCTTGTGCTGACCTTTCCTCTGGCATTAATTTCCTGTGTCTGTCTGTGTCATTTTGGGTCCCTGTCTCACATGGGCACTGGCAGCGATCCACAATTAATCCCATTTATTACAAACCCCTTTGGGGAGCAGGACTGGGACCCTCAGCCCCCAAACCCCTGCTCACCCCAAACCCCAACACTGAGGAACAAAGAGTTTGTTCTGCTCGAGGTGGGACCAAGGGCAGCCCCAACCTGCTGCCCAAACCCACCTGGAGGGACAGAAATATGGGGGAGCTCAGAGCTGCAAAATAATTTACGAGTTCTACTTGGAGGGAGAAGGGAAAAAAAAAAGCAGCAATGTCATTTAAGGTCTTGGAGATGTTTTTGTTTGGGTTTTCCAGAAATAAGAGCAAAGGCAGAACGCTTCACTCTCAATCACGGCGACAAAAAGAAGCAGAGATTAAAACCCAGTGAATTTTGCTGTCTCTCTCTTGCAAGAGCACATTAAAAATACTTCTTTCTCCACTGGGAAGACTATCTGATTTTCCACAAAAGGAATTAGTATTTCTATTTTTAACAGTATAAAGTCTACAGCTTGTCTATGGAAAGATCAGTGTCCCAAGTGGCAAAAGTTCTGAGGAAAAAATCCAGGTTAAAGCACGGCGGCTCCTTCCAGGGGGATTTTTATACACCAGGAACTGAGAGGGAGCCCAAACTCACTTCATTTAGGACACCAGAAAACCATCACAACTTTGAACAGAGACATTTAAACAGAAAAATATCAATAGGTCATGGAAACATCCAGGAGGAAAAAAACTCTTTGGAAAGTTAAAATGAGTAAGATGACAAAGGAGCACCTAGAGACAGTTCTGCTTAAAATAACAAATGTAAATGTTTCTGTGTAAAAAAACCATCATTGGATCACCTGAGGATAATTCTCTAGGGCCAGCCACTGCAGCTGAAAAGGGAGAGAGCTCTCTCCTCTGGAAAATCAGGCCCATGCAATGCCTGGCAGCTCCAGGTGACTGAAAACAGCACCAGCACAACCTCTCCACCCCGGGGCACCAGGGGGTGCAGCAGGGAGACCCCAGCCGCAGCTTCCCAGGGCTGCAGGATATTGATTTATCTGCCTGGACATCCAGATAACCCCAAAAGGGAAGGGGTTTAGGTGACAGCCAAGTGACACGAAAGCCCAGTGTCCTCAGTAAGGAGGTTCTGCCTAAACCTTGCACTCCCTGATGACTGTAATTAGTAATTCCCCTCGAGGAGCCAATCCACACTTGTTCCTGTGGTTAAAGTGTCACTGGACACAGGGATCATCCTGCCCAGCAGTTCTGAAAATGTGGCTTTCCAGGTGGGAGTACAACTGGAGTAAAATTTCCACACCAAGGTACGTGGAACATCCCCACTTCATTTTAATTGATCCTGCCAGGCAAGATTGATTATCTGCAAAGGGCATATTAACACTGCAGAGGTAAACAAGGAGCTCTGCTGGCAGGGAGCAGCAGCACCGTGAGAGAGCAGGGGCTGCTCTGAGAGAGAACCCAAAACCAAAACCCTCTGGGGAAACGGGGAAAGCCAGGAAAACTTCCAGTGGCCTTCCTGAAGGAAGGGTGGTGAGGATGGCTTGGGAAGGAGGGCAGTGCTGGTGTCATGGTTCAGCCTGACAGCTCCTGCCAGGGTTTGGGGAGGATCTCCATCATCCCACCAGGATCCTCGGGCTCCCACTGCGCAGCCCTCTGCACACACCTGGCTCAGGGCCTCTCTCCAAGACAAGCCTCCAAAGAAGAAGGCTGCCCCCAGCTCTGATGGACCTGGGAAAAAGCTGAATGGCCTCAAGCTGCCCAAGGGGAAGTCCCAGGCTGGGTTTGCTCTGGGAGAGCCCAGCACACTTGCCAGACTCCAGGTCTTGGAATACCTGACACAGCTCAATCCATCATCTATTTCCTCTTTCCCAACTCCAGCTTTGCTAGGATGCTGCTACACAGATTACTTCTATCTAGGGTTGCAAGGAAAAAACCCTCTCTTTCTCCTTCTAAGGTGGACTAAAATAATAATAATACTGTGAGAGGACCCACATGCAGGGCTGAAGTCACATCCTGTTCGTTCATTACAGTAACAAATGTGTTCGACAGTAATTATCCAAAGGGGAGAATTCCAAATCTTCTCATCTTGCTCTCTCCTAATTAATTAATAGTTTAAATGTCATCATGATGGGAAGTGCTCATCAGAAGCAGAATCTGCTGCCATGATTTACAACTCTGCCTCCAAAGGCTCTGAAGCAGTGGCACCCCAGGGTTAAATTTAATTCAAAAACCTAAGGCTCTTATTGCTCTCCTCTCCAGTTTAGCACTGAAACTCCCCATCGAGCCAACGGTGTGAAGGGAAGATGCAGGGAGCACTTCCTTCCCCTGCAATTTTTTTTTTCCTTTCCATCATTAAGTTGGAAACTGAAAGATTAAATTAAAATTAGTCGTTTGTCAACTTGTTAGAGATTTGTTGCAGGAGGTAATTGAGGGCCAAGCCTGCTGTGGAGCCGAGCAGAGCTGATCTAAAGAGGGGCCCTGGTAGTCGGTGAGAGCCTGTGTCAGCTCTAATCCCGGCTGGAAAGGGAGCTCAGCACTCCAGCTGGAGAACAATGAGGAGAAGGAGCCGCCTGCTCAGAGTGCCACGGTCCTTGTTCCCAGCCAGCTCCGAGCATTTAGCCAATTAGCCAGCACAGCTCTCCTCTCCCAGCAATCCTGGCCTGGAATAATTACAATTTGCACTTAGTGGAGCCTCTCCTGCTGCAAGAGGTTTGCCCAGTGCTTGCAGCCAGGAGTGAAGTGGTGATGGAAAGGCAGCACCAGCCCGGAGTGCCCAGGAGCAGAGAGGTCTCTGAGCACAGGGAAGCCCTGCAGGGCTGACCCTTGGTGGTCCCCCAGTCCAGCTCTCCAGGCAGCTCCTCCAACCCAGAGCCACCAAACCCATGCTCCTGGGAAGGGGACACAGACTCCAGTCCTTAAACCACTGGAACTGGAGTTTCACAACCCTGCCACTTCCTGACTGTGCAGCCCCTGCAGCAAACCCACACCCTGCAAGAGCAGGGACTCATCTCAAAGACACGAGTCCAGAACAACTGACACATTCTCCATCCTTTGGATTTCTTTTTAAAGAATTACTTTAACTAAACAAACCAATGATGCTTTTCAGGCTGCAATGAAGAATTCTGCCCACATAATTCCAAACAAAACCCTGGCTAGATTATCA
The DNA here is from genome assembly GCA_013398075.1 of Notiomystis cincta. Taxonomy (NCBI): domain Eukaryota; kingdom Metazoa; phylum Chordata; class Aves; order Passeriformes; family Notiomystidae; genus Notiomystis; species Notiomystis cincta. The sequence continues at coordinate 115,066 of VZRX01005135.1, read as the reverse complement.
CCAAGCATCCTGTGTCTAATGGCAGAGTCAAATCTGCACTCTGAGAAACCTGTGCAGTGATCTGGATTTTTGAGTGGGGAGAGGCCAGCTGGGAATTTCACCTTCAGAAGGTGCCCATGCCCATCAGGCACCCAAACACCTGCAAGGAATGCTTGGCACCATCAGAGCATCCTCACCAGTGAGCACCCCTGTCCTGCAGAGCCCATCCCAGCTGAGCTCAGCCTAAGCTGACCTGACAGACCTCGAGTTTTCTGCTGCAGGAGGATGGGATTCGACCCCAGGGCAGTGAACTACCAGGGATGTTTAACTACAGCTCCCAGGCACGTGGCCCTGGCTGATGGATCGACTCCATCTGGCTGAACATCACCTCCTCCAAAATAACAATATCCCATCCCTCCTCTCTCCCACCTTCCTTGCACACATGTTGCAAATCCAGGAGGTAGGAAAAGAGAAATTACAGATCTTTATTTGCCAACTTTGCACATTTTCTCCCTCCCCCCATTTCCATAAAACAACTCTTTTATTCCCAAGGAGGAATGGGGGGTGGGAGCTTGTTATTTTTCTATTTCAGATAAAAGGTTGGCAAAAGAAGAACCCGATTCATGTCATTGTATTTCCTTATTGTCTGCATTAACCTTCCCCATGGTTACTTGTTCTTTGTAATGTTACACTTGTCTTGCTGCAACACATGAATACCCGAGCCAATTTTGTCATGCAAATGAATTCAGTTGGATTGTAAATTGTGTGAAGGAGCATTAGTTTATCAGGAACCCGCCTGCATGCTGCACCCAACTGATTTCTCCTATTCACACCAAGAGTGCAATGTTTTCTAGTTGATCCTGAATGTCCATTCGAAAACTGTGGGGTTTATTATCATGATTATTATTATTATTATTATTTGTAAGGACTTTTACATTTGCATTTACTTATTTATTCAGTCAGTCACAAAGCTGTATTCCTTTTCTAAAGCCTGATTTATATAATCAAAACCCACGGCTATGCCATCAAAAAATGAAATATTACTGCAACCCATGTCTGTATTTATTGTAAGCCTGAATGGAAGGCTTGTACCTGTGTTGGGAAGGAACAGACATTATAATCTGTGAGCCATCAGGTAGATAACGTTGCTGGCATTTCACACTGTAAAATGAAAATATTTCTATTGAGGTCGATACCTGTATTTAGAGTGACATTTCTTCAGCCAGCCCTGGGGTTATCACCAATCTGGAGAGCCCACTCAGGACAGAGGCACAAACATTGCATCTGCAGAGCAACCTCCTCCCTGCCTGCTGCCAATCACCTGGGAAAGGCACTGCAAGGAAATTCCTGAGCTTCCCTGAGTTCTCAAACACCTGAATCCCCATGGCACTGCACATCTGCCTCCTGAGTGGTGGGAACGTGTCCCCCTGCTCTCCTTACAGCCCTGATCCCACCAGCTTCCCTCCCAGCACCTGCAGTGCCCCACACTGCCCCCAAACCAGGGCAAACCTTCCACCTCCCCTTGGCTCCACTCCAGGTGTGTCAGGAAGAGCTGGCACAGCTTTGCTTTAGAGTTGGACACCAAAAGCCACGATCCCATTTCGGTGCCAGTGACAAAGCTGAAGCCAGGAGCACAGACTGGATATCAACAACCAACTCCTGAGCCTGCCTTGATTTGTAGTGAAGCTCAAAATTATCAATAAGTTGGTGGCAACAGCAGAACAACCTCCAAATCAAGTGCAACAGCCTTATTGCTGCCCTTATCTCCCTGCAGACTGGGCACTATGTCACGGGCAGCCTCAGAAATGAAACCAGAGTCCACATTTCCCCACAATCTTCCCCCAGAATTATGGATGGAGCCAATACTCTGCCAGGCATCTGCTGGATCACATCTGATTAAAGAACAAACGCCAGGAGTGCCCGTCCCTCTCCTTCCAGGCACAGGGATGGCAGAGACATCCTCCCCTCCCCTCCCTGCAGTGGGAGAGGCTTCTCAGGGTGGTCCAGACCAGCTCTACCCCCTCACACTGTGGGGAAAGGCTGGGAGGACTGGGAATGTTCAGCCTAGAGAAGAGAAGGCTTTGGGTGACCCAAGTGTGGCTTTCCAGCACCTAGAGGGAGCCTACAAGAGATGGAGAGAGACCTTTTACAAGAACATGGATGACAGGATGAGGGGGAATGGCTTCCCACTGCCAGAGGGCAGAGTTGGATGGATATTAGGGGAAGATTCCTCCCTGAGAGGGTGGGGAGGCCCTGGCACAGGGTGCCCAGAGCAGCTGTGGCTGCCCCTGGATCCCTGGAAGTGCCCAAGGCCAGGCTGGACGGGGATTGGAGCCACCTGGGATAGTGAAGGTGTCCCTGCCCATGTCAGGGGGTGAAACAAGATGAGCTTTAAGGCCCCTTCCAACCCAAACCATTCCAGGATTCTGGGATTCCGTGAGAACAGAAGATTTGTCTGAATGTCACAATGTCACAGGTGCACTGAGTGGGCTGTGACCCCCAGGTGACAGCCCTGCATGGTCCATGGCACGGAGAGAGACAAGCAGCAAGGGCACCTGCATCCTTTGGGCCCTGAATGGGCTGGGGAGACCATGCTGGGCTGGACCCCAGGGGACCATCTCCTCTAATCAGCCTTGAGACACAAGGGGAGAGCAGTGGGTGCAGCCTCACCCCCCGTGTGCCCTCTGGAGAGAAGACTGGGAGCCTCTGGGGCTGCCAATCCAACACAATCACTAGAAGGGCACTTGGGTTTGTGATTACAGCAGGGCTCTGAGTCAGAGCTGCCAGCAAACCTTCCCAGCTCCACCCAGCCTCTTCTGGGCCTCAGTTTCTCCAACTGCAAAAACACCCCTCCTCCTCAGAGGGGCACTGGAAACTAATTCCAATTTAGAAAGTAGCTGTGAAAGCTCCAGATAACCAGTGCTGCAGGTGTACAGAGTGTTCTTTACAATCCTGCCCAATAAAAACAACTTTAGGAGTGTGCTTTATCTGCTGTGGACCTGGCTCGAATTTGAACATAATTCTTCCCCCACCACACTGAAGATAAAGAGATCAAACCAGAGGCAACTGCAGATGGGAAAGGGAAAAGAGCAGCACCTAGAAAGAGCAGTGGAAAGGAGACTTTATCCCTTTGCAGAACAGCAATCTGGAAAAAATAAATGGGCAGCAATGGCACCAGTGAGGACACCACCTGCATGGAGAGACTCCCACTGCCCTGTCTCACCCTTTAAGGTGACTCCTCTGCACAAACCTCCAGGGGAAGGTCTGGCCAGGGTGGCTTTTACCAAATAAGAAGTTAAAACAACCCCAAATGAGATTTTTGCCCCGGAGGGCCCTTCCCTGGCTCCAGCAGGGTGTTCCTCAGTGGGGAACCCCTGGGCTTTGGGGTGTGTAGGTACACTGAGGGTGCACCTTGCCCCTTTCAGAGCAGCCTCCCTGCAGACAGATGAGCAGGGCTACAATCGATAGGGAGGCAGTGCCGGTCACTCCACACTGAGCTCCCTCTGTATTTATTGTCCCTCTTTGGTGTAAATAGGTCTTAAGCCCGTGGCATGTCATTATAACTTTTTCGAAATAATGATGTTGCCTTTAGTTTTTTTTGCTATAATTTATGCCCAATGCACCAGCGCCAGTCACTCAATACTGTAGAGTCTGCAGAGGTGGAGATAGCCCTTAATGAGAAGAGGTTTTGCCTTTATCTCCTTTATACTTCAACCATTATCTTCCTCCAGTCTATAACCATGCGGTTACCACTGACAATAATGCTCAGAGGCAACAAATGCTGATGAGTTTTCTATGCAGTCTTCACAATAAGTCTATCAAAACAACCTCGAAAAATTATGAACCCTAGTGACAGACAAATAGAACCAGCTTCAGCACGAATTTACAGCCCAAATGCAACGTTCCTTTTAATTCTTCAGGCTTTTCTTATCTCTGCTGTTCCTCTTCTGGCTAGGAGATAACAGTAATTCTTCTGTATGCTATTTTTTTTTCCAACTGAGTAAGATGTTCCTCGTGTCTTTCTGCTTGCTAAAGATAAAGGGTTAAAGACCAACTTGTGTTGGTCGCTTTGTGTTGGGGGAAAAAAAAAGTAATCAGTATTCAAGAGATTGTTATCAGAGGTAAAGCGCAGAGAACAGTAATTTTGCCTGCTTCAGTTAGGATTTTTTTTTTTTTTAGG
>VZRX01005135.1:82925-110838 GCA_013398075.1 Notiomystis cincta | reverse complement strand
GTTTTTTTTTTTTTTTTTTTTTTTTTTTTTTTTTTTTTTATGAATGCACATAATGCCTGGAGTGTTGGGGCCAGATAAAAGAATTAGTGGCAGCGCAGGGGGACGGAAGCACAAAGTACACCGGAGAATTAGACTGTCTATCTTTGTCTCTCCCAGCTCATCCAGGCAGCCGGGGCTCGCAGCTCGTAAACAATTTAATCTTTTTGCTACAGTTAAAATACAAAGACAGCAAACCTCCTTCTTCCCAGCCGGGGAGGGGGTACGGTACGGCGGGGCGGGGGAGAGACGAGAGCAGAGGAGGTGGCGGCTGGAGAAGGGAAAAATCAGAAAAGGGCTGACACAAACTTTTCTGCCTCAGTTTAACCTCTCGCCTCCCACCATCAGCACGATTTCCCAGCCCGAAATTTCGGGAGGATATTTTATCTCGCCAGCCAGCCCCACCTCCCAGACGTTTTCCCCAGCCTCTCTCCTCTCCACCTCCCTCATCCCCGGCTCAAAAGCTTCCCATTGTCGCTGGCTGAGAATTCCTCCGGCTCACAGGTTAAAGAGCTAAACAGATTAACTCATGTAGGGAAAGGGAGGAAAAATAAAATGAGACGTGAGGCTTCTCCCCCTTCCCTGCAGGAACACGGATTCAGGCTCTGCAACAAAAGTACAACACGGCTGTGCCTCGCTCCGGCCTCGCAGCAGGGTCGGGAGGTCCATGGCTTGGGAAGCCGGGAATTCCACGTGCTGGGCAAGGTGGGAGCCGCTCCGTGGGATCGGGCTGGGCAGGGGGCTCCATGGGGGGAGGGAGGTAGAGACTCTGAGACCCTTGGGAATGGTGGGAAGGAGCTTGGGAGGAGCTCTGACCTTGTCCGGGTCACCACATTTTGGGCTTTCCCAGCTGGAGGCTGGGTGGACACATGAACTTAGGGATGTGCTTAATACTCTGCTGGAAACAGGCAGCTCTGGAGCTTTCCTAAATCAAGGTTTAAGCTGTGGAGACTGAATAAAAAGGGCAAACCAGCCCAGGGAGTTTGCTGACTCCTGCTCTGCAACCACAGCAACGAGCACAACTAAACCAAAAAATCCAGAAAAGCACAGGACCTCTTCTCACCTCCAAACTAAAGCTCCTCTGAGTCACTTCTCCATTACCAAAGGGATGGGATCACCACAGCAGTCTTTACCCCAAGAACTCGAGGTAATCATTGCCTGGGATTCACAAATGAGTGAAACAATCACGGGCAGGACCCTGCAGTGGCTCCTCCCATGTGACAATTCACACACAGAGCTCCAGTTTTGTCTGTCGGTCCTTAACCACTCACACATCTCTCATCGAGGGATCACTCCCACACAAGTGACAGTCACAGGACACATGGAAGTGTCCGAGGCCAGGCTGGACATGGCCCTGAGCAAGCTGGGCTGGCAGAAGGTGCCTCAGCCCATGGTGAGAGGGCTGGAACGAGATGAGCTTTAGGGTCCCTTCCAACCCAAACCTTATAGAAACAGCCCAGGGAAGCAAACCGTGCTGTGGTGCCTGGGATGCAAACAGCAGCGGGGCAGTTTGCTCCCTCTGACCACCCAAAGGACATTTTCTCTGCAGGCCCTGACACCTCCAGTCCCAGAGCAGCCCCGAGGCATCTGCTGCCTTTGAGATTGCAGCAGAGACAAATTGCTGCTGGTACCACAGCACTTTATTTTGTTTGACTAAAGGCAGCCTGTGTACACAAACAGAAAATCAGAATAAAATAGTAGGAACATAAGACTCTGTAAGGAAGAAATATTATTGCTGGCTTTAGAGCGAGCTGCTGAGAGCTGCTCTCTCATATCTCCATCCAGGAATTACCAAGGGCTTTAGAGACACTGTTTGAAATAGCCTTATCCACTGCTCCGAGGAGAGGGATTCTGCCTGTTTGGTTAAGTGTGAGAGCAGAGAGCAGGCAAAGTGTGTTTCAGTTAAAAACATTGTATTTCAATACTGAGGCCGTGTTATCCACCTATTATGGGATATTAAAGGCTGCATTAGTCTGACTGCTGTCCCCTCTGCAGTGCTGTAGGTTGGGTTTAGACACTCGCAGGAGGTCAAGTGAGGAGGATGAAGTGCCCAGGATCCTGGTTTGAGAGCCAGGTGGGCATTTAGGGCAAACAATGCACCAGCCCTGCCTGCTGCTCACCTGGGGCTGTCCCAGGGGCAGAGGCAGTGCAGCCACCTGGGAGCATCACCAGCTCCTGCTGCCAGCTGGGCAGGGTGGCCCTGCTCCCAGGAATCCTCAGGGCTAGTTCAGGTAGGGAAAAGGTGCTGCACGTGGGGAGCCCAGAGAGGCTTTCCAGGGAGAGGAAAGCAGAGCCATGGCCACACACATGGCTCTGTCTGGGCATCACTTCCCCCAGCATTAATTCAAACACTTCTTTCCTTGCACATATTAAGCAGAAAGGGGAAACAGTTAAATGATGTTAATATTTTTTAAATTAGGGAACAAGGAGATCCCGTTTAGGAGTCAAAGGCTGCTCTCACCCAAGGTTTTGTTTTAGAAAGGAGTGCAGAAGTTAATGAACCCAGAATAACCTTTAATTTTCAGTGTCCCCTCACAGTCTATTCACTCAGCATTCACTGCAGTGGCATTGCTCCTAATGAATGACTTGGTATTCATGTAGCTCTCTCAGTATTACTTATGTGTCTGATCTCTCCTAATGGAAAAGCTGATTGTCACTGGGAAGTTATGAGGAAATATTAAAAAGATCTGATCCACAGTGAAAGTTTCTTCACTGTAAATGAAACTGCCAGATAACAAATGCAAATAAATTTGGGGAGCTTATTGGTACTGAAGTTTAGTGCCTTTATAATTTATATCTTTACTGGGGAGCATCTGATCTCCAACTTAAATGGAACCAAAATCATTATGAAAGAGGAATCACCCTACTTTCGATATCCCTCCACCAGCAATCACAGCTGCAGCCTCTCCAACCTCCTGTTTACATCACAGTTAATTTGTTTTATATCCAAGCTGAGGTAAAGATTCCTCACTAAGCCAAGAGACTTTTTTCTTATTTTTAAATTATCTCTGCTGTGCTATACATTTATAGAGGAACTGCTGTGCATCCATCGCCTCCTCTCCCCTCCTGGGGACCTCCCTGCAGCCTTCACTGCTCAGGTTTCCATGGCCCCTGCTGAAAGTGCTGCAGGAGGCTGGTGGTGCCAGAGCCCTGGGAATTCCATATCCAGCCCCAGCAGATCATATTCTCCCAGTGTATCCCTCCAGTCAGCACCCACATCCCTTGGGCAGAGATGCTCAGAATCACAGCGTGCTTCGGGCTGGAAAGGACCTTAAATCAGACATAGAAGGGACCTCCAGGCTCCCTTTGGGCCTGCACACACCTGGCACACCCCACACCAACCTGCTGAACATCCAGGGACCTGGCACAGGGAATAATTCTCACTATTAACAGTTGTATAAACCAGGAAGAGCAAAATGATTCCAAATTTCCATCCAGAGAAGACTTAGGCAAACCAAGCTGTATAAAGCCCCTGAAATGTTTCCATATGATTTGTATATTTGAGCAGGCTTTGGCATTAAGTCTGAACTGATTGGGAAGATCAATTTGGAGGCACCACACCAGAATACCAACAGGAGCTGCCATTCAGCTCCACTCCCCTCCTTCCCTCTCCCTTTGTAAAATTCCCCCAGAGGTAACAAATATCTGAGTACTTTACCGCAGCCTTTCTTTGGGATAATAACACTAATGAAAAATGCATGCGAATGATTAGTTCTAGCAAAACAAATTTCCTTCCCAGAAAAGCTGGGAGTTAAATCCTGCTCGGAGCCCCACGTCAGCCCGGTCCCAGCACAGCCACGCTGCCGATTCCCGGCTTCCCACGTCTGCCCCCGCAGGACCCGGCCGGCTCTGCCTCACAAAGCCACGGCGGGGCCCCGGGGGCCGCACGTGTTGTTCACTAAAAGGGGTGAAAGCCCATTGTATTCGGCTTTCTTAGCACAGCCAAACTTCTTGGAAGAAGCAATCGTTTAATGCTTCGGAGAGTTGTGTTTTAATTTTGCCACTGTCTTCCCAGGAAAACTATTCATCTGCTCGGTGCCCCGGTCCCCTTATCCCACACCAGATACACCAGGCAGCTCTGCAGCTCCTCTGCTTTCAGCTCCTCAAAACACATCGCTCCCTCCTCCAGCTCCTTCACCTGCAGTGGGCTCAGCAGCCAGAGGCTCAGCTGGTTTTCCACTCGTTGGGAATCCTGGGATGAGCCAAAGCTGTCTGGAAGCAGAGGGATGAGATGGCAGCACACACCGTGTCCCTGTGGCTGCCCCTGTCCTCCTCTCCTGCTGCACTCACACCTCCTCATTTGCAAACAGTTCCCCCAGTCCTCACTAATGCTTTTCCCCCCAGTCCTTTCCCCCGATGGACATTTACATAAACAGGGATTTCTGTACAAGGATCTGTGGAGAACTTTTGGAAGAAAGCTGTTTTTAGCTGACAGAAATGCAGTGCTGGTGCCAGAACCCTGCCCCTGTCCTGTGGAAGGGTCGCTGTGACCCACACGTGATGCTCCAGTGCCACCCCGGCCCTGCCTCAGCAGTTGTTTAGCAATGCATTTACACATCTGAGAAAACCCAGAGTGGCTTTGCTCACCAAATTTCCACAAACAAGCTTAAATTAATCCAATAAAGTCACTCTTAGTTAATTATTTGCCCAGATTCCATTGGAGTCAAAACTCTGGCTTCCGCTTTAATACACAAGCACGAGGCACGGGTGGTAATTCCAGGGAGTTTGTTTGGCAAACGCCAGCATTGTTGTCCTCCATGCACCTGCAGATTGCTTGGCAGTGCCTGCTGCAATCCAGCCCTCTTGGCTGCAAAGCCTTCCAGATGTGGAAGTGTTGCCATGCCCCGTGTCCCAGCCCCGAGCCACGCACGGCTGCCATGGCCCAGAACCAACACCTTCCCTGTGCCCAGCTGGGGCACCCAGCCAGCCCTGCAGGGCCACACCTGGGGACAGCAGAGCGGGTCCCGTGGGTGTGGGTTTGTCTCCTGACACAGGTGGGGCTGCAGCTCCCTTGTCCAGCTGTGGGATCGTGTCTCCCACAGCCGTCACACCGGGGTGTTCTCACACACACACACCTGAACCCAAATCACCGCCCAAAGGTGGGGAAGCAGAGAGCCTGGCAGCTCTGTCTGGCACCCAGGGACACACGTGGGTGTGAAATGCCCCGCAGAGCCTCTGGCAGCCGCGGCTGCCCATCCCTGGTGCCGGGAATGCCGGCTCACCGCGCTTTGTTCTGCGGCTGCCAGATGGGCAGGGCCGGGGGTCAGCCCTGGCAGCGGGACACGGAGCTGCTTTACTCACTTCGGCGTGAAAAATGTCACCCTCCTCAGGCTTGGGGGATTTCCAGCCCTTCTTGCCGCGCCCCCTCCCGCTTCCCCACACAGCTGTTAATGAGACAGTTTGCCGGAGCCAGACAAACGCAGACGGCCCCGGCGGCGGCTGCCCGGGGCCAGGCGCTGGGAGCGGGCACACGGGGCAGCGTGGCACTTTTGGTGTAAACATGTGGCGCGTTGGCGTGCCAAAAGCTTGGTTGGTGGCCTCTATTTGTTTTTCAAAGGGCTTGTCAGGTTCATTTACACACGTCAGCGCCTGCATGTGCTTGGAGAGAGAGGGGAAACACATTCTTTGTCTGCCGGGTCCCTGCGAGCCCTGCCTCGGGAGCGAGGGGCTGATGGAGCGGGAGGCGCCTCCTGCATCACCCCACGCTCCAGGGCCAAAGGCCAGTGCAAAAGGTGCCTGCAAGGCTTAGCCAGACCCTCAAACCACCATCCCCTGCCGGCACAATAAACACCACTTGGGCTTTTCAGCAGTGTGGATGCCAAAAGCTGGCTTGTCTATCCCTTGTCCTGCTTTTCCTAACACCAAGCTTTTGTTCTGGGCCTAGGGAAGGCAGGGCTGGTGACTGAGCCCAGCCCTGTGTCTCTCCAAATGCTTATTTGGAGTCATAGAGTCATGGTTTGGATTGGAAGGGATCTTAAAGACCATCTTGTTCCAACCCCCTACCACTTCAGCATAAGGGGGGGGGTTCTCCTCAATTCCTACACAAAATTTAGACCCTTTGTGACAAAGAATACAAAAACTAAAAAGTTTTGATTTTTTTCCGTTGCACTGTCCACTTTTTCAAGGAAAATCGTGCTGGAGTTGGGATCACCTGTCAAAATTGCTACCAGGAGATACACGACTTTTAACCAGCTCTGAAAACTACTTGAGTGAAGTGGAACAGGATTGAACTAAAAGGGTTTTACCTCCCCAATATTAAGTGCATATTGAAGATTTAAGTAGCAATTAAGGTTGCTGTAGAAGATGGCAAATCAACATGTTTATTTTCCAGAGGTAAGTTAAAAAAGACAGAAAGAGGGAAAAGGGAAAAAAACCCAGCAATTAGGAGAATAGACTGGGGGAAAAATATTAAATGGATGTTTCTGCACAAAAAAACCCAGGCTGACAACATTTCTGCTTTGTAAGGGGGAAATTACTGTAACGCACTGTTTACATAGCAGAAATCAGGGGAAATTATGCTGTCACACTGACATCTGTAGGAGAAGGACAATTTTAAAATTACACTGTTCAACACCTTTAATGATTTGTAACACAAGAGGTGTGGCTACTCCTATTAAATGTGTTGCCAAATCAATAAAAGGCATAATTGGAGTTGTTAGAGCAAATTATAGCACCACCGTTATGTTGCAATACAATGTTCCCTTGTAAACTGCTATTACGGGTAAAGCTGTATTTCTCTCTTATTTGGCTGTTTTGTAATGAGTTGGCATTTTGCTCCATAATAGTTCCACTTTCTTTTATGGAGCTTTCACTTTTACTTTCCTCTTTTGTGCAGCCTATAATTTCCCTTCCCTTCCTCTCTGCCTGTTGACAACTGGTCTATACATGTTTGAAAACAGCCCTGAGGTTATAAACTATATTATTTAACATTATTTGTAATCTTTTTCAATTGGAAGTCAAGGGGGGAGGCACAACATTGGCACATTTAGAACCTGAGGTGTCTTTAGGCTGGGCCTTCACCTTCCCCGGAGGGAAGGGAGCTGCAGCAAGGCAGGAGAGACGGGAAGACCTTGCATAAACTCTTTCAAGGGTCTTGCTGCTGGCATTTCAAATGAGGGATTTGGGCTTATCTGTCTGGAGCACAAGGAGTGGCTGCCTGGGAGCTGTAAATCACCAAATGTGCCCCGTGCTGAAGTTGCCGAGGTCTCGGTCGCTGCCTGACAGGGGACACCGCTCTGCTCTGGGAATGAGGAGCTCTTTCTCTCTCCAGGAAGAAGGCAATGAGCAGCAGCTCCTGCACGTGCTCATCCCCCATCCCGCGGCTTTGCTGGGATGCAGAGAGGAGCCCGAGCCAGGCTGCAAGGTCACTGCCTCGGCTCTGAGGTGCTCACAAAGGCTGCTGGGCTCCCTGCCCTCGGGTCAAGGGAATGGAGGGGATCGACCATTGTCCAGCCTCTCCAGCTCACAGTGAAAAAAACACACCAAAGGAAGAAGAGAGAGGAGGAGAAGAGAAAGGAGAATTGATCATGAATCAAACTTAACCCAGTAGTGCACAAGCCTTATCCCAGTTAGCATAAAATCCTGGAGATGGTTGTATTCCCAGTGAGCCAGCCTCACTTTCCTCTAGTCACTGACAAAAAGGCCATAGCCAATACTCCTCCTCCTCTGCTAGAATAAAACTCATCTGTGTCCTCTTTGCCACTAAACCCCTGCAAACCCCCAGCACCAGACACACGGACACATTCAGGCCACGGGACAGACAGCGCTTCGGGCTGGCAGATCTCCCCTAAGCCGAGTTCTGCAGGGAAGCTGCGAAACAAGCAGAGTTTTCAACCAAAGCCTTGCACGGGCTGCCCGGTGCCGCCGTGTTTCCCTGGAAGCTGCAGCAGGGACGCCCCCGGCCGTGTCGGGGCTGCCGCTGGCACGGGCGCTGCCAGCCCGGCTCGGCAGCTGTCCCCTCGCTGGCACCGCGCACCGGGGCCGTGCCAAGGGCCGGGATCCCGCTGGCACGGCGGGCACCGAGCGCTGTCTGCAGCTGCTGCGCTCAGAGGCCCTCCTGAAGCTATTTTTAGCCACCTAAAGCCACGAAACAGGTCGCAATTAAAGGTGAGCAGCGCAGGCAGAGAGAGGCGGGGTGGGGAGCGGTGCCCTCGTGAGAGTGTTTGTGATCTGCAAACAGAACCAGGGAAAATTGCTATTAAGTAGCACAGGGATGTTTGGAAATTAAATATTCTCAGTGTGCTGGCAATCAAGAGGAACAAAGGCTGGATTTTGGCCTCTGACTTGTGTCAGAGAAGTGCTTTAGCATCCCCACATAGCTTTGTGCCTCTCTCAGGGAGATGCTGCTCACAGCGGAAACCTACACGCAAAGTTTGTGCAGTATCAGATTTATTCAGCCTTGTTTTATCAATTTCTGGGACCTGCAGTAAATCTATTCCTTTGTTTTTATGTAAAATTTTTCTGTGAGCCCTGTATCACTCACAGGCAGATCCTGTTCTCTCCCAGCCAGAAGTTGTTACTCGCAAACAGGGAAGCTGAGGAATAAATTTTCCTCAGGTGAAGACAGAGGAGCAACCTTTGAAAAGCTGCAGGTAAAGGAGTGTAACAGGAGGATGTCCATCGTGCCCCTCAGAGCCCGTGCAGCTCCAGGGCCCCACAGCCAGGGCAGGGAGGGCAGTAGGAGCAGAAATCAGCACAGGAACACTCAGCAGTATGAAAACACCTCCCTGGGCTCAGCAGGAGCCTCCCTGGGTTTTCCCATGGAACCAGGAGGGATTTGCCCTTCTCTGTTCCAGTGTCATCCTGCTCTGGGTGCTGAGGCACCCACTGGTGCCTGTGCCAGGTCAGAGCCTTGCACGGGTTCTGTGAGCCCAGGGGAGGAACACAAGCAGCCAAAGGGGTGTGGAAGGGTTGTAAATGTTTTGGGCTGTAACCCAAATATATTCTCTCCCTGACAGCATCAGAGAGAAGAAAATGCTGCAGGCTATGTCACAAAATTAATTCCCCCAAGAAGAGGTCTGAGCTGAAGGTGTGGCAGAGTCCCACTGGTAGAAGAGGATGAGGAACTCAGCCCCAGAGCTGGTGATGAGGAGTGGAACACACGAGTGTTTGCCCCTGGTGCAAACCCCCTCAAGCCCATCCAAAGGAATGAGCAGCCTGGTCTAGTGGAAGGTGGCAGGAGCTTGAAACCAGATGGTCTTGAAAGACCCTTTTGACCCAAACTGTTCCACGATTCTGTGGTCCAAAGGGGGCAGGGAGAGAGAGGAGCAGCTCCAGTGTCACAGAGATTCCACTGTCACAGAGATCCAGTGTCACAGAGACCCACTGTCACAGAGATTCCACTGTCACAGAGATCCACTGTCACACAGACCCACTGTCACACAGATCCAGTGTCACACAGACCCACTGTCACAGAGATCCACTGTCACAGAGATTCCACTGTCACAGAGACCCACTGTCAGAGACCCACTGTCACACAGATCCACTGTCACAGAGACCCACTGTCACAGAGACCCACTGTCACACAGACCCACTGTCACACACTCCCTGCTACAGCAGCCGCAGGCACCAGCCACACTTGGAGAAGTGGCGAATGGAAATGCGCGTTTCTCCCGCTGCAGAGGTTTGGTTCCCAGTGAAATCCCTCCTCCTGGATTCCATATGCAGAAAGGTGGGAGGGGGCCAGCCGAAAAAGTGAGGCTCCCATTTCCTCTCGGGCACGTGCTGGGCTTATCAGGCATGAGAATGCGGTGCTCGTAGCCCAAATGTAAAGCAGTTAATAAACAGGCTGTTAATGTGTCAGCAGCCAGCAGTAGACAAGGCACAGTGTCTCAGGCTCCCCCCACCTCCTCATAATCCTAATTGCATCAAATCTAATCATTTTTATGGGATAAAAAGATTTCCATAGATGACAAAGGGTTACATTCTCAGCCCTGTTGATCCATCCAGTAAAATTAGATAAGAAATAGATTTCTAGGCAATGCATTAAAGACGATCGGGGGGGAGGCAAAAAAAAGAGAAAGGGGAGATCATTTACTGCAATTCCACGTCTCACTCCTCGGTTCAAGAAAGAAAATGTAAATGTGATGTTCGTTTGGCCACAGGCAGCTGCTTCTATCAGGCACTGCAAACTGCAGCAGGACAAAGGGGTAACTCTGGTAAAAGGAAAGGTTAATAGCAAAGCAGGGGAGGGGGGCTGCTCATCGGCATGGACGGCACGTCGCAGCCTCGACACTCGGTGATGGGTTCGAACTGGGAACTGACATGAGATATAGAAGTGCTCACTGAAAATAATTCAGAGTGACGGCCGCGCTGGCCTGAAAATGGAGAGGGGCTGAATCACCGAGCACTTGGCGAATATGCAGGAGCAGGGTTGCCAACTGCTCCTGATTATTTTCAGTAATAGTCTGGATTTTACTGACCACTCCTCTCCTCCCCTCACCTGCCTGCCCCCGCAGCTCTCAGGAGTCGCAGGTTCAGGGCGCTGGCGGGGGCGGTGCTGGCGTTTGCTTGGATTTAAACAAGGAATGCACAGAAATCCCAGTGACATCTGTGGTTACATAACCGAGTAACGACGGAGGGAATGTAAATAATGAAAAATATTAACCCCACACTCCATCCCTAATGTTAATTTTACCAACAGAGATCCTAACAGAGTCAAATCGCACTGCTCACGCTGTGACACATAGGAGACAATCAAGGCCTAGGATATTCTATATATGCACAGTTACACAGATGTACATACACAGTGAAGGAAGCTCTACATGCACCTACATGGATATTATACCAGAAAAATATATTTTGGGTGCTCAAAATAAAAAAAAAAAAACCAGTTTATAAAGAATCCCCAGACTGATGTTCAGATTTCTCGCAGCTCAGGGTGCTGTGAAAGAGCAAAACCAACACCCCACAGCTGAGTCTGCTCTGCCACAAATTGTGAATAGGTTGGAAATCTCTGTGCTTTAGCAATCAGAATTTTAAATGACGCTCTTGCAGGCTTATTCAGATACCTTTGGCTGGAGGCATGTAGCTGGCCCCCCTCCCCAGCAGGGGCAGAGAGCAGCCTGGCCCAGGGGGGATGAGGGGTCCCCTGGGAGGGCAGCACACGTGGTGGCAGGTCACAGCCACGTCCCTGCCCAGCTCCCCCCAACTCATCCCAGGGGAACAAGAGGCTCCCTGCATCCCAGCAGGCTTCTTCCAGGTATTAACAAATGGAAAAGTCTCACCGGGCGCCTTGTGGGGTTTGTTTGTTTTTAAATCTGGCGTGAACACATTTGGAACAACAAAGAAAAGAGGTTAAAAATATGCTAAAGCAAAAATAGATCCCTCATCCGCAGCTCGTCTGGATGGTTGGCACTCGCCCTAAAACGTGAGTTACTGGGAGATTCAGAAGCTCTAAAAATCACTGCCCAAAAGAGAAGAGAGGAAAACAGAGAAAACCTCCTCGCTCCCCACATTCCTGTGACCCTTCCTGTGACCACCAGCACCATTCCCCCTCCAGTCTGACCCTCTGCTCCTGCTCTGAGCGGGTCTTTCCTGGCACATGGCTGCAGGAGCAGCACAAGCCAGAGCTAAGGCAGCTTTTGGACCATGCCCTGAACATACCACAAGACAAAGCTTCTGCAGAGAGGCAACCTGTCGTGTGGGGATGCCAAGGATGATTCTCCTATGGCTGAGGATTATTTGGAAAAGGAAAGCAGTGCTAGCCTGTGAGCCAGGCTCTGAAGAGACCCAAGCCTCCTCTCTGAAGCACCTTCCTCTGCAGCTCACAGCCCTCAGCAGTGAGTTGTAGGATCATGGAGTGGTTTGGGTTGGAAGGGACCTGCACAGGTCACTGAGTCCACCCCTGCCATGGGCAGGGACACCTTCCACTCTCCCAGGTTGCTCCAAGCCCCATCCAACCTGGCCTTGGACACTTCCAGGTTGAAGCCACAGCTTCTCCAGTGGTGCCCAGCCTGGTTGCAGTCCCTGCAGTTGAGCTGTACCTTGTGGAACAGGGTGTGCTCAGCACTGACATCCTCTCCCCCTCCCTTCAATCTCCTGCAGGATTTGGGGTGCAGTTAATACAGCATCTGCCACACTCAGCTCTTCCTTCCCACCTTTGCCATTTTAAAGCTGCCATTATGAGGACCCTTCTGAAATTATGTAAAGCCCAGCTGGTTAGATGAGGGCAACCTGTATTTATAACCCCAGTGTTGGAACACATACTAATTCCACATAAATCTATGGCAAGTTAATCATGCCTGCATTTCCAATCCAGTTTTATGAGGTCAGAGCTCTCGGTCCAGCACTCCTCCCAGGGCTGAGGTGGTGGTGGCTGTCAGCTGCTCCAGGGCAGCGGGGCTGTGACACCCCAGAGCTGCCCCCTCCACCCCCAACAGGGAACCAACTCCCCATGGGCTGCCCCGAGAGGGTTCCCCTTTCCAGGGGCTTTCAGTTCCCCCAAACTCATCCTACAGTGCCTCAGATGCCAAGAGAAGTCAGAGAGGACCTGCCCTGCTCTTTAGCTGACCTGTTTTGGCTGTTGGGTGATCTCCAGGCAGACACCAAGGGGTGACAGCACAGCTGCCACAAGGAGCCCGTTTTGTTCTCAGCCAAAGCACTGATCGAGTTTCAAAGCAGTCAGTGCACCCCATCCCTGGTTTAATGGTTGGAGGAGATGGGGAAAGGAGGCACAGACACCTGAGACAGCCTTGGGGCCACCACCAGAGCCCACAGTGGATGCAGCAGACAGCTCCTCGCCCTCACTTCTCCACAGCAGAGCATTTTATATCCAACCTCCCCTGAGACCTCCACATTCCCCAGGAGTTTTGCTGATACCTGTACAGCACCTGAAGCTGGAGTTTGAGCTGGTTCACTCCCAGCCCTCTCATCACAACAACTGGAGTAGATACCACAGATCCTGGGGAAGCTGCTCTCAGCCTGCCACGATTTTCCTTCCCTGTGCTGGGAACATAAATCCTTGCTCAGCTCCTGGTGCTGCTGCACTGCTGACCTTGCTAAGGCTTGGCAGTGGCATAGATCTTTGTTTGGAGAACCAAGGAGAATTTGGATGCCAGCTCGGGATGGTTTTGGCACGGATGGACAGAGAACAAACAGATTTCCTGCCACATGGAAGTGCTGGAAGGAAACAATAGCTGGAGGCAAAGAAAATGACCAAAATCAGGGGCACGTCCTGTCACTTCCCATTTCTGCACCTGCATGAAATGCCCAAAGCTTTGAGGAACAGCGCTGAGCTCTGATGTTTCAGTTGCTCTTGCCTGTGGATGCGGTTACTGAAGCAGAACGGGGAAAGGTCACTCGGCCTCAGTTATGGTTCCAGTCCATTCCAGGGTTTTAGCACTGACATCAGCCCATAAATAGTAAAGGCATCATTTTGTGAAATAAATTTTTAAACTGTTCTGTTTACACTCGACTCAGTAAAACATGTAAGGGCTGCCCACAGCAAGCTTTTGGAGGGCTCAGAAGGGACAGACACCTCAAGAAAATAAAGGGAGGCCCCTCTGGCAGTTTGAAGATCCAGCTTTTTATCTTTTACCTTTGTTTTCTAGATGCCATTATTTTGCAATAAAGCACAATTATCTAAGCACGTTTCTTGGCTGGTAAATAAACTGGTCAGCCAGGGGACTCTCAAATGTGCAAAAGTTTTCCCAGAAAAACATGCAGAAAGCTCCACCAGGATTTCTGTGCTCAGGTATCTGGCTGCAGAGTAAGCTTATCAGTTTGCTAATAACCATCTGCTTAGGCCTCAGCTCTCCATCCCAGTCAGGCTGCACTTCCAGGAGCTGAAATTAAATATATTGACAGAAACAATTTCTGCCAGGCAAGAGAAGTTCACACCATTACTGTAATTTTTTGTGGGTTCCTATTGAAGTTTCTGTGTGCCCTGTATTACCTGCCAACAGCTGCTCTATTTATTTTACATTTCTGAAATGTGAAATATTAACATGAAAAAAATTCAATACAGAATGTAATTTCTCCTGCAGAATCCGGGAGGAAGAGAGCTGGGAATGTGTCCTGAGCTGTGCTTATCAGAGCAGCACCTCTCCCTGGGCTGTGCTGTCCCTGTCAAAGGAGTGGATCCCGGCAAGAAGGGCCTTGGGATGGAGCTGGGAGACCCAAGGAAGCTCTGGGTCGTGGGCTCCAGCCACTGATTTTTCATACCCTTTATTCCACCTCATTTCTGCTCTCCATCCTCCAACACCCACAGCTTATGCTGCACAGCAAAACCCATTTATGAGACCTTTTGCACCTTAGAATTCCAACCCTTCCAGAACTTGGGAAAAAGCTTTTGGTTCAGGCCCATTTTCACATCAGCAGCTCATTGGAGAAAGGTGGCTATAACCAACTCTTGAACCATAAACCTTGTTTGGCAGACTGCAGGCCACGAGGAGAGGCTCCCAGTTAAAGCCATATATTAAAAATAAATCCTGCCTTGGTGACACAGACAAAAGTTGCTGCAGTGGATGTGACTGTCAACCATCTCTTCTGGGTGGGTCCCCACAGCCCAGGGGTACAGGAGAGGAGGGTGATGGAGACCAGCTCAGTTTCCCAAAGAACAGCACCCAACCCAATCCTCCTTATTTAGGCTCCTTTGGAGTGTTGAAGCACGGGGAAAGCCCTAGAACAAAGCTGTGGTAATTACACCCAGTGGGATGTATTGTGCTCCATTCAAATGTAATGGGAGCAGCACTGGGTAAATGCACACACAAGAACACTCCCTTCCTCCACACGTCCCTCATTCAAATGGATATTGCAGGCACAAAATATACCTCTAACCCAAACACATGCAACACTAGGATTATTTTTATTGGCTGAAATCAAGCAGCACCACGTTGGGTATGCAGCTACCTCTGCCTGACAGGGCAGATGCTAAAGCTACACAGAGCCTCCTGCTCAGTCACAGCAGACTTTGCTAGAGAATTTCTACAAAGATTCAGATGGTTTCAAATTTCTTTAGCTTGTGCACCTTGGTTGAGATAGGA
Organism: Notiomystis cincta; assembly: GCA_013398075.1. Lineage (NCBI taxonomy): Eukaryota > Metazoa > Chordata > Aves > Passeriformes > Notiomystidae > Notiomystis > Notiomystis cincta. Next base: position 95,818 of record VZRX01005135.1, on the reverse strand, counting down.
TTTTTTTTTTAAGTGTCTTTCCTGAGATCATTTACAGGCCCCTTAAATGAGAATTAAACCCCTATTACCTCTGAGATCAATACTGGATCCAGGCAGCCATCAGAGCAGGGCTGCCCTGGACCTCCAGAGCAGGAGGGGAGGGGAGGGCACGGGGGCAGAAGGAGCAATTGTCCTCAGAGGGCTTCAGGTGCCTGCAGGGACCACTGGAGCCAAGACCATCACCCTCCCAGAGGCAAAAATCCAGTGGAGCAGGATTCCCTGACAGCCAGTTCTGATTCACCTTTGGCTTTATGAACCCCTGAGCAGTCAAAATCTCCTCCTACTTCTTTTTTTATGCCTGAGTCTCTCTCTTTTCAGTGAGGAGAGATGGATCTATTTTGAGTTTAGGTACTGCACATGGGATTTCTCATGGTTGTTGTCTCTTGGACAGACTTTCCCCTGTCAGAATTTTGTCCCTTTTCCTGCAGAGAAGCCCCTGGAGAAGGAGCATCCCAAGAATGCTGTGAGCATCTCCCTGCTTTGCATAATCAACCTCTGGAGCGGGCTGGGAGGCAGGAGGGGGCTGTAACAGACCCGCCATCATCTCTGCTCTTTTTGCACCTTCTTCTCAGTGTCTCTCTCTCTCTTTTTCCCCTTACCAGCTTTGCTCCCATCTATGAAAAATCAGCAAATAAAAAGTTACATTAACCCCACCCTGACCTCTCCGACATAATACACTGTGGGCTGATGGGCTGCCTTTGGAGCTTCGCTGAAAAGCTGTCATTCTTCGGCATCCCAAGTACAGCCCAGGGAGCATTTACCGGATAATTAATATATTAAATGCATGAAAAATAGTTACACAGGGCCCCCCCACCAGAGCTTTCCCCCACACACACACATACCCTGCCATCTTTTCCAGGGAAAAGGAGGGACGCAGAAAAGAAAGGGGAAAAAAAGATAGATACAGCATGTGCACCATCAATATAAAAGCATCCCCTGAATAGCCATCATAAAAACTGTTCATAATTTTATAGCTTCATTCGTGCTGGAGCACCATAAAGGCAGGCCATATTTTTTACACTCAGGATGCCTCATAAAAAAAAAAAAAAAAAAAAACAAAAAGGAAGGAAGGAAACTTGGCATGGGGGACATGGAAGCACAGCACCGAAGCCATCAGCTCACCTGAGGAGAGGAGCTCAGGAAAAGGGGGTTGGAATTTGTCCTCTCTGACCTGTGAGGTTCTGAATCCCACTGAGGCCATCAGAGTAATTATTAATTGGGAAGTCTTTAGGCTTTTCCCCCCCCTCTTTCTCTCTTTTTGCTGACTGCATATTTGCCTTTTTAAAAGGATGATGGAAGGCCAGGGAGGCAGCCCTGCCCTCCAACTGTGTCCTTCACCTTTAAGTGGGCCAGCATCTTTTTTGGTGCTTTGAATTCCCCTCCCCTTTCCCTCCACCTCCCCAAATGCAAAATTCATGAGCTGGAGCATGGATTAACAAATAAATTATAATGAAGGCAAATGGGTGGCAATAAAAAATAATAATAATAAAAAAGGAGGCCTCACCTTCACGTGACAGAGGCTGAGCAATATAACAAACCAGCTCGTTTATTTTCACCCAAGCCTGTTCTCTGGCTTGGGAAGGTAGGATTTTAAAGCATTTTATCCTTTATTTCCTGTAATATATTTGGACAAGGTAGCTGTAAATCTGAGGCAAGAGGAGAAATCAAAGAGAGGCAGGAGAAGATGGGGGTCGAAGGGAAAGGAGCTGTGCTGGTTTGTGGATATGGCCCCTGAGCTTCTGTGACCCAGGGATTTAGAGCCTTCACCTACACACCCTGGCTGGCTGCTCGTGCCACACCACTGCTCCCAGCACTTCCAGGAGCTCAGACCTGCCTTTGTTCTACACCTCCGTGCTCAGTTTAAGTGGGATAGGTAAAATAGCAGGGATGCCCCTCAAAAACGTGCACACTAGGCTTGTTACACCCATCAGCCATCCAGGGACACAGAGAAATCAGCTGGTTTGTCTGATAAAGCAGAGCAGGTCCAAGAGAAATCCCTGGATACCCAGTTCTCCACTCGGAGACAGTTTCCTTCCTCCCAGAGCTGTATCACATAAAGGAGGCTTTAGAGCCACAAAAAGTTTCAAAGTAAACTTCATTTCAATTTTCAGTCAATATTTGGAGAGTTTCATTTGTTTGTTTTGTAGGTTAGGTTTTGTTCATGGGGTTTTTTGTTTGTTTTTTTAATAAATCAATACTAAAACCACCAACATCTTGCAAAGAACCATTAAAAAGATTTCAGTGTTTGGTCCCACACTAAGTGTTCTGATTGAAGGAAGTTTAACAGGAAAAAAAAAAAAAAAGAAAGGAAGAAGGAATTAATATTTTTTGTCCCATCCCTCTGCAGGTCCTTCCTTCAGCTGAGCTGGTCCCTCATGCCCTAAAATGACCAGAGTGGAAGAGAGGAGAACCTGAGTCCCTTTGGATACGGAGCTGGCAGGTCCTGGGAAATGCTGAGCTGCCTTTGCCCTGCAGGACCTCCAGAAAGCCTCAGGAGAACACGTTTCCTTTGCCAATCCAAGCAAAGATCACACCAGGTCACACCAGATTACACCAACGCTGGTCCAGCTGGGGCTCGGGGTGCTGGGAAGAGGAGCCCCTGCTCCTCACCTGAGCAGAGAAGCAGCCCCGGGGAGCAGAGGCCCCCGAACACGGCAGGGCTGTGGAGCCCTGCCTTGGGGAGCCCTGCTCTGGGATTCGGGCTGCGGAGCTGCCACAGCCCTGCCTCATTTGTCTCTTTCATGTTTATTCATGGCGAGCTGTGACAGGACCCGGCTCCGTTCGGGAGGTGCCAGCAGGTGGCCTAATAGTGGGAATTAGTGAGGCACAGAGCCACACTGGGGCTGCCTAATGCTGCCGGGATTAAGGCACGCTCAGAAATGAATAAAGCTTCTTCGAGGGGAAAAAATAACTGCGAGAGGATGAAGGGGAGTAGGAGGAAGCAAGGGGGAGCCCGGTGTGCTGCACTCAGCTCGGCCAAGGCTCAGGGGTGGGGAAGGTGTTCCCCTTCCAGGTGTGTGCTGGCCCCAGTCCCATCAACCATGGCAGAGAGAAATGTCTCAGGGTCAAACCCCCGAGATCACCTCTCCATCCCATGAGCTCTGGTGTCCTGCAGGTGCCCCAGCATCTCCCAAGGGTGACTTCTGGAGAGAGCTGGGAGAGGTTTCCTGGGCCATGTCCGAGGCATCAGCAGCTCCTGGTTCACCAGGCTTGGGGAACAGAACCCCAGGTCTCTGCCAGTGTCATCTCCTGGGGCTTCCTCTCCACCTCTGTTTTTCCAACACCATTTCAGTGCCCAGGCAGCCTCTAGGAACATTTCACTCCTTGGGAAAGGATGGCAGTGGACTGGAGGTGATTTTGCTGCACAATACCAACCCTTTTCACAGCCTCTCACCTGCTCTTTGGAAATCAGGGCTGAATTTTACAGAAGGGGAGGAGAACGAGCACTGCCCTGCCATGCCTGTCCATGCCTCCAGTCATCCCATCCTGCCTGGCATTTGCACAGCCAGCAGCACTAAAAATAGCAGGAAGAGGAGCTTTGTTTCTTCTGCTTGTAATTTTTTTCCATTATAAATGTTAATTTTGTGTTTTCTCCAGTAGTTTTGAATTATTTTTAAATGCCAGACATGTACAGGTGAAAAAAAAAAAAAGAAAATTCAAACCACAGGCAAAGCCCTTTTCCTCTTATTCCTGTTTCCTGCACATAGGAATCACACACACAGACACACACAATTCCTGCCTAGCACTGCAAACTCCTCTTTATGAATTAGGTACCCAGTTGTTGGTTTTTTTCCCCCTTTGGAATTTTAAACAGCTTTCACACCTGGCCTGACGAAGGTTCCAGGTAAATTACCGAAAAAGCACTGACTAATTTGAAAAAATATTTAAGAAACTCCAAGTTCCCTGCCTTTTTTACTATCCTCTGCTCCATAATTACATTGCACTGCCTGATATTTTCATGGAACATTAACCGAAGTCAGGTGACTGCCCCCTTACAGTCTACGCCTATCCGTTACCCATAAGACCCCCATGGACCTTGACATTATTAATAGTCCTATTCATTAAGTATTACTCTTGTAGAATGAGTAGCATAATATTGGCCTGGAGATAGGAACAGGCAGAAGGAATAAGTCAAATTAATTTTCCGCAGCAAACGCCCCGATTCTGTAAATGACATTCTATACTGTTAGCATTTTAAATGTGACACAAATGGCAGGAGATACAATTTGAAAGCAAAATAGTAGAAGACATGGCTCAGGGTGTAATGTGCTGCATAAAAATCCAATAACATCAGTTACATGAAGGAAGGGAATGAACCAACCCGATGGAGGGTTTTAATTTGCATTTGTTTAAAATGGCAGGTAAGGGAGCAAGAGGAGGGAGCAGCTCCCTGATTGGGGTTCTCTCCCCTTCTCCTCGAGGTGAGGGTGCAGAAGAGCTCAGAGCCACTCTCACACCTTCCTGCTGCCTTCACTGCTCTGAAGGTGGCCAAGGGGTAAATCCCAGGCTGGCCCATCCCAAAGACTCCATGCAAATCCAGGAGGAGCCTGCAAGCTCAGCCTGTCGTGCTTCAAGTCCTCTCGACAGCTCAGCTTGAGCTGCAGCCTCCCCAGGGAAAGGATGGGAAAATGTCTCACTGGAAGGCTGTCAAGCATTGGCACAGGGAGTGGTGGGGTCCCATCCCTGGAGAGCTTTAGCAGGTGTGGCACTCAGGACCATGGTTCAGAGGTGGCCTTGGCAGTGCAGGGTTGATGACTGAACTCTGCTTTAAAGATCTTTTCCACCCTAAACAATTCCAGGACAGAGCCCATAGATGCCATGTGCTCCATGGCATCACCTGCTTTTCCATCTCTGCCAGAGGCCTGCTCTGAAACTCAGGATTTGGGTGGGATCAGGATCCCTGTGGGACCCTCCCCATGAAGGGCTGCATGTCTGACCTACAGCATCTCCTGCAGGAAACACCAAAGCCACACATCCCAGCCCCCCTGGGCTCTCCAGAGCTGGGAGAGATGGGCCAAAGCCTGAGCCATGGATTTAAACCCAGCCAAGCCCAGGCACTTTGAGGGGGGGGTTCAGACCCAGAGCTGGAGGCAAATTTTTGAGAAAATATTGCCAACTTGGCAGTGGTGCAAATCAAACTCTCAGATCTACAGCCCCCAACAGCTGCCCAGAGGATGAATGGGACTGAAATTCAACACCAGTGCTGAATCCTGGGCTTTCAGCTTTTTTTTTTTCAATAATTTTTTAATATCTGAAGGCATCTGCTCTGGGGGAGGTACAAGAATGCAGCTCTCCAAGCCAGTTTGCATTTTTCTTCATTCTCTTTTCCCTTCATTTCCTTCCTTGCAAAGTTCACTGTACCAAGACTGCAGACCACCAGACAGGAGAGATCAGATCAGGAAAATAAAATGAAAAAAAGCAAAGCCTGACCTCCATTAGTTTTACTTAGGGTAAAGCCCTGCACTGTAGTTTATTTATTAACAACATAAAAAGACACTGCCTATAGAACATAGAATAAATACACATAATTTCCCCAGAAAGAGCATTGAGCTGGCTTCCTGAGGGGAAAAACTATCACTTAATTGAAGCAAGAAATGTTCAATCCAATAATCTATAATTAGATATTTTATGGAATATGTTACCTAGAGATGTTTATTTATAAAATGTTTCCATCAATAATAAGTTGTTGGGAGGGGGAGGGAAGGTCCTTTCCTTGGCTGCTGGGATCAGTGATTATGTTGGAAGGAGTTTCATGGGCAGTAAAGGAGCCTCTTCCTGCAGCTCATCCTATGGAGCTCAGGATTCTCCCTCAGCATCACCAGGAGCCCAAGACAGAGGAGCATCACCAGAGACCAGGAGTCTGGAGAACAGAAGCCTCCAGCCACGGAAAGGAAAATGCTTTTTACTTTTTTGGGAGGTGTCCCTGCCCATGGCAGGGTTGGGAAGTAGATGATTTTTGATCCCTTGCAACCCAAACCAGTCTGGGATTCTATGCTTAAAACCACCTTGAAATAGAGAGATGCAACACAAGTTTCTAGGACCAGAGCTGAAGGAGGTGTGGACGCCCAAGAGCCATTGCTGGAGCCACAACCTATGACATTGTCATTTCAAACCCATTAAACTGCCTGAAATATCCTTGCTCTCATATTCATGTACTCCCAGAACACATTGGGCAGTTCACAGAGGGGATGTGAGCAAATATTTGAGCGCTGCTCTCATCAAACCAGCAGGACTTCAGTGACAGAGGAGGAAGAGATGCCTCTAAGAGTCCCACAAACCCTACAGCCCAGATGACACACACAACCTCCACTCACGCCTTCCCACTGCTGTTTTTCCTCCAGACAAATTATTATTTCTGCTGGTTGCAACCCTACTGCCATTCTTATTACCAAGGCAATTTTTCCTCTCCCTTTAATTTGGGGTTGCTCAGTGCTCCAGCTACTTCTGCAGTGTGGTGAACTGTAAATTGTGTTTGAAACTACAAAGTGCAGAATAAAGCAACTGATTGAAGCAGTAAAAAGGAAAAAGAAAAGAGCAAATGCATGTTGGTGGAAGGGCTGTGGAAAAGAAGATTCTTCATTCATCAAGGTAACAAGATTTGAGAGGGAATATACATGTCAGAGATGAAATACAGGTGATAATTAACACATGTCCTACACAAGACAATGCTGTGGTACAGAAATACCGGGGCAGAACTGCCCGGTGACTTCCAAAAATATCAGACTTAATAAGATTAGTTGTAATCTCTAGCAGTTCACAGAATATTAACAGGTTGTGACAAGAAAAACAGTCTGTCCAGAAATGGTGAATTTGCACAGATACTCAGGACAGGGAGGCATTAACAACAGCAAATGCTCACGTCCTTTTTTTATCTTTTTGTCCTAAAAACACAGTGGGAAGCGCTGGTGCAGGGAGTGTTTACATGTGCTCAAAAACTGCCTACGAAGGGCTCGTTCGCCCTTGCTCGCTGTGTCCCGGGCAGCTCCCGCGGAGCAGGGTGTGCGGTGTCGCTGAAGGGACTCGGGGACACCGGGGCCGCGGAAAGGGCACGCAGAGGGAGGGGACAAAGCCGAGAGCGCCGCGGAACCGGGGCTGCCCTCCCCGTCTGCGCCCTAAGGATGAACAGTTCCGCTCCTCGAGCCGCCCGTCACTGGGGTTTGGTGCCATCAGCCAGCGGGTTTGGGGTGCCAGGGAGGTGACACGGCACAGAACACGCCCGGAGCCCTCTGCCCAAGGGCGGACAGGAGCACGGAGCAGGGAGCTGCCCGAGCGGGAGGCAAGGCAAAAAGCCGGAGTTTTCCAGAGAAACGCTTTGTTTGGCACTTGGAGAAGGTGCCACCTGCAGCCATCACCAGCACGCCCAGCCCCTGTCCCCGCTCCCCACCCAGTGCAAGGCGAGAGCTCGGCCACCGCCGATCCATCAACGGTGTTTACACTTGGCTCCCTCGCTCTGCCACGAGCAGGAAATGGGGGGAAAATTATAATAATATCACAAATGAAATTGAATGAGTAACAACATTTTCTAAGAACAGAATAAATACAGTTGGTGGCGCCTTTTTTTTTCCAATTTAGTATTGTTTAATATGCATTTAATCAACCCATTCAGTATTATAGAGTCTATGTACCGTGACACCCTCCTATGCCACAGAGGAAGCATTCATAGGCCATTAGGCTAAAGTAATATGTATGAGGAACCACTTTTCCCCAGGGTGTAGTAACTATTTTTGCTCCCCAGTCGTCCCCATTAAATCATTAAACCTCATGACTATGCTTTCTGAACTCTACCCTGATCTTTAAAAAGCAGAACATTAAAGGGCAACTGTCACCCTCCATTGCACAGGCCTTGTGTTTTATATATTCAAAGCATTAAGCCTTTTGTCAGTCTATACATCATAAGCACTGGAAGAGTGTATGCACAAACAGGAAATGTTTATAACTGATGTCCCTTTTATAGTGGATGTGCGAATGGGCAGGATAAAAAAGCTGAGGCTCGGCTATTTTATGGAAACTGAAGCAACGTGATTTTCCCCAGCTGCTTGCAATAAAACCATCTCCCTTACTTATCTTTATGTGGCCAGTTGCAGGAGAAAAGAGCAGTGGAGTAGCACAGGCAGAGAGTTGGAGGAGTCATGAGGAGTTGCCAACTATGGACTTGCAGACCTCATTTCCCTACTTCATGGCAGAAGTTTAATTAGAGAACAGAGAGATGGTTGGGCTGGACTTAGAGAGATTCTTCCAGCTCCCAAACGTCCCTTCAAATGTGTCACTGCTGAAATGCAGCCACATCTGGGAAGAAGGAGGAGGTGAACAAAGAATCAGAGGTGTAGCCACCTCTACCACATCCCTGACAGCTCAGTACTGCTCTCTCCTCTTGAAGAGTTTTGAAAGACCTCCCACAGCAAATTCTATCTCCACTGCTCTTCACGCTGGGGGCTGAAGGTACAAGGAACAAAGAGAGGTCTCAGCCTGAACATTGCATTTTGCACAGCTGGGAAAAGCCTGGGAGACCATTCCCAGCTCCCTCTCAGAGCCTTGGAAAGGAGGGCTCTCTGCTGCCTTGTGCCTTGTAGCTCCCACCTCACTGCTGAGAAAGCAAATGATGCTTCCTAAGACACGTGTTCAGAGCAAGGTGATTTAGCTCAGGCTTCTGGAATTCTCTCCTGGGTTTCTGAGGAGTGAGGTGCTGCAGAAACACTTGTGAGGACTTTGGTTAAGATTTTGGGAAAGGCACTTCCCTGCATGTCCTCCCTGCATGACCACTGAGCTTTACAGACTGTGAATACTCTCGTGAGTAAATTGGGAAACAATGAGCACAGGGCAGAGCTTTGCCAGGGCCTCTGGCACTCGGGCAAGGGGGGACAGAAAAAAGCCCCTAGGAAAAGGTGTCTGAGATAGACACAGCAGCCACCCCAGAAAAGAACATTAGGAAATACCTTTCAAAGCAGGGGAAAAGAGATCAAAATAAATGTTAAGGTCAGATGAGGGGAGAAGGAGAAACACACCTCCACATTCACATACCTGTTACACAGGTAGCACTGCACAGCTCCATTACCCACCTCAGCTCATTCCACCAGCCCCACATCCCCTCCCCATCCTTAGGCAGCTGAGGACGCTTCCCAGTTACCTGCAGATCCCTTGTAAAACAACAGGGACTGTTAGGTTAACACGACTTAGGGAGCGATAGCGTGGCTTGCAAAATGTCACAGCTTTCATGCTGTATGTTAACTTCCCAGCCAGTGGTATCAATCTGCAGCAAAACACAGTTATTTCATCATGACATCAGTTCACCTTTAAAGGCATATGGTAAAGCCTGCTTTGTGGCTTGCAGCAGATGAGCTTCCTATAATTACAATTTGAACTGTTCCACAGGCAGCTCTATAGATAGTGGATCAGTGATTAAAGTTGAAATCACAGGGTAAGTAGTTCTGTGACACCGTGAGTCACAACAATCATCAAAGACTCAACTCTGGTTTCTGATGAAGTGGAGATAGTGCAGTGATTCAAGTAGGGGACTGAGACTCAAGTGCTGCTACTTGGAGGCAGGAAAAGAGCAGACACATTCTTGAGGAAGATACTCAGTGCGTGCTATTGACTGGCCCCAAGCAAATCTTTAACCCTGCGTCTGGGAGGGAGCATGACTGTGCATCTCATTGCGGCGGGGCCGGTGTCACACCTGAGGATCACAGGCTCCCGTTAAACATTCCTGCTGCCGATTCCCCCTTTGATTTCAGGAATAATGCATGCCGGGCACAGGACTGCCGGCTCTGCCGCGGCTCGGCGGCAGGCTGAGGTGTGCGTTTGTTTTTCCCTACAGAGCTTTCCTGCTCCGCCAGAATCCCGGCGGCGCCAGGCATGGGAGGGAAAGAGATGTGCGCTCACACTGCCGCCCCCCTTGCTGACCCCCGTCAGGAAGGGCTTTTTTTAGTAGTATTATTTTAAACATGCAACAAGCCAGCCTCTGGTCTGCCTGGCAAGGAACTGAGAGAATGCAGCCACTGCCTCTCCTGGAAGATAACGGGCTAAAACATTCCCTTTCCCTAGTGCACCTCCATTAAACTTGGGTGAAGCTGATGCCGAGATAATTTTGGTCCAGGAAAAAAAAAAATCAATGGGTTGAAATTTGTATGAAATAACCCACAATGGAATTGCCACAGCAAAGAAAACCCATGCAGATAAGAATTAACTGAATTCCCAGCAGAGAGGAGCCTCGTTCACACGTACAGTAAAATGAATTTTAGCACCTGCAAGGAATTGGATCCTTTTTCTCTCAGGCTGTAAAATCTGCTCCTTCTCGGCCAGCCCTACACATTCCCAGTGCAGTAATACACAAATCCAGGTGCTGAAGGACTTTTACCAACTGTAAAGTGGAGGAGAAGCATAAACTGAGGCAGTGGGGGAAACACCCATGGCTCAGGTGACACAAGCCACACAGCAGTGTCCCAGCCCAGGTGGCACTGGGCTGGCCGTGTCCCAGGGGAAAGGGCCAGGAGAGTGCTGGGGGGATTTAGTCATGTCCTGGTAAGACAATGCCACCCTGGGGACTTGTGACCACCCAACCACAGCAAAGCAGGAATTGGAGCTTGCGAGGAATTTACCATGAGGTTTGGTCCTAACTTTACAGCGCTCATTTTAAGAGGATAAACTGAGAAAAATACATGAACTTGCCTGGGAAAAGGACAAAGTTATTTCCCACAGGACATTTTGAAGCAAATATTCATAGGATTTTCAGAACCACAACCCCACACACTTGCTTAAGCAGTAGAAAACAGAGCTTCCCATTTTCCTCATCCCCCACAGAAATTCTCGGTGGGTTTTGGTTTTCTGCAGCAGATTCAGGACCCTGCAGCCTGGCTGGAGGTCAGCACCCAGACACCAGCACAGAGCATCCACTGCTGGAATCCTCAGTGTGTGGCTGAGCAGGGAAGGGTTAAGCTCAGGGCACCTCCAGCACCGTGCAGCACCAAGGTCCTTCCCAAGGCTGCAGGAACAAAGCAGCCATCAGTCTATATTTGGCCTTTGCCCTTGGATCATTTATGACTTATTCTTCACCTCCGATGACCACCGCAGCAAGCTTTCAATCTCTTGCTCCCTAGCCTGGAGCAAGGGCTCTCCCTGCCCCCCTTTCGAAATCACACCATTTGCAATTAAAAGCGACTGCCTGAAGGAGGTCTGAGCAAGTCTCCCCTTGCCCCTTTGTGCCCTTTGCCTTGCAAAGACCAGACTTCAGGCATGATATCACACCAGGGCCGCGGTGAGCTGGTGCTTCTGTTGTGTCAGGATGTGGGGAGCAGGGAAACGGAGACATCTTGCCAGACTGCAGCTTAAACTCCACCCTTCAGCCTCAGGGAAAGGGTCTACAGGCCAAGGTTCTGGTCAGACACAAAGCTCTGTCCTGCAGGAGCACACACACTCAACCAGGAGCTGCTGGGATTACACCAGATGGGTTTCACTCAGGAGAGCCTGGATTTGTTTTCTCAGCCCAGAGCTGAGCATTTTGTTCATTTCACAGCCAAAGACACGTCCTCTCCTACTTCACTCAGAAAAATCTCTCTGATGTAAATATACAGCATAATCCTGACAATAAAGACAGAAGCCTTGTTCCTTGTTCTGAGACACCTCTATCAGGACTTCAGACAGCTCCTGGGAAGCAACACACAAGTGTTCAGGAGTGAGACTATTCCAGGCCTTCCCTGCTACCAGTAATGTATGTAGAAAGCTAATGAACCAGGCTTAGTGCTCCCCTCAGATGTGTGCTGCCTGAGGCACTTCATGGTGAGCGTTTGGAAGGCCTGGACCTCAGCCACAGGGGCTGTGGCCACCCAAGGCCTCCTGAAATGGATACATTCCTGGGGACAGGAGGGGAAGGTGAGCACCAGGCTCTGCTCATCTCCTTTGCCAGCACCAGGATGGACAAGGTGGGGAGTTCTGCACTCCTTGCAGTTATTGCAAGGGCTGGTGAGGACACAAACCCAACCTGTAACACCCGAGGAGATCACAGGACACCGATGCATTTTTCACAAGGGTAAGGTGAGTTGATATTTTATTTTAATGCCCTCATCACTGCCTTCCCAGTGTGTGCTTTTCAAATCCCAAGGTCAACACTCTGTTCCCAGCCTGCTCCTCACCCTGGCTGCCCAACCCCACAGACAGCCCCGTTCCTCTCCCTCACGGATTTTTGGGAACACAAGCTTCTCCTCCTCAGAGTCCAATCCTGCTCAACCTCACCAACTCACCCTGAAGTCACCTAAATCCATAAGGGCTGACAGTATCAAGGGATGAGTCAAAAAGTCAATTAGCCTTCAAAATCCTTTCCAAAAACAAAACAGAGGCAAGAAACAGACCCGCACTGGAGCTAAAGCACTTGGCAGTGCCTCATCCCAGAATTAGATTATTTCCTTTCACACTCAGTATGTTTGCACAAGTGAGCAACAGTTTGAGAGCCTCTTTTCCTCAGTGTGCAGGGGAGAGCAGGAGGGATGCAGGCTGCAGGGGTGTTTTTGCAGGCAGAAATCTGTGCATGCACTGCAACAGCACCGGGCTCCTCCTCCCTCCCCCTTCCTGCCAGTCACAGTCACTTGCAGTTGGTGCTTGGTGGGGAACTGCAGCTCTGGATACATGAAAGGGATCCCAGGATTGTTCCAGCTTTATGTATTTGTAGGAACCGTATTTCCCTCTCATGCAAAGACTTATCTCCTCCAGCTTGGAGCACTCAGAGTTGCAATATAAAATATGCTTATGTTTTCCCCAGCCAAGCAAAAAGAAAATGCTGCTATTTTCTGCTGTGGTTTTGTTTCTTTTTTTTTTTTTTCCTTTTTTTTTTTATTAAAAAGCCACTTCCTCAGCTTTAACTAGCT
>VZRX01005135.1:59921-79766 GCA_013398075.1 Notiomystis cincta | reverse complement strand
ACGGCGGCCGCGCCAGGACAGCCAGCACGGGCCCGCGAGGGCCAGCTGGGCAGGGCAGGGCTGCAGGGGAACGGCACTAATGCCTCGATGTCCCCAAAGCCTCCCTCTGCAGACAGCTTTTGGGGAGGTCTCCCCGGAAAGGAGAGCTGCCTTTTAGGAGTGGCGGCGGATGATGCGAGCCCGGCGTTTTCCGCAGATTATCTCGTGCTGTCGTTTCCCTTCTGGCCCCGGCTCGCAGCCTCGCAAATGCCAAGGGTCCTTGCGGTGTGCACAGGCAATCTGTCCTTTAATGAACTCTGCCAGCTCCCACTAAAGACGTAGATTGTACCTTGGAGCGAGGCAGGGGAAGGGAGGCAGCAGCCTCCTCTTGCCCTGTGGATGATAACCTCACATGCATATTATTTCCCACCATAATCCTACTGTTTTTAATTAGTGCGCTGTAAAAGGAAGAAGCACCACATCTCCAAGGGGAAAAGGAGGAGGGAAGAGGGGAGGGAAGAAAAAAAATCAGCACAGAGGATTCTGTCCAACTTTTCCAAAAGCTTAATAGATTTTTAAATGGGGTTATTAACACCACCTATGAATTATTTTAGGGACCTAATTATAAAAAACAAAACCCAGTTAATTAGGTTTCCTGAACTTGCCTTGACATAGGTGAAACAAGATCTCTAAATGCAGGAGGATTGAAAAGCGAATCACTTCAAACAAAGAATCAATGAGTATTATTGCAGAACCAATTGAACAATTACTTCTTTAATTGTTGGCACCCTGCTACCTTCACTTAACAACAGGATGGATCAGCAGAGTTACTTAACCTCCTCCAGTAACTAAAAGTACAGTTCGAGCCGAGAGAGGCTGCTGCCCTCGGGAGGGACGGCTGGAGGTGAGCTCCGTGCGTGCCCCTGCCCGCCGCTGCCCCTCGGGACCGGCTCGCTCCAGAGCCACGGGGGCTGATCCGAGCGGTGCCACAGAGCCCATCGCGCCCCTCCCACGGCCCGGCCCGGCCCAGGTGAGTGCGCTTCTTTCAGGACGTGCGGGGACACAGCGCAGCTGAGCAGGACCGAGGGCTCCTCTCCCCGCCAGCCTGGAGCTGCGGGGGGATTAGGACGCTGCTCCGGGTGAAAACGGACACACACATCCCCAAACCGCCGGGAAAATGCCAGCCGGGAGCCTTGCTGCACATTGACGTCCCCAGAGCCGAGACAAAGCGCGCACGGGGCACACGGCGCTGGGAGGGGGCGCTGGGGGGCGATGGCAGCGCTCGGCCGGCCCCGCGCTCCCGCCTGCGCGCAGAGAACTTCAGCCTGTGCCGGCACATCCCGGCCCCAAAGCCGGCGCTGGAAAGAGCCGAGAAGGCAGAGCGCCCTCTGATGTTGTCAGACGGGGGAGAGGGCCCGAGGGGCAGCGCTGGGGGACGGCAGAGCCCGGCCCAGGCTGCCAGCAGCCCTGTCCCTCCTCGGGGACGCCGTGCCGGCCCCAGCACTCCTGCCCAGCCCCGGCAGCGCTGTGCCTCTGCCCAGGGCCCGGCGGAACTGGGAGCATTTGTTACAGAGGGATCGGCTCTGTCCGTACCCTGCCTGCACAACGAGAGCACGACAGAGCCTCCTGCAGCCTGGTCAACAAAGTATTCCCCGAGCCAGAGCTAAACCCAAACTACAGACGGCGTGAGAAGCGAAAATAAATCCCAGCCACACAGGCTGGGGGGTCCTGGAGGAGCTCCTGCTCCACATCACACAGAGCTCACTGTGCACAATCCTAAATCCCCCCATCACATCAATGATGTGGCAAGTTCAAGCTCCACAGAGTGATGGATCTGGAGCCCCAGCTTGCACGAGTCGGTTGCCAGTAACCTAAATTTGGAACAGCCAAGTGCTCTGTCCAGAGCCAGACAGCAGAGCTGAGCTGGGGACAGCCAAAGGGCTGCTGGTGCCTCTGGTGCCCCACGGCCAGCCCCTCCAGCCATGGCAAATAACACAAAAGTGCTATTGAACAAGTCAATAAAACGCTCCAAATACAGAGGTAATCTTTTCTATCGGCAGCTATTGCTGGAAACTAGGCTGGCAGTTATCAGAGTATAAACACAGCTTGGGAACGAAGGTAATAACAATGGAATACACTTTTCTTTAGGTTAAAAAAATCCCATTTTAGTATATAGAAGCAAGCATTTCTGTGCTCAGAACACAGAGAGCAGATAACGGGAAGCAGCCAGCACAGGGTGAGTCTTTAATACTCCCGAGTTAATCTGAGCACGGGAGATTGGGTGGCAGAACCTCGGCCCTGCGGAGGTGAGTGCTGCAGATGATCATTGCTCACGGCCATTGTTTCAGGCACATCACATTTTACCCTCCCGTGGCACTTCTCACCTCGGGTGACTTCCCAAAGTACATCATTTCGCAGACGTGGAAGTGCCAGCTCTCCTGTATATTAACAAACGCCGCCTCTCGCCCCACATGGCAAAGGAGATGACAAATGCAATAACCCCTCAACGGTGGGAGCAAATAACACACAGCAGGTGGATATTGTATAAAACAGAAGTAAAAAGAGAGGGGGTCTCTGTACCTACGTATGTAGGCTAACCCCCAAAAAAATCTTCGAGGAAAAAAAAAAGAAAATCAAGCACAGTCACTCAGGTGTCACCAACAGCTCATTTACAAACAGCCACTTGAGGCCAAAGGAAACAAAAGGCTGAAAATCGGGATGCTTGGTTTGGCAGCACAGCAACAACTGCCTGAGCCAAACTCTACCAAAGCAAGTGAGAATGGGTTTACAAAGGCCTGGGAGCCCCGGTAGAAACACTAAAAATAGGCACTACATGTTTGAGATCCTCCTCCTTGGCCTTCAAGTATCGCCACGAGCCTCCAGCAGTGACTCAGTACAGGGGTATTTTGATTTTTCTTTCCTAACAACTTATGTGGAATAGCTCCTATTTCATCCACTGCAATTTAAGTTCTAATTTTTCATAAAAAGCCTGCATATGAAAATTGAGATAACACACATATCAAGAATGACACTTCATATAAAGTACTGATAGCCACAAATCAGACCAGGAACACCATATTCAATCTTTAAAAGCAGAAGCAATTAGAAAAAACCCATCAAGTTCTTTTCTCCATGCGCTGCTTTCCTTATAGAAAAAAAAATTTCCCTAATTCTGACCATTTTATTTATCAGCATGTCTGAAGTCAGTTGTCTTTAGCAGATAGTTTGATTTTAGAAGAGCCTGGTTCTTAGAAGGTACCACCTATTTAATTTTGAGATTAACCTTTTCGATCCATGTGGCAGAACAGAACACCTGAAACCTGAGCAGCCGTCTCTCCCTTCAATTTACAAACACACCACTCGTATTTTTAATTAAAACTTGGGCTTCTCAGCCTTGTTACCATGTGGACTGTTATTTCCCAAGCCCTTCACTTGTGTGCCGAGGGGGGTACAGGGTGCCAGGGTGATGCTGGCTGTCCCTCCAGCCTGGACTGCCTGGTCCGCGGTTCTGTTGCTCAGCTGGCGAAGGGTGGCAGCGGGCAGAGGAGTAGAGGTGGTTTTGTAGAGGAGCTGGTTCTCACCAGTGCTGGGCAAACCCGACCCCACCCTCGGTGAGTGATGTTACCGAGCTCTGCTCAGCCCACGAGCCTCTCCCGGCGAGCGCCGGGCACCTTTGTGCTCCTTAGGGGGAAATGCGGGATTCGCTCCAGACTGGGAGCCCGGCACAGCGGGCACGGAACATCCCTGCCTTCCCACTGCTTGCCCTGCCGATTAATCCGGACCCCTCTGTCACCCTGACGCCCCGGGGAGGCTCTCGGATGCAGAAACAAACTGATCAAATATGCAATAAGCGGTCAAGCAGTGTCCCCCACAGGCAAGCAGAGACTGGGCTCCGTGTCTGTGCGGCGCTCAGCAGCTCCCGGATCCCCGAGGAAGGGGATCCTCTTCACAGTGCCACAAGAAACAGATTTAGCTTAAGAAAACACACTACATTAAGTAAGAGACCTAATGATAGTATACTTGTCCGTTTTTTTAAATTAAATGATGTTCATTAAAGGAACATCACCTCCCCATAATTAATTTTGCTTTGAGAAGGAAAGGAAAAAGCTACAGACAATTAATGTACCATGCAAGCTCTAGTAGATGCTCCATATATTTCCTCCCTACAACCAACCCTCCTCCCTAACAGCATCTCTGCTCATCCCCCCTCCACTTCTGAAAGCAGAGACTGAGTTTTTTGGCAGGGAAGCTGCACAATACCACAGCAACCCCCGTGCACTTCAGCCAGCATGACAGCACTTCAATAGGGTTACACGCTCATGTATTGATATCTGCAATCATATTCCACTCTCCCCGACTTACAGAGATCCAAGAAAACTGTTGGAGACACTCAGACAATGAAATCAATGGGACAGTGATGAGTCTTTACAGAGTAACATGAGCAGAGATGAATAAAAGTGTTTGGGTTGTGGCAGCGCAGAGGCAGAGTGGTAGGGAAGGGGGGAGGCTTTGTTTGGGTATTTTGTATTACTGGGTACACTTTTCCTGAGGATTTAAACCTGGCAGAAAGAACAAGAGAGCACAGCTGAAGAGTCAAAAATAGGAGAGTAATCGCAAATAAAACAGAATTATTCCTCAGCTGTGAACCAGTAGACAGCACTTCCTACAGGCCAGCATGCACAAGACAGTGACACGTGTAAGGTCGGAGAGTGATAAAATCAATAATTCCCCAAGCAGGGAAGAAGAGCCCAGTGGTTTCAGCAAATGACACAAATTAGCCCTCTCTCCGCAGCTGCGTGCCGCTCTTTTGGAAGCCTTCAGGAACGAAACCCTCCTCGCCCCAGGAAGGTAACAGAATCCATGCCCGTGTCTCCCGGCCCCTCTGTTTATACAGGCAGGGATAAGGATGCAGCCTGGAGGTGTTTGCTTATTTTATCAAACAGCAAATTGATTGTAGCTGTTGGATAAAAGCACTGACATTTCATAAACTGCACAGAAGAATTCTGCTGACACAACTCCAGACGAGTCCAATTTGATTAAACTAACAAACTCTCCTGGAAACACCTACAGATTTGTCCCTGCTTTTGCCAACCTGAGCTTTGACTACCTTGGCTCCTAAACACAGAGGTGTTAGCTAACAGCACAGCCTGACGTGAGAGGCAGGAAACCAAACCACCTTAAGCCCCACACTCGTAGCCAAATTGGCACCACACTGTGTGGAAACCAGGCCTGCGAGGCTTTGAGCCCCCTTGTGACAAACAAGAAACACCTTTTTCAGAGGAGAGCAGGACACCAGCCCCTGCTGGCACCGGGGATTCCATCAGGTGAGAAGCAGGAAGCTGGCCCAGCCCTGTGGAGTCCGAGCTCACACGTGTGTGCTATCCACACTCCGTGTTGGTGCCAAGCTGGAGCCTGTCACGTTTTCCCCTCATCCCAGGGTGTTGGCAGCAGCACAGTCCTCAGCCTGGCTGGGAAGAGAGGGCCTCTCCTGCCCTCTGTGTGTGTTAGGGCAGGCAGGAAAACACGAGTTCACAGGAGTTAAAAAGCCACCCTGAGGACAGACAAGTGAATCCTCTCAGTCCTGCCCTTGGTGGGGAATCAGCATTTACTGAAATATCTGTGAACTGAAACCCACCCCCATTTTAGGTTTCCATTCTTGGAAGGCTCATGTGGATGTCCAGGTTTTGCTGGAGATGATAAACATTATAAAGAGGCAGTTTTGCTTCTTTTAACACTTCTGCACAATTTAAACCACTTTCCTAAATGTGGTGTTCAGGCAAGGCCTCAGTGGAGCCCAGAGGGCTTTGTTCCTTCAGGTGGTGACAGGCCAGGCCCTTTCCCTCTCCCCAGCTCCAAGCTAATCCCTCTCCTTCACACACATCACACCCGGCCTTCAGGATAGCTGCATTTTTGAAAAACTGTTTGTGTAATGTATGAAGACTAACTTGGATTCATGAATATTTGATTTAATATACATTTATTTCCCCTAAAGGAAGATACATTTTATTTAATACTGATTGCAGTTCTTATTACCTTCCTAAACCCAGCACACCACTCAGCATTCCAATTATGCCAGCACGCTATAGTTATGGCTGAGGAAGCACTTTCATTATAAGCTTCTGTTTTTAGACACTTGTAAAACTCCTACCATTACATGCTCATCCCCCAGCCCCTCCTGCAAAATAGTCCTTGGAGCTGAGGATGCTCCAGCTGCTTCTCAGACCAGGTAGGGCAAGACTTAAACCTGCTTGAACCAAAACTTACTATTCACGTTGGTTTAAAGGTGTGATCCAGCCCAGATCTGACAACAGCGACAATATTGTACCAAAAAACCTGAATGAAATCAGAATTAAACCCTCATTGCTCAGTTTACACTGCAATAACTACTTTAAGCGATCTTAAATCTGGACACAACTTTAATTCAGCCCACACCCAGCAATCCCCAGATCCCCTGGTTGCTGTGACACGCCGAGGCCTTGGATCTGGAGCACACACAGAAGGAACACAAGCCCAACAGCTCATATATTTTTCCTCACAAAGCTTGCATTTGCTGAAGAAATCCCTCCTCTCCCAGGAGATCAATTGCATTTATGGAGCAGAGTTACTGCTGAAGAAGAGGCAACACTTCAAGTGACATTTTGCCTGGTGTCTTTATGTCCCTGGCTGGGATGCTGAGCGCTCTGAGGTGCTCAGCAGCCCTCCAGGATCCCTGGCTGATTTAGGACAGCTGTGGACTTAAGAGAAAAATACTTCCCCCCGTTATCTTCATGAGTGCAGTCAATCTCAGCAGCCAACATTTGGAAGAGAGTTGGTTGGCTGGTTTTACAGCTTAAACGGTGCTAAAAAGAAACAGCACAGGTCATTCTGCTTCCTCTCACCCAAAGTGTTACAAAGCACTTTGTAATGTGCCCACCAGCTTCAGGTTTGACTTGCAGCTCCCTCCAGCAGCTGCCAAAATGCAGCAATTTCAGAGGTGGAAAACCAGCTGCTGCCAGACAGGACCGAAAATGTCAATGGGAGATGCAAAAATACCACTTATTCAAGTAAAATGAGCTTAGATAGAGGGGGAAAAGTAATTAGAGATTTCGAAATTCTGATCAGGACAAAGAGTGAAATGGGGAGCAAAGCGTGCCAGGGAATTGTCCAAGGGCCCCAAGTGCAGGAGCTGCATTCTGCACAGAGCAGGGCAGGCAGGATGGGGCAGAGATGAATAGGAATGCTGATTACTTCTGCCAACGCTCAGGAAATGCTCTGCGATCTCATTGAAGTGCCCGGGATGGTATAATTGGTTCAATTGTCTCACTCAATCCGCATCTGCACGATCCATTGTCCTTTGCCAGCCAGCTCCGCTCCTGGCTCCGGCTGCAGCGCCCTCCTACTCGGGGCCCGTCCCATATTATAGCCGAGATTAGATAAGTGGTGTTTTGCTTTGTGCTGTAATGTGTTACTGTTTCATGCTGGGATGTATAAAAGAAAAATGCAATCACCGACCGAAGGGGACAAAAGGGAGGAAAGGAGGCACGGGGACATTTGTTTTGAGGCTTCGTTACTCTCTTTAATAAACAGATTTTTCAACAGGTTATGATCTGACTGCTTGATCAGAGAATAGACGGGTTGGGATGTAAAATGTGACATGCACCAAACCTGGCTGGAGAACTGAATGGCACGGGATGCTTGGAAAAGTCGCATGCTCAATACCATAGCCCTGTTCAGGACTCTGCTGTCCCTGCTGCCATCGGGAAACGGCGACAGAGGAAAAAGTCCTTGCCTCCTTGCCCTGAGGAGCTCACAACTCAAACTACAGCGCGTATCGGACTGGCAAAGGCATTGCTAGGTCAGGAGGACGATGGAGGGCTCAGCTGGGGGCTGCAGGAACAGCGAGGGGCTACCTGGCTCCGAGCCCGAGGTCAGCCTGACTCAGCACACGCTGGGCTTTGCTCCCCCTGCACCCCCCCAGCACACCGCTCCTCTCTTCAATGCTCATTACATTCCAGGCAGACCGCAGGCAGCAGAACTGCACATATTTACCTAAGCAAGCCCTGCCGGTGCGAGCGCTGGCTCCCGGCAGCCGGCGGATCCACTGCCGGGCGCTGCGCGCCCCCGAGCCGCGCTCCGGACGCGCTCCCGCAGGCAGCGGAGCGTGCCGGCCCGGGCTGTGCTCGGCAGACACAGCAGCCCCGGGCACTGCCCCAGCGCCTTTCGGCCCAGAGCTTCGGCAAACAGAGCGAACCTCCCTGCCCCTCTCCCGGGGAGCTCTCCCCGTTTCACAGACCGGAGCACCAAAACTCGCGGGGATTTCAGGCTGAACCCCACGAGCTTCCAGCAACGGAGCTCATATTCCCCCCTCTCCAGGGGCCCAGAGGCAGAGCCTCCAGCTGTGACCGCAGCCCCAGGGGACAGCGGTGGCCGGAGCCGTGCCCGGGATAAGGGCTCCCTCTCCCGTCACAACCGCGGCCACCTCTGCCTTTGGGGGAAGCCTCGAAGCCACGCATCCCGAAGGAAGATGTAGGGTTCTGGGGAGCACCAGGAAAGTACTGCCAAGGGCTCTGCTCGAGACCTGGAGTGGTTATCAACCAGAAAATACACAAGGAAGGAGATCCCAACAATATTTCTTTCCATTGGACAGGAATGCCAGCACGGGTTCGTTTGGATTCTGAGCACCAGCACGGAGCTCTGCCTTGGCAAATCATTCAGTGGATTAGTTTAATGTTTACCAGCAGCCTTTCCCCCATTGCTCCTTCATGTTATGCACAGAAAAAATCATCATCTTTGCTTCCTTGAGACTCCCATCATCCATTACAGCCTGGCAGGGGGAGGAGGGAGGCGTGGGGTGAGGCAAGTGAGCATCACCCTCCTCCAGCCCCTGCCTTCATCTGAAATCCTGGTCCCCAGCTCCAGCCCCGAACTGGGCATTTCCTGCCTCTTGGCTCTGCCTATCAAATCATTATTAATCTCTCTGGCCTGTGTATATTCATTAGATAAACACTGAAACTGTGATGGTTTTTATTGTCTGCTCCGTACACATCACAACCCTGGGAAGACAAGATGAATTTGACAGCTAATGTAAAAATTACAGCAGGCAATATATCTTAGATTTGGGTGGAACACCAAGATGAGAGTTAATCAATAAAATCCTAACTTAGGTATTGTATGAAATGGCACTTCATTCATTATTAGGAGTTGGTATAAAACATGATTTACTGGTTTGATGTATTGGCCCTTCACCTTAGGGACCTATTTTCAAATCCAGCCCAATCCAAAGTGACTAAAGATCCCTGTAGCCCGAGGGCTCAGGAAGGATACCATTGCCAGGAATTTATGGGAGCTTGCTTGTAATGAAAGGTTTGTAGGCACAGAGATGCTGGAAGGGTTAACCCCCAGCCCAGCACATTCATGGAAAGTCAGCCACTTCCTCTAAAAACATCAAGTGAAAATGAACATGTGATGGGCATTCCTTTCTCTCCTCATGGATTCTCCCCAATCCCTCAACAGCAGATTGTGCTAGATCACAGACTGCCTTCCACTTTCATTTGCTCCTCTCCCTGCTCTAGAAACCTCCAAGGAATTCAGTGGTTGGGGTTTTTTCCTGTTTATTGGTTGGGTTTTTGTAGCCCTAAGCAAAGACACACGTGCCATAAATGCCATGGCTCAGGGCAGCTCAGGTACTGCCCAGCCCAGATGCTCTGGAGTACCTGGGTATTAAACCTCAGTGAATTCCCCAGCAGCTTTAAAGCCATATTCACACATTAGATTTTGAAACCTGATCCGTGTAAATTAGACTTGCATTCTACAAAGAACAAGTTTAACTATAATACTAACTACAATTTTAATTATAATGGTCCAAGAACAGACCTCTAATGGAGCTGCTCTGCCAGGGAGCTCCTTTATCCCCATCCCCCTTCCACTCCAGAAAGAGAGGGAAGAGATGCTCCTATTGTATCTCACTAGAAAATGAAGTGGGTTGTTTAAATTTTTTCCAAAAATCCTCACAGTTTTTTTGTACTGGGGCATTGCACTACTCTGCACAACACAAACTCAATCCTCCTACAATATTTCAAGAAGAAAAAACTTTAATAATTCATAGAGAAAACACATGGCAGCACAGCCCATCCTCCCTGCTCAAAAGGGCACAGAAACCAGTGGCTTGCTCTCCTGCTGTCTTTTTACAATCAATTGCTCCAGGAGACCTTGTACAAAAGACCTGGCTCAGGTGTCCTATGAATCCAGTAGCCATCACAGCCCAGTAAACCTGAATGAGAAGTGGGATGATTTAGATGCTAATGACTAATGGAGTGATATCTGTCTGTGCAATTGGCAGCCATGCAGGGATAGCAGGGAGCTCTCTCAGGTCTTGTCTGTGCAGGGAGAAGAGAAAGATCCCTTATCGCATTTTATAAGTTTGCATTTATAGGGCAAATAAAATAGAGCATTTTTAAAACCAGGAAGCATTTCAGAGAACAGATTTTTTTTTTTCCATATAAAAATCACGGATAGAATTTAACTTTAAATACTTTTCTGGCTAGGGAAAAAAAATCAATTGAACTGATTACCTTGTTGAGTACCAGTGAAGATTTTAGTTGTCTTTGTAATTGCAATTTTTCCTTGCTGGCTTTTAAACATAAAAGGAAAGTGACTTTACTGCTGCAGTAAAACCATGGGCCCCAGTCAAAACCAACAAAGCAGAGTATTAACCCCCTCTGTGCTGCTCCAGCTCCACAGGCACCTTTATAGTCTTTCTGTTCAGGAGATCAGTGGTTAATCCATCTCATATGCTTTAGAGGCAACACTTTAATTTTTTTCCCCAAAACCCAAGCAATTCTGAGAAGCTTCTAGAGAAAAAAAATTAAAGAAGCTGATAATTACTATAACCAACAAAGTGGCTCCCACTCCAAGGGCAAGAGTGTGTCTCAGGTTCTCAGGGACTCCAGGGGATGTGGATGGGAGACAGCTCTGCCCAACAGCCACCCTTGGATCACTCTGCTGTGGTTCCTTGTCCCACCTCATGGCAGCCATCTGCACCTTTTCTGCCTGCTTTTCATTTCCAGAGGCACAGTTTCAAGGGCTGCAGGGGCCTGCATTGGTACCACTTCAGCACCTTGAGCCAGAAGGGCAGAGGTGACCTGCCCTGGGGATGGAAGGCTCTCAGACCCCACTGACCCAACAGCGAGGGAAGCTCCTCCAGCACTTCAGAACCCAAGTCCAGATGGAGCCACTGACCTGCTGGAAGTGTCTAAAGCTCTCACCTAAAACTCTCCACAGCCCTCTCAGATTAGGTCAATACCAGAGGATTTTGGGTCAATACCAAAGGTTTTTATGTCAACACGAGCTGTGAGGTGGGGCCAGACCATGGCAGCAGCAGGAGCTGCCCTTGGCAGACTCTGCACTCTGTTGGCATTGGTGCCTCCAGCACTCTCCCTGCTCTTCCAAAGAGATGGAAACCTCAGGCCAGGGTGGCCCAGCTCAGCCTCCCCTGCATCCCCCTCCTCCCCACATCACCATATCAGAGGCCTTCAGTGCCAGAAGAATTTTCAGTGTCACTTGCTTGTGATAAGATTCCACATGTGTCTCCTGAGATTTATATTTATACATTGCTCCATATACAACACTCCCCACTCATAACAGGCATGGTTACAAGACAATCACTTGGAGGGAACAAAAATAGATTTCCCAAACCAGACATCATAAATTCAGTCCTTCACCCCTCTTGGTTTAAAACCAGCACAAATTGCAATTATAAAAGTGACACTTTGAGGCTTCTGCAGGTCCTGCTGGCTCTCTGAACAGGGAGCAGAACCAAAGGGAGGCAAAGACTTGCTGGAGGTGCAGCTTCCCTCCAAATAATCATCCAGGAACTAAATGGACTTCTCTCAGACAAAATAGCCAAGATTCTGCCATTCAATAGCCATTCCTGGTCAGAATTTACTCTGCTTCTACTACTCTGGATCCTCCAGACATCTCTTTATGCATTTCCCCTGCCATCCTAAATCACCACCTCCATTGTAACACTTTTATTGTGCATTCCCAGGCACAGATTGTCATTGATGTGCAAGCCACGCCGAGGAGGGAGCGAAGGGAGCAGCCCCAGGCAGGTTATGGGGCTGCCTCCAGCCTGAGCCCCCACTGACACAGTGCTCCCACCCAGGGGGAGAGAACTCCCCAGTCCCACCACACTTGCTGCTACATATCATGTCTTAAGACAAATTTCCATTCCTAATGCTTTTGGGACTCCCTAAAAGTCCCTCTCTGGATACTTCAAGAGGCAGGAATTGTTGAAGTCACACTTCACGTTCTTTAGGGCTCTGTGTTTCCACCCATGTGGCTTCCGAGAGTCAATACAATCTTATCCAGTTAAACCAGCTGAGAACAAGTCCAACCAGACCCAGATTTGCCTCAGTTACAGTCCCAACCAGCTGGCCCTCCTCTAACAACCCCCCAAAATCCTCAGCAGTTGCCACTGACATATCCCAAGCAAGGAAGAAGGAAAAGTGTCAGTCACACAGTTTGAGAGATCACAAAGAGGGCAGAGCTTGTTGTGGGGCTGACAAGGAAGCATGGTAGACACTTGCTAAACTCACAGTTTGCTCTCATCTGCAGAGCAGGGCTCTTGTGAAACCAAATCCACAACACTCTAGGTGGGCAGGAGATCAAAGGTGCATCTACTCAACAACTGCAGCACTTTTGTCTGGGCAGGAAGCAGAGAGTCAACAGAATCTCTTTGGCTCCTCCTTTCTAATACCTTAAATATCTTGGAAAGCCACCAGCCCATGGTGGATGTGCAACACTCCACACAGGGGCTTTGACAGGACGTGCAGGAGTCCTGAGAGTCGCCCTGGCCTTGGAGTAAGTCCCTGGATCTGCCACAATAACCAAGTGCTTACAACACATGGGTTCGAACACAGGGAAAGGAGTGAGGCAGCAGATGGAATTCACAGTGAGAGGAGCAAAAAGTCTGAACAAATTCTAACTAAAATATTGAATGGAGCACTCCTCCTACAACCACTTCCAAACCCATCCTGCCATGCCCGTTTCAGATTCAGTGCTGATCACCCTGGTGGCTCTGGCCCAGGCTGTGCAGGTGGCTCTCACACCGAGCTGACACCAGCCAGGGGTGGTTTCTAAAAGCACCTCCTGACAGCAGCATGTTGAACGCCAGGCAAGGCTCTTCCCCAGCCCTGCGCTCCCCAGCCTCACACTGCATGTTCCTGCCCTCATTCCAGCCGAGGATTTAGCCCCTGGTTGTCAGAGGATGAATGTTTTCATTCTGTTTGCTCCCAGGCCAGTATCAAAAGCTCCCAGTACATGGGTTAACCAGATGATCCTTTAATACACAAAGGACCCCCAAACAGCTTAACCTTAACCCATCCGTAAAGATTCCACCCAGCCTGCTAATGCTGTCCTGAATCGTGTTCTCTATTATTACGTCTGAAATCCGTTAAAATTTCACACAATTTCCTGCACAGCAGTGTATATAATAGTGCTGGGAGCCAATATGTTTCTATAATTGGGCCTGTAGTGGGGCAGAGTCCAAAGCAATTAATCCAGCCTCCTTCCTTGTTTGCGCCCATATAAAGCTGACAGGGTAGAGAGTAATTGGAAGTGAGCGGCCTCTATCCCCTACTTTAAATTAATATTTTCCTGTTCTGATTTAATTTCACCCGGTAACAGTGACACAAAGACACGCCATGTCAAGCACTAAGTAATCTGCAGCAGCTGCCTTAGGAGGAAACTTTTATTCATCAGTAATATAGTGACCTGTATATCACTCCACACACTGTACACAATATTCCTGTCACACAGACAGCTGCATTTAACTCTGTATAATCAGCAGAGATGGGGAAGAAAAAATATATAACATGTATATAGTACTATATACATGTGTTTGTATGAAGATACAAAACAGATGCAACAATGTATTTAATTATAAAACACTCAGCTTTCCAAAAGGGAGAAAAAAATTAAATGGCAAATATAAAAAACATGCTAATCAGCAGAGCCAAGAATCCATGCAAATGAAAAGCCAGAAGTAATGGCCAAAACAGCCAGGCCATTAAATCAAATCACTGAGAAAATAATGGCTAAACTCTCTCTTACTTGTAACACTCAATTTATGTAGTCAATATGGCTCTGAATGAATGAGTGAAGGTACTAAGAGCACAAATCTAAATTCAATATACATATCTTAGAAAAATCCCCAGCGCCCGCCTGACGAGGCTCAGGGAGCGGGCACTGCCTTCAGCTGAGACCATTCCCTGTTTGCATCACCCCCAACACCCAAATGGCCACAGATTATGGCCACGAGCCAAAGAATTTATGGGAGCCAGTGGCAAGCTGGGACCAGGCAGGGCTTGGGATGGGAATTGAGAGCCTTCTCCCAACATGCTGGAGGTCCTTGAGCTACCCCGGGGTCTGCACAAGGTCTGGGGCACAGGCTGCTGTATTCACATACAATATTGTATGTTTTTAATTCCTAGACTGCTCAGACACAGACCAGATGCAGGAGCTCACTCTAGAAGTAACATTACTTGTTGGAAATAAGGGTTTTATTTTCCAAATAAATAGGGCTGCTCAGTCTTACCCCCCAGACTTGTTTTCCAGGGAATTTGAAGCTTACATCTTCTTTGTCTGCAGCCCACATTTGAGCTGAGAAGCAGAGTAGAGTGCCATGGACAACACCACGGTGGCTGCAGGCACAGCTTCCCTGACCAAAGCATACCAAAAGTCACCACTAACACCCTGCAGGCTCAGCTCTCTGTGCTTGGGGATAGAAAGGAGCTGGAGGATCTGTGTGGAGGGTGAAGAAGTGGAGATGCCAGTTCACAGGCTGGTGCTCAATGTGCAGCCTGGAGCAGTGACATCCAAGTTTGTCAGGGACACAGAAGGAGCTGCAGGAGTTTTTTTTACAGAAAGGTGTAGTCTCAGAGGAATACTGAGGGACATGGCAGCTTAGCCCTCTGTGGATCAGCAGCTTACTTCCAGTTGCTTAAATTTTCTCCTCCTCTCTTGCTCCTGATTCCCTTGGATTTTCTCCCTACTCACCAGTATTACATTTCCATTTACAGGTAATGTGCTCAGGCCAGAGATGATCACCAGCACAGGCAGCTAGAAATAGAGCTGACCCTAAGAAGTTCCCTGCATTTAGCTCAGCTCAGCTCCCAGATGATCCTACAGCAGCTGCCATAGCCCTGCAAGACCCCACCTCAGGGAGCTGAGGCTGTGGGACATCACCTGGCTGTCCTGATATTGTCACCTGCTTACAGAAACAGCTCCTGCCCTGGCAGGGGACTTCCAGAAATACTCTTAGCCCTGGGATTGCTGTCTCCCCCCAAAACCCCATCATACCACTACAGCCCTGCTCACAAGACTCCCAAAATCCCAAAGCCACAGACTTTGCAAGATCCTGCACAGCTCAAGCATTTGTTCCACAGCTGAGGACACCAAAGCTCTTTGCACCCACAGGTTTGTGCCCATGCCAGCAGTGTTTAATTTTGGTGCTCATTTTACAGGAGGAAGGAGGTTTGGTTCTGCACACTCTGTTACAGCATTATTTGTTACTGCTGCTCCTACCACCTGCCAAATCCATTTACACCAGAAGACATCTCTGAATCTGACCTTGGTTTTGCATAACAGATGACAAAAAGCTTTCCCCCAATAACGCTTTGGACACAGCTGCACATGTCCCACTGCTCTTCTGCAACACACAGAACTCGAGCAGGATGGGTAGCATGAAGAAGGAAGGTATTTACTTCAGGGCAGGGTTTTTTCCCTAAAGAAAATAATAAAATGAGCTGCTGCATCATCTTCCAGCAGCCTGCCTGCAGGGGAGAGCCAGGGTGGGCACTTTGCAATGCAGATCCACATTGCTGCACCAGGACAGAGACCTTGCCAGGCTAGCAGGGCAATCTGCAGCTGAGGATCCTTTTTATTCCAACAAAACCCAGCAATGACACCACCAGCACTACATCTAACCACACCCCCCTGCTCTTATTCAGCACTTTGTCTCACGGTGACACTGAAACAATCCCAGCCTTTTTACCTTTTTTCCCTTACTTAATTTTGCTAAATTCTGCTGTCAAAAATAGTAAATAGGAAGCAAATAGATCACCCCTATTCCACTCATTATTTCCATTGATTTTAAGTCTGGACGGGGCCATTACGATCACGTTACAAATTGTCTATTTGTAGAAAGAAAAGTTTAAAAAATGGCAAGTTATCTGTTCTTGACCCAAAGCGATGGGCAGCATTATAACCAGCTGTTCCCCTTCACTCCCGAGGTGGCTGCAGCTAGTGGCAGAACAAATGATCCCTTTGTGCAGTTTTGCATAAATGTTTGTCAAGTGTCTTGGGCTTCCCTCACAACGTTGGCTATTAAGGAACAGAAGTAAAATTCCCTGGAGCAGAAGTGTGTGTGGGGAGTTATCCACTTAGGCTAAAATCCTCATCAATATATTTTCGTCTCGGGAGAATCCCCGTGCAAAAGGGAGAATAAAATCCATGATCACCATGCAGAGGGTTGGTTGCAGGAGGACAGGCAGGTGCAGGGAGCACTTGAGCAATCCTGCAGTTGGCACAACCTTCTCCAACCGGCAAAAAATGCTGGAGCCAGCATTAAAAAAAAAAAAAAACAACCAACCTCAAAAGCTTTTGAGCATCAGCCTTGCAGCCAAGCACACCCAGCACACTTCGATTTTGATGTACAGTTTGAAACAAATCAATAGCAGTATAATAATACTCAGCACGCTGTGTAATTTTTATATCATTAGTTTTCATTTTCCGCTCCCCATGCATCAAAAAACTTACAACGGGCTCGTAAAGTTTATTTAGTATTCCATGAATTCCTAATCAGTTTCATTTCATAATGATTCAGAGCGGCCGTTGCCAGGGCCCTGGTGTCAAAAAATCGATAAAACCAACACACTTTTCCTGATGGCGGCTGCAANCTGTGACACGAGAGGGTGAAACAAAACCTGCGCGGGGACATAAGGACACACAGCGCGAGCGACTCAAAAGTTAAAGGCTTTCAAAGGTAAATCCTTTCTGAAGACTAGGAATACAAAATCGGAAGGTTCTGGTTGCTCCCAGTCGCACGGCACAACACAGAGAAGATGTTCTGGGTTAGGAGGTGAGGGATGGCTGTAACTGGGAATGTGGAAGTTGCTCCTACACCAGGAGGAAGCAGCGAAGTGCAGGGATAGCACCGGGTTCTGCTTCAGTTCTTATGTTAATCAGGTCTGTGGTTCTCCGGCAGGGAGAGGCAGGGCCAGGGAGGAGCCTTTGGAAACAGTCGGCAGCTAAACGTGCCTCTNTCCATGAATTCCTAATCAGTTTCATTTCATAATGATTCAGAGCGGCCGTTGCCAGGGCCCTGGTGTCAAAAAATCGATAAAACCAACACACTTTTCCTGATGGCGGCTGCAAAAGGATCTATTGTAGGGGAATTATGATTTATGTCTGGGCTGCACCACGAGCAGCAGCAAGCGACAGCCTGGCTCAAGAGCTGAGATGTTCGCCAATAATGATTTATATGCGCTCCTCTCCCTCCCGCAGCCCCCGGGGTCCCCCCTGCGCACCGGCACGGCCNAAGGTAAATCCTTTCTGAAGACTAGGAATACAAAATCGGAAGGTTCTGGTTGCTCCCAGTCGCACGGCACAACACAGAGAAGATGTTCTGGGTTAGGAGGTGAGGGATGGCTGTAACTGGGAATGTGGAAGTTGCTCCTACACCAGGAGGAAGCAGCGAAGTGCAGGGATAGCACCGGGTTCTGCTTCAGTTCTTATGTTAATCAGGTCTGTGGTTCTCCGGCAGGGAGAGGCAGGGCCAGGGAGGAGCCTTTGGAAACAGGAAGCGCAGGTAGAGCTGGTTGTTAAAGCCTTATTTACAGAAAGGAATAACGGCGTCACTTAAACATCTACATTAATTTATCGAGGTGCCTTTACTACCGTTTTCTCATTTCCACAGAGAATTTTCAGCGGCCCTGCTCCATGAGGAGTGTCCCTGCTCCCTCACTCTGCTCCACAAAGATGTTGCTTTTCCAAGCACAGTCCTTCAGCGTCTGAGGCACAGCCACCTTTCCATCCTAATTTTAAATATTAATATGTACAACAGCAGCTGTGATTAACAGTTTGCTTTCACATCATCTGAGCAGAAGCTGCAAGGAAGAGGATGCATTTGGAGTCACCATGACCCAACACGAGCACCAGGAGCTGCAGCCCCCTCCATTGTGCCGGTCAATAAAGTAAATTAGTGGGGTTTTTCCCATAGCAAAATCAGCCTGCTTTATTGTGTACATTCAGCGAGAGAGGAGAGCAAAGGGGGAGAAATATTCAGAATATAATCCCATTTTAGGTAAGTTGCTGACCAGAAATCAGGCCCTTGGCCAGCACACAGGTGCTCTTACTCTGAGCAGCAGACAATGCCCTCACTCACTTTTAGCCTCTGGTCATCACATAGGAAGTGCTCAGTTTTGGGGCTGGCTGGAGGAAGGGGTGCACATAACCTTCTACAAGGAC
The DNA here is from genome assembly GCA_013398075.1 of Notiomystis cincta. NCBI lineage: Eukaryota > Metazoa > Chordata > Aves > Passeriformes > Notiomystidae > Notiomystis > Notiomystis cincta. Next base: position 61,280 of record VZRX01005135.1, on the reverse strand, counting down.
AGTTCATGCAAAGCATCACTTCCCTTCCCTCTGACAATCGTGTTCACAAGGTTTTTTCTCTGGTAAAACACAGACCTGAAACTTTCTTTTAAGAATAAAGCTGAGGTTCACACTCAGCTCTTGATCTTTGAGTGAAACACTGCTTGGTCCTTCTATGAACACATGCAGTTAGAAGGTTGAAAATTAGGTATTCAGCACAAGCTCCTCAGCAAGTCTCTAGTAAACAAAGGGGAAGTTTAAGTTGGAATTATGCCACTTGGTTAATAACAAGCAGTTATGATGAGATGATTCAATAGCTTGGGTGAAATGAAGGTCCCAGAGATAGTATTGCCTCCATTTATTTACATACCCCGTGTTCACACACACACACTCGCAGTGTTTGCTGATTATCTCGGCAAAGCAAAGGTTGAGATCCAGGCTTCTCCCGGTCTCCCTGCTCCAGTGTGAACACAGGCTCTGTAAATTGAGAGTACATCAACTAGCAAAGCACTCTGAGGCACCCAAGGGTGGTGGTGTTCTTATTTGGGGAGCAATTCCACGAAAAAGCCTCCCTGGAACACAGCATCCTCTAACAGGAACATTCAGACAATTACACAAGTCTCTGACAGAACTCTGACAGGCATTTGCTGCCAGCATGAAGCTGAGTCTAACAGAAGTAATTAGCCACCAGCTTTTCAAATTTATATTCTCTTTCTAAAGCACCAAAACTAATTTATTTATTTTTAAATTAGGCTGATGAATGATGGTGATTTAGGGAAACTGAAGCCACCAAAGGAGGTTTTGTACAGTCATACAATGAGCAAATTTCACTCTTTCCTCTCCCTGAATGAAGCCCAAAAGACAGAGGAGATCTGGTGCAAGGTTTGGAGGTGAGAAGCAGCAAAACATAGACTGTACCGAGAAAAGGTGGAAAAGAGAGTTCAGGGGGAAAAGGTGCATGCAAGGAATGAGGATGAAACTCTTCCAGTTCATGGCAAGAGGACCTTTGCAGCTACAAACTCCTCCTGGTCACCCACAGCTCACTTGTGCTGCCTCCAGGATGCTGAGCAAAAACTTCTGAGCAAGGAGTGAATTTTCTGAAAATCCACCCGGGACTCCCCATGAGTGAAGGGAGAAGAACTGGGCCAGCAGACAGCACACCTGCACATAAAGAATTCTACTAAAAAAGGCATAGCCCTCCTTTTATCACCTTTGAATTTAGCCCAGGAATTACTGGATGTAGTCATTAAGACCTGCAATCTTATTCACAAGACATTTTTCAGAAAGACAAAAAGACCAGCACGGACAACATAATTACATTTTGGTTAACATAACTTAGCAATTTTGGTACAGCCACATTAAAAAGAAAATAGAGTTCTC
>VZRX01005135.1:29631-59894 GCA_013398075.1 Notiomystis cincta | reverse complement strand
GAACTGCACTTTTACTATGTGGGGGGAGAAACTGGCTAAAATATTGAGATTTAAGGGAAAAAAATAATCATGGGTTTATGTTCCCAGGCTCCTGTGAATATTTTCAGCATATTTCACCATATCATTGCACGGTGGGCTCTGTTCCTGCTGCCAGAATGGATGTTCCATCATTTCTATAGTGGGCCTGTGTGACATTCATTAAGTGCAGCTACAAAGGGAGAGGGTTAAACAGCGCGGCCTCTTTTCTCTGATTTGGTCATACATCAGCAGGCGCTCCAGGTTAAATGCCCAGGATCCCGCAGCAGATGGATCGGGAGAGGCACGGAGGCAGATACTTCACCCCACACTACTTAACCCAGGGAAATGAGTCTCGGAGTCGGTGTCACGGTAAAATATGGAAGCTCACTCAGATAATGTGCAGTTGAAAATTTTTTTCCCGAGCCTTTACAAGCGACTGCACGTTGAGATCCTGCGCACCCCCTTCTGCAAACTGCCAGCTCACTCCTCCTCAGGGCCTGCTTTGGAGTGTAATTTGTCTTTATTGACTATCAAATAAGAATTGAAACCCATACTGCAATCAGTGGTAGAAGCCCCAAATACTTCTTCGCCTCTAGCTTCACCCCAAGACAAGCTGTGCACAGGGAGGTTTGTTTTTTCCTTACCCAAAAGTCCTTTTGAAATATCAGAGTGGACACTAACTTTAAAGATATCAGCCCACTGTGCTGCTTCTGTCTCAGGGGAGCTCTGGGAGCCCTCCCAGTGCCAGGTGCTGCACAAAGTGGGTTTCCTGCCCTGAAGCTGTGCATCTCATCTGAGATTCCTCTGCACTTGTGGCTCATTCCTGACTGCTGCACTTGCAGGTGTTGGTTTCTGTTTCTGACTCTCAGTCATTTGACAGCTAAAGGCAATGCACACCTTCAGCTGTGCAGTGTTTCAGTACTCTGGATTAGCTCAGCTCCAGAACCTGTTCCAAAGAAGTTCTTTAAGAGCCCAATGCCACTTTTGGGAAGTGCACTGTTTAAAGTCCCCAGGATACTGCCACTGTGGCACGTTTGCAATGCATCTGCAAGGCATCAGCCAAAAGATACAATCGTTCTGCAGCTCAGAGGGCCCATCTGAGTTTTATTCAGTAATGGCTGAAGCTGTTCCATTCTTCTCTAAAGCTAAATCTAAAGTTTTACTATCCCAGCTCACACGGAGAGGAGGAGCAGGGTAAGGGGAGACACAGAGCTAAGAGATCAAGAACAAAGCACTCTGTGCTGTCTGCCTTATTTTATTCCATGCCTTCCCCCCAAAAAAGTAAAACTCAGACTCCAGCTGGCCAATGCAAAGGGACACAGTTAACACACAGCACACACGATCATAAGGCAGTGCCAATAATTCACATTCTGACATGGACAAACAGCTATCGAGTTGTGACCACAGCCCTTCCTTTCCTTTAATCCTAATTGAAAATCCAGAGCCCTGCAACATCTATTGTGTTTTTTAATATCTCAGAAATAATTGCTAATCAAAGCCTCGCACGGCAGGGCCAGTAGGAAGTGGATCCATGTCCTCAACACAAAATTTTCATGTGAGCTGGAGGAGTGGGAAGATGCAGGGACACCTAATTTCCACCTTGCAATCCAGCTCCATCTGATGAAAAAGATTGCCCAGCAGTCAAAAATCAAAGTCACACTGTCCTGGGGAGAGCCGGAACGGTGACAGGTCCGAGCATGCCGGGAGAGCAGGCATGCAGGCAAGTGAAAATTTGGTCTCCACTAGGTGTGGAAAGTCAATGTTATTTGTTTTTAAAGTTATTTTAGCAAACATGTAGCTTTTGTTCTCTTATCACGACTGATTGGATACACAGGGGTTCCACTATCTTATTAACCTTACCAAGTCTTTGCCATTTTATCTTATTTTAAAAAATTATTTCTGTTCATTAGTGCCAACTTCACCAGCAGAAATCCAGTTGGTTTTCCCCAGCCTGTGGTGGTTACAGCAGTGCATGATTTGTTCCCTCTGACAGAGGAAAGAAATCTATACAGAAAGAAAATAATTTAGCTGCAACTCTTTATCACTAAAATATTTAACATCTAAAAGCACTTTTAAAGCTAATGCCGTATGCACATAATTAACAGCTTGCCTCGCTAATTAGGTGACTCCTTGCTAATGAGGTAGCAATAAGCTGAGCAGCAGTCACAGAATGTGCAGACAAGGTCTTCCCAGGCAGTTTGCGACTTCTGTCAAAACAACCAGCAACACTTTTCCTTCCCAAACAGCTTTTCCTCCCCCGAAGCAGCCGCAGTCGGGATGTGCTGAACGCGGCGTTAACAGCCCCAGGCTGGTGCGTTCCTGTCCCACCCCTGGCTCAGCGCCATCCCAGCAGCGACACTTGCGAGCCCCGGGGAGCTGAGCGGAGACGTGCAGACCTCACCCACACGCCCAGGTGTGCCTGGAGGCAGGAACCAGATTTACAGCGGTCCGACACCAGCCTGTGTCATCCCGCCCTCGGCTCTTCCACAAGGGCAGCTCCCAGCCAGATTTTCTCCCAAAGGGAGGACTAACTCTGGGTGTTTAGGTGTCATCACGCCCGAGGTACTGGAAACCAGTGTGACAGGACAGGTGACACATCGAAGAGAAGGCTCGGGCACACACAAGCCACAGCTGCTGCTCTCTCTCGGGCTGGGGTTCAGCCTTGCAGGCTGCTCCTTGGTTCCTGATCCAGTGCATGGACAGGGGATGGAGGCAAGGGAGCTGTCCCTGAATCCTCTCCCACCTCCATTCACTCCTCGGTCATTATTATCATTTAACCACAACACAACATTTCCAGGGGAAAGCAACGTTTATGCTTCTCATCCGAACCGAAAACACCGATACAAAGACTGGAAAAGACGGCTCCAAAGATGGACCTTTTCCATGGTCTTGTTGTCCAAGTGCCTCCCTGCCTTCCCCAAAGTTTCCTTCACATCTCCATCACAGCAGCTTTAACCTTCCCAGTGCCCAGCCCCTGTCGTGGGCGAGGGAACCGTTACTGCTCCGAGCAGGAGCTGCAGCTGCTCCGCTTAGAGGAGCGGTTTCAGAGAGCAGGAACAATCCTCATCAGTGCTTAAAAGCATCTCACACTCAGGAGAGCTGATTTCAAGTCAATATCCAGTCTCTTGGAAATAATTGTGCTGAATAGAGAGACAGTTGATGGTGACAGTTGGTTGTTTCTTAATGAAACGGATTTGGAAAAATTCAGATAAACTTTGTGTCTGTGGTTTAAAATAAATAAAGAAAATAGATAGATGCAGGCCAGAACAGTAGGAGTGCAAGGGAAAAAAAAAAAAAGCCAGACAACCACATGAGCTCTCAGGAAGAACAGGTTCCTTGCTGCCACTGACAGCTGCAATTTTAACAAGCTTTGTAGCATTTAACTCTCATACATATATTTTTCTGCCAGGGCTGTAAATCTTATATTGCTATTTAAGCTGGAGATAATTCCAGGACCAAAGTGATCTTGAAATAACATGTTTTAAGATAGAAGTGCTGCCTCAACTGTGAAAGGTGCTGCTAAGAGTAAAATTAGAGTGAGCAAGAGCTGGACCATTTGTGCCTTCTACTGCCAATACCATGTTTGTGTCAAGGTAACTGATTTCCATGGAGTGCCCAATACAGAATCAATAAAATCAACCTTCAGTGGTGTTGAACTTTGCATTGTGTAACGACAATAGCTCAAATTGAATTTTAATTCTTTTAATTATAACGGCGCTCAGAGGCCACATCACGAGAGGATTTGGTTCATCAAGGAAAAAGAAGCCACAACAGCAGCTGGCAAAAGATGTCAACATTAGATATTTGCACAAGTGTTCAGAAGCATTCTGGGCTTTATCCTTGACAGAATAGCCAAAACCTGACTGTCTCTTGGCTAAAAAGCAAGGCTACACTTCCTTTTCCAGGGGTTCTTCACAAGTAATAGCTGTTTTTATAAAGAAAAAAATATAAACCTTTAAACTCCATTTATACCATCCTGGAAAAAAAAAAAGACAAGGGAGGGAGGGAAGGAAAGGTTAAGGGATTAAACTTTGCAGATGCTTTGCACAGCCTGGCTAAAGCTCTGGAAAGACCATCTCAACCTTTGATCCCTTTGGGGAAAGAAGCAGTTATTTGAGCAGGCTTTTTAGGAACACATGCTGGGGACATCTGTGTCAGCAGACCCTAATCAAGGCAGACCCATAGCGCTCGAGCAATTTGTGTTCCAGGATTCAGACAAGAATATGAAATTCCTGATGGGATAACTAGCTACCTGTAGGGGCATGGATGAGTTTCCTGGATAGATTGTGAATGAGTGACAGTTTAATCCAGGTTTTTTCCATGTCTGTTTTTTACAGGGTTTTTTTCCTTCTTTAAATCTTAGGAGTCTTTAAAAAGATAGATGTTCAGGGCATTACCCAGAAGTTCACCAGCTTCAGGAGGAAAATTACTGTTTTGCTCTCTGTATTTCCATCTTCCCTCTCCCAACTCGAAGTAACTCTAACAGAACATGTTCTATGTTTGCACACACGAGTGGTCCAACACGAGATTAGAAACAGGAAAGAGCAGCACGGGGATAAAAAGGTAAAAAAGCCCTACAGATGACCAAACACACCCTTAGTTTTCTTTCCCTTATTCCCCAAATTACCTACACAGCAAAAAATGGGAGCAGGCAGTCCAGTTGTTTCTATAGCACAGACTAACACGGGCCTGTGGCACGAGGATAAATTTTGCCCTGAATTAACAAGAGCAATAGTAACTGGAGTCTCTGAGAGCACTGTCAATATTTGCTCCGCTTGTCATTGACAGAAAGCACAAATCCTGAGCACATTTCAAAGCCTCTGAGCCAGGCAGGCGCTGCCCAGGGTGCTAATGAGATCAGCACCCTCGGAGACATGCCCGGGCAAAGCCTCGTGGGTGGGACCAGCTGGGTGAGCAGGCCAGCAAAACCCCACTGCTGTCATGTAAAGTGTCACGACTAAAGTGACACCAGGCAGTAGCAGCATCCATTCTGTGTTAGAAGTAAATGCTTCACGAGGACAGGTATTCTCCTGAGAGCACCTCTCTGGTATGAGAAACATTTAGCATCTTGCTGGTTACAGCGTTACAGGAACCTTCATAAATTATCCTAAACCCTTGTAGATTATTTTTTACTTCCCCTTGACTCTTGCCTGAGACACTGGCACTGACAAGGAGTTCCCAAGACCTGTGCTTCTGGAAGCAGTCATAGCATGCTGATAACATTTTCTGAGCTGTGTTTATTACAGTATGCCACAGGATTCTGAAATTTTTTCCCCAGGCTTTCCTTCCCCGGATGCACAGACAGCAGTATTTCCTTAGCACACCACTGAACTTCTCCTTCCTCCCCCTCTAGCAGGAAATAACTGTGGGAAACTCTTCTAGCAGGATGCAATACCAGAGGTGGGAGTTTAAGGTGGCCAAGTTGATGAACAGGTGGCAGCCTGCTTCTCTGGCAGGGAAATTCCTTCTGATTTACCAAATTCACACAGCAAACTCAACGAGCTGTGGCAACACCCCCGGTCCAGGCTGGCTCCTCATTTCAGCTGCTCTCCTCAGCCTTTGCATCAGGCTGGGATAGCAAAGAACCAGATTTCCACCATGCATCCCCTCACACCCACACCTAGAACAAAGCTGAGCTGCTGCCTGCTCGGCTGTTCCTGCATTTATCAGTGCTGCAGGGAGCTGTCCCAGCCAGACCAGGAATGTGCAGTCTGGAGACCATCCCTGCACAGAAACACCACTTGAACCCCGGATGAGCAGTCCCATTTCATTAGAGCAATCCAGCTGCACCTAATTCAAACAGCAATGAGCTTGCTGTCTGCTTTCTTACATTACTTCTTCCTGAATCCTTCTGCTCCACTCTACATCAAGGGGGGGAGGAGGAGGGAAAAAAAAAATCATTTCTTTCCTCCAGAGCTAATTCCCATACACTGCAATGAGAGAAATGCAATGTTCTGAGCAATAAAAGCTGGAAAGTGGAATTATTTTCTGCACCATTCAGATGGAAATGAAGCCTAGCCTCAATTCTGCCACCCACCTGGAGCCATGGTATGATCCTATAGATCTTTGGATCAATACTGCATCATAGCTACAAAACTAGAAGAGGGAAAAAGAAGAGGCACAAAATCAAGGAGTGTAAATTTTAACTAAATTAGTTCTGTAAGGGTCCCCCCCTTCACTGCCACTTTTTGGAGTAAAGTACAGCAGTCAGCTGGGGGACAGAGGAGGGCAGCCAGAACGGTTTGCTTCCTTTAAAGACAGCTGGTGTTTAATTCTGAGGGCCATTATCCCTCACCCCAAATAAATGCACGAGATTATGTTGCATATTTTCTGTTTGACTATGTGTGGAGAGAACAAGAGCGAGCGATACGCCCCGTATTATTTCTTAATGACTCACTAAATTGCAGCATCTCCGCAGGAGGAGTGGTTCGAGCCGCCTCCCTGGCTCCCATCCACCCAGGCACTTTGTTCCAGGCTACCAGATGAGTTTCTGCCCACACAGCAGAGAGATGAAGAGCGACAGGGGGTTGTGTTTGTTTGCTTGTAATTTAGGGCTGCCTTACATCACAGCACGTAGCTGAACACGACATCGGCAGGGAGAGAGGATGCTCAGGACGGTTTTCCCAACTGCCCGATTCCCTGGCTCTCCAGGGACAGCTCATTTGTGCCTGAGGGACTGTTATTTCACGGACTCTGGGACATGGGCTGCAGGCAAGCACTGCTTAGAAACCACCTCGGTGATAAAAGGGAATAAATCGTGTTCCACGGATTTATTTTGAACTCAGAGGCTTTCCACCTGGAAACTCCACCTGGTTCTTCTTCTCCAGAGGAGACTCTGGCCCCGACACAGAGAGCACTCTGCTGCAGAGGGCTGCCAGCCCCACACTTCCAGGCACATTCCCAGAGGCCAGAGAAGGAGGAACGAACCATCGCAGCCATAAAAGCCCTTCACTTTTTACCGGGCAGAAACACAAGAAGCCAAGCACAGCCTGCTGTGAATGCAGGAACACCTCACTGCTACAGCCACATCCTCATCCATCTCCTCCACGGCCCAGCCCCAGAGAAGAAAGCAAGAATGAAGAAAGAAAGCAAGAACTTTCTTCCTGGGAGATGAACCAGATGTGGGAGCCTCGCGTCCAAGCCGGGGAGCCAAGGCAGCAGCTTTCCAAGGCACACTCCAAGCAGCTCATACTGCAGCAGCCTGGCACAGACACTGCTCACCCTGCTGGAGGGGAAGGGATGGTCCCCCCCAGCTCCTCATTTATTTCCTGGCTAATCACCCACAACTGGGGGTCCCATGGCAATGAGTGTGAACAGGTTTCCCTGCTGCCTGCCTGTCATGTGGGAGGACAGACCCAGCCCCCTCACCACCAGCTCCTTTCAGGTGCTCCTTTCAGGCTGCAAAGGGCAATAAGGACCTCCTAAAGCCTCCTTTTCTCCAGGCTGAAGAGCCCCAGCTCCCTCAGCCCTGCTCCTTGTGCCCCAGCCCCTTCACAAGGCTTCCTCCGCCCACAGACAAGACCAGCATCCTCATTACCAAAAGCATTCGAGGCTTCTGCCAGCTCAGAACATCTCACAAACACTTTTAATTAATTTTTCCAGCATGCAGGATGAGTAAACACACTATTGTTGATGCTGTCAGCTGTCTGATATAAGTCCCAGACCTCTTTCAGTTTCACTCAGAAATACTTTGACCTCTGTCAAAAACTCATTGACAATAAGGTCTCTCCAAGTAAATGTTTGCAGCAGCAACAAAAGAGGAGGTAATAGTCTGCCTGCTCTGCATACAGGAGGCACAATACTGCCTCGGATTTTTATGGTAATTTCTTCAGATACAGTATCAAGCTTTGGCGACTTTTTAACTGCTGAATTACAGCCCTATTTCTCCCAAGGAATTCTGCAATCTGGGTTCCAGGCAGAAAAACTCCTTCGATAGATTTTGTACTGTGCAAACCCCTAAATATTTATTTATTTACAACTACTACACACATAGGAAAGGGTGGCCAGCAGTCTGTGAAATTATTGTTTGCATCTAAATGTAGTTAGCACAGCTGAGGACTTAATACTTGGCTAATGCCTGCGATCCTTATTAACATAAATATTGTCCCAGTCAGGCGGGATGGAAGTCATACACGAGATAAGATCTTGTCTGTTGCTGGTGATATGATCTCAACACTAGTCAATTAAAACTGCTGGAGTATTTTGTAATCATTGTCATATCAAATTACTGCACCCATGCATACGTTAACTAGGAGAAGTTATTACATTGCCACGTGGGGCAGGAGAAGGGCTAAAGGAATCCTGCAGTGCTGGTAGTTTATGGAGACATAAAAATTACAGTGGACAGTGTTATAGTTATTGCAAGGACCACTGTAATTGTATAATAATTCTGTTTACACTTGTCCATCCTATTTTTCTTGTGGAAAGTTATATATGAAACGATTCTATGGGACTGTTCAAGGGACCAAGATATAAACCTTTGGAGATTGTTTTTCCTCACTCTCTCCCATGGCACTTAACAATGTGCTCTCCTTTGCAGAGCCTGACTTCGGGTAGTCAATATAACATATTCCTATAAGACTGTCACTAGGATTGGTGGGGTAATTTGCAGAGGTTTTGTGGATCTGCAAATTGAGAATCAGCCCTTGGAGGATTAAGGTTTCAAATTTAATTTTACGCTAATTCTAGGCATTTTTTTAAAAAAAAAAACCAACAAGCTTGGCTTTACTGCCTCATATACAAGGTTATTTACTTCTCCTTGGGCTGTTTTTATGGCTCGGGAGGATCCCAAGCTAATGTAACAGTGCCCTGAGTGCTCAGAGCTGCATCAGCGAGGCCCTGGCTGACAATTCCACCGTGGAGTTCACCTGGAGCAAAACCTGGTGTGGAGGTGCCGAGGCCCAGTCCTGCAGGAGAACATGAGAGCAGGCAGAAGGGCGTGGGGTCACATGGAATGATCCCCTCCAAAAAGATCTGTCATTCCTGTCAATCACTTCCTTGGTTTTCTCATGTCATTAGCACCAGTAGTTTATATCTTTAATTGGAAATATCTCCTGGAAAACCCAGCTACTCTCAGGGCCCTGCTGGGAGAAACACTGCAAACACAAAGTTAGAGCAAGTTCTTGGCCCAAAAATCTCCACTCTGAAATCTCTGCAGTGTCAAGCACCGTGACCATACGCAGTACACAGAATATTATTTTCTGAAATAAATTGCAGATTGTTATTTTATTTAAGAGGAGGAAAAAAAAATAAAATTGGAGAGCACTTGTAGAAATGAGTAAGGTTTCACCTAGTGATAAAGGTAGTTATGCTCCAGTAATGAGGAGAAAGGGAACTTGCTATCAAGAATTAATGAGATCACAAAGAACAGGCAGGGGAAGTGAACGTTTTTAAAATGTCCCTGCTGAACACCAGGAATAATAGAGTGAGAAAAAATGGAGTAGATCCCTGTGGTAAAAACTATTAGAGGCGGCGAATTATAAAACTATTAACCAGAATGTAACTCCCAATTAAAAGATGATTTAACACTGGAATCTGATGGATGAATTTTGATTAAATGGAGAACTATTAGGAGCCCTGGGAAATGGACTTCTCCTGCCAGTTCTAAAAGTTAAAAGGCAGTTTGATATAAAAATTTATAAATTAAGGTTAATTACTTTAAATAACATGGCTGGAAGCAATAAAAAGAAATTTATAATATTCTCTGGAGTTTTAGGAAAATAATATAGATATCCGCACCTCTCAATGGAAAATCGAATTAGCATCCCCAAGTACAGGTTGACAAAGGCAAAATAAACAGGCTGACAAAGGGGCTGAAGGACTCCTGGCCTTTGATCTGCCAGGAAACTCCGTGTCTGTGCAACAGTGACAGTGTTCCCAGGATTTTTTGTGTGGAGGAAATACTCTTCTTCCCTTCAGCCTCTGAACCCTGTGGTGAGCACGCTGCAAATCAAAGGATGGATGCTGGAGACATCCACAGGGGCAGGCTGATCCTCCTGCCCTTGAAGAAAGGTTTGGCTCTACGAGCTGACAGGGAAAAGTGGATATCAGGTAACCAAATCTGGGATAGCAGTGGGAGGCAGTAGCCTAAAGCAAGGTCAAAGAGTCCTTCTCTGAAGGGCTCTTGGTTGTTACTTACCAGCCTTTAAATACTGTGAGAAAGGATCGAGGCTAGGTGAGGAATGGGCTTATCCAGAGAGGTGGTGTGGGCTACTCAGAAATGTGGGGCTGGAGAGTGAGCCCTGCCTGGCTCCCAGAGACCCCAGGGGTCTGCTCTGGCACCCGATGAAGGACAGGGAAGCTCAGCTGGAGAGGGGTTATGTTACATTACAGCTGTTCTTGTGGAATACCCTTTAACGTAGAGACAGAGAGGGTCTGGGGATAAGGCACTTAGTTCAGCTGGAATCTCCTTTATCCTTTCAAGTGGATCCCATGGAGGAGGTGGGGATGGAGGAGGAAAAGCATGTGCCCATGTCACTCCACATTAACTGCCTGGACTGGATCGTTCCCCGAGGAAATACAGCAGAAGGCAGCAGAAGAGGAGAAGGCTTCTCCTCTGACGGCCTCCTGGGGCTTTTACACAACCACTGCCAAAGGGGGTCATGGAGGAGGCAGAAAGCCTGAAAGGTTTCCACACATCCCAAGGGATTCCCTGAAAACTGGAATATGGAGATACTCTTCACTAATGGAAATGTCTCCTTGTCCCCTGCTGCACTGTGACCCGGCTGTCAGGGATGTTCCTCTGAGCTTTGCAGCCAGGACAAGAGAGCATTCCCCAAAGCCTCACAGGACAGGTCACACCAGCTTCCCTTGGCCAGGATGCCGAGGAAGCTCCCTGCTCCTTTCCAATGTCCACACCCTGTATCCATGAGGATTCCTGTAGGAAGTGTGGAATGTGCTGCACACTGGCTGGTTTTACTGCTTACCCAAAGGAAGGGGCAGATGTCTGCAGGCTCACCTGGAGGGTCTGGACCAAATGCCTGATGTTCTGTGCCCCTTCCCTCCATGAGTACCTGGCCCTGGGAAGGCTGAGGTGCAGGAAGCATCCCTGCACCACATGTTGTGCTGCCCATCCAGGGGGATGTGTGCCCCCTGACTGCTGGCTGCTCAGAGTTTGGGTCCTTTCTGTGCCTCCTGAGCCACTGTGGTCGTGTGCCCACCAAACTGTCCCTTCCCCAGCTCTCTTCTCCCACTGCCCAGTGTACCTCTGTCCATCCATCTACACGCTGTTCCAGGCTCCTTCTGTCACCTTCCTCCCCTGCTGTCCCCCCAGAGGTAATTTTGCACCCATCCACTCGAATCTAAACCCGGAATACCCCCCCAACACAACAACATAACCCACTCTGCTCTCTGAGTCTCCACTGTTCCACACCATGATCAGAAACCTCTCTGCCGAGTGAGCAATTTTTTCTAGTTTTTGGTTCCTTTGAGTGTTGACCCTTGAAATTTCCAGCTGCTCCCTACCCCCTTCCCCACTCCCACTGCTCAGAGTCACCCCGTGCCCCCCGTTCTTTGTCTTCCAGGCTCGCCTGCCCCAGCCAGGGTAGCGCAGTGCTGCTCCTTTAAGGCTCAGTGCCTGTAAGTGATTACTCTTGGCTATCACTTTTTCTATATCAGACATGTCATGGTGAAGAATCTTCAACCTTGACTCTTACAGCTGCCCTAATTATAGGACATATTTTTGGTGCTGTGTCTTTATTCCTCTCCGTGCTGGCACTCTGACCCCGGTGCTTCCTCCGTCGCGCTTGTGTTAACAAGGTTGTCCATTCTCCAGTTTCCTCACTCTGATTTGTAACTCGAAATTACCATATCTGGCTTTCACTCACTGACAACCGTCACTTTAAATAGGCCTTTTAAAGTTAATACGATGTCCATTCTAAAGTGGAGTATTACTTTTCAGTGATGTTAAATGAGCAATTTAAGGAGCTATAGGCTTTTCTTATAAGAAAAATTAAATTTTATCTGCTGCTTAATTTATGTATAGGGCTAACCCTAAACAAATTTGTCATAAGCTGCTGCCATCCCTAAAAAAAAAAAATAATAATACAAGAATAACTCTAGTTAATGGTAGTAAAATACTGAAGAAATATACGGATTATTCATAAAAACACGTCTAGCTCACACTTTTCAGAGCCTCAGGTACGTGGTGCAGCAGGAATATACTCCCTTTTGGGTCTCTTCCAGTGGATCTAGTAGATCCATGGCCTAGAGGGACAATATCACTGGCTGGGAAATGTTTGATCAGTCATATCAGTAATCAAACCAGCTTTTTACTTGCCAATTCCCATTGTCCCTGGGAAGGATATTTAGGCTAAGAAATATTTTTGCTGAGATGAATGGACTCCAGCTCCTGCTGGAGAGGGCTTTGTCCAGTTCCTTCAGCTCCACAGATGATCTGTGCAGAGCCTGACCAGCTTTTTGTCAAACAGGCTTCACAGGCTGCTGAAAGCAAGGGGAGGATGGCTCCCTGCTGGAGCCAGGGGAGCAGAAGCTCCGTGGTGTATGGCTCACCCTGCCCTGCCCTGCTCCCTGCCCAGGCTCTCCACAGCAATGCCTGGGTGCCCAGCTCTTCTCAAAGTCCCCACTTCCACCCCTCTGCCTTAAATCGCCCACCTCTCACTGCAGTGTGAGGGTGAGTTCCGTCCTGTTTGAGAGCAAACCTCCCTTCCTGGAGAAAACCCCTCTCTCCAGGCAGCTCAAGCAGCTCCAAACTGCCTGAGATTTCAGTGTTCATGTGGGATCAACATGCTGGGCCTGATGTTTTTCCCTTGGCTTCTGAAAGGTCAGAATGGCAGTATATTGAATCTCTAAACATACTGATCACACAGCTCTGCTAGCTCACTAGAATCCATTAATATCCAAGATACTGGAAGCAAAAGGGGAAAAAACCTTCCTCCATGAACTTAAATCAATTAGCTGGGACTAAAAAATGTAGATTCTTGTGGAAGAATAAAAAATGGAAAACACCAGGCCTCATTATCCTGTCCCTGAAGTGCCAGAGGGTAAAATTATCTTTCATGATGATGTTCTGCATTGATTAGTCAAACATGTAGGAAATCATATTAAAGATTTGACACCTGATGTGGGATCAGAAGAGCTGTGGGCTGCAACAACACATGCAAATGTTGTGGTGTGTGCTTTGGCCAAAGGAAAGGAAGACAAGAGTGTGGAAAAAGAAAACTTGGAAAACCCCCTGTGGAGGAATCTCGTAGATTTTAATGCTCTGCACAAGAAAAAAATCTCCTTCCATAGGAAGGCCTTCAAGAAGGTGTATAATAATTTCCAGATCACTTCTTCTCTGCTCATTCCTAATTATCCTGTGGAACCCTGTACCACAGAAGTTGCTTGGATGCATTGAGGTTCAGCAGGAAGGGTAAATTCCAGCCAGCCATATGCAAAAATCAGGCAGTCTCAGAGACACACTACCAATTTTTGCTGCAGATTGGCTAAAAAAAGAAAGCTGGAATTAATGGAAATGAATATTGCCCTGAAACAGGAGATGAAGATTTAGAGGTGGATTGAACAGACAAACCTCACTCAACTGAAGAGAAGCCACAGTGCCCTGCACCACCTGGGAAATCAGGAAGGGGAAAAAAACAACTTTTAGGTCTTTTACTGCCAGTACCATGATGAGTGACATTGCCTGACTCAAGGCCACAGAGTCAAGGCTACAAGGATCTGCTGTTTAATATTGGAGCCTTGCAAAGCACAGCCTGCCAGAGTGGCTGTTCCAATGGCTCTTTCCTGGTGGCGAGGATCAAATGTGCATCTCCCTAATCAAAATGCTGACTGCCTTCAAAGCCAGAAGAACCATTACACAAAAACATTGTATAAAATCATTTTAGGCCTATCCTCCTATCAGACACCCCTAATCAGCAGCTCTGGGATCTTTCAGCACTTCAGGGCTAATTTCTACGCCAGTGTTAAGTCAATTCCGTGGCATGGATAACCTAAATTATTTGGCAGATTAGGTTGCAGGAAGCATAGCAAACATTACTCAGAGCGTTTTTAAAACTGCTGTACAAAGTGCACTACAGTGATAAAGTGGAGCAATGCCTAATTAATATGCACAAGAAAAGCCCTATAGTTAAGCAGCTTTAACCCCTTCCTCACCACAATTCTTAAGGAGGATGGGAACAGAACACACCCACCCATGGAAGGTCTGTGCTGCCCTCAGCAAGGTTCTCACCCATGCACTCCCAGTTCTCCCTGTTGTTCCATCAAAAAGGATTTCTTTTCTTCCCTGACTTTCCTTCCATCTCATCCTCTGTGTTTCCACCTAGCAGTGACCACCACAGTCCCTGAGCAGTTCCCCATGTGGATGTGGGGCGTGGGGCAGAGCAGATTTCAGGATGCTTTAGGAGCCCACACAGCTGTATTCAGACTGGAATATTTGAACTCCAAACCAAGCAATTGAACTCACATACAAATTGCTGCTGACAGTGTAACTAAATAAAAGACCTACTTTTCTAATCCCTGAGGCCAATACAAGAAACCGTGGTGAAGAAATGGGTATTTTTCATCCATCTGGCTGCAGTGACCACCATTAAATTTGAACATAAAGCTCAAAAGACCTGTGTAGTGTCACCAAAAATCCTGGAGTGGGCTGTCAGGTGGTAATAAATCACTTGGAAATGACCTTACAGGTGGATTCATAAACCAATTTCAGAGCAAAATCTTTATGAAAAGTCACTGAGTTCTGGGGGGAAGGAAAGTTTTGAATTTTCCATTTTCCCCACTCTTTTCTCTCAGTCAAGAGCCCCCCATCCCAGGTTTGAGTTCCCAGTTTAAAATTTCTGGGGGAACATCTCTCTGGTTTGTCTGTACTTGCAGAGGGACAGCATGAACTACTGAAGCCCAAGACTTCCTGATGATGTTTCTATCATCTCAGAGCCAGGGGTGACCTAATAGTGTGAGAAAAGCAGGTGAAATCTGCAGAGGCTCATTTTATGGCCCAAAGTTACAGAGAACCGCTGACAAGAAGCCAATACAGCTGATGCACTTGCCTGGACTATTTAGACAGATGGACCACACAATATAGTCCCACTGGCAGCTCTGTGAGTAGTGAGGTAGCAGGAGGCAAGAACAGTACCCATATATTCACAGGTACCTCTAATGTACACAAAAATATATAATCAGCATCAGCAGTCTTCATTAGAGTGCAACCAAGAATTATGGAGATCCTAACCTTGCAAGCCGAATAAATTATTGCCAGGGGATTATTATGTATTCTAACAATATCTAATGTACCTCTTTGTCTCTCATAAATTACAGGGCATCCTCTGGCTCCTAGAACACACTCTGTCTCATGCATAGCCACTGCAGAGCCTTTCTTCCCCCTAAATACACACAATAGGATCTCTAATCAGCATGGGCTCGGATAGGGATTTTAATAGGCGAGAAAAACATAATCACATGTTCAGTGGCCTGGTGTAACTGTTTCAACACCAGAGCAAATGGGCACAATTTCAACGTGCTGGTAAAGAGGAAGCTCATTTGCAATGTGTGTGTGTATCAATGTCCTCGTAGCTATGGGCACACCCCTGTTCCCTGCTCCCCAGCAATTTTACTGCTGTACAGAGTGTGCCTAGGCAGGGTAGGCTGTAGTGGAGTCTCCATGATTGACTTCCTGCCTTTCAGCCAAAAATTGCCAATAACACCTGCTCTGCATGGACTTCTCCAAGGTGCACTCAACAATGACTCATCAGACTCAGCTCACTCTGGCACCCACACAAAAAACATCCCTTGCATTTTAACACCTTCCACTCACAGCCGACTGCAGATGACACCTGGCAAAGCCCTGGTGCTGTGTGTGCATCAGCATGAGCTGAACTTGCCCTCAGGTGATCTCGGAATTAGCAGAACTTGGTTCATTTGTCCTTCTTTGATGAGTGTTTTTGTCCTCATCCAGGCACTGGAATTGGCTCTATTGTTTTCCCGCAGATTTATCCAGATATTGGATACCCACATCAAGATTGTGATAAAACAAAAAGCACCACAGAGTTAGAAAGCTCTGTACCCCAGAATCAGTTCTTTTCTTTATCCATTTCTGCTGGGAGAGACATGAAAAATACATTTGGGTTTGTGCTGCATTCAAACTGCTAACAAAGCCAAAATTACTTTTAAACATCCTATTCCATTTATGAGACCACAAGAACAATTGTTTTGCATCATTCCCTCAATCCCTTCTGCTTCAGGTTCCTTTGAGCACTCAGTCTGTCACATATGCACACATTCACATCCACCTTTAATATGAAAAGTCCAAGAAGGAGATTGTGCATAAGCCTTCATGGGCTGCATTTTTAATATATATTAACAAGGTGACGGATACCCTGAGTAGACTGGTCAGAGAAAGAAAACGAAGGCAAGAAATATTCTCAGGGTGTTATTGATTAACTGTTTTTCAGAACAGAGGGAATCATTTTTAACTGGTTTAAACTATGATGGACTCAAGTGGAAAATGCAAGCAGAGTTAGCAAGGAGCATAATTGACTGGGCATGGAACTAAGTAACCTCTCAGCACGCTGGAAGTGGTGGAGCGAGGGGGGTTACAGCTGGGGCTGCTCCGGACCCCGAGCCCTTTCTTCCCAAAGTGAACTCTGCCAGCAGCCAAAGACGACGACAAGTAAAGNTAAATTCTAATCAAACATCATTTAAAGCATGTTTTATTTCAGCCTCTGGAGAGATAGTCCCTCCTGACTCCTCACCATGGCAACCGGTGTCTCATTTCAGAAGTGTCATGCCACATTATCATCTTGCCGGCTCACACACTCCTGCCTGACAAGTTCTCTCTGCCCCTTGTGACAACCGTTCCAGGCTTATGCTGTTTATTTTTGGTGTCAGGCTGGCCCTGGCAGATTGAAAGGCAACCTCAACCCCTTGAACAACAAGCACCACACCCCACTTGGCGATAAGAGATGATTTGAGAAGATATTTGCTTACATGTGTATAAGCAATTTGCCGCACGACGCAGCCCCGTGTGTCTGTGTGAGCGCACGCACGGGGCCGTGTGTGCAAAGGGGAAGGCGACGGACGGGCGTGAGGCTTCCTGAGACAGCAAACAATTCATTTCAGATCCCAGGAAGCAGGTTTCAATCACCACATCCCATAATTCACACGGAACAATACGAAACACAGGCCAGAGAGGCAGCCTAGGCACTGTCTCCTGAGAGGCACAGCCAGACATTGTCTCTGCAAAACGCCCTCGCTGCGTCAGCGCAGAGCGCGGCGAGGGACCCGGCAAAGGCACTGCACGAAGGACTGGGGACAAAACCTGCCTTTAATCGCCAAAGGAACATCCTGGAGAGATGCTCAGGGCCAGATTCACCTCCGCCTAGCACAGCTCTTCAAACCTCTGCACGTTTCTCTGTGGCTCTGTCCATCCCAACAGAGAGCCGATCGCCAGGCTGGGAATCCTATCTACGGAGCTGCTGTGGGAAATGATTCTACATGATGGTCTCTAGGACAGCACTGGACAGTGACAACGGCCACACCAGGGCCACAGGGAGGACACCAAGTGCAGGGCTCGTAATGACCTCTGGTAGTGATGAGTGTCTGGGGCAAAGCTGGTATCAGCCATGCCTCAGGAGTTGTTCTCACCTTTTCGAAGCTGTGTGGTGAGGAAGGAGCCCACGATGGAAATGAACATGGAGAAGGCTGGAAGAGGAACGGTCTGGAGCTTGGCACAGCACTGCAAAACAAGGGGAAATAGCATTGAAGAAATGGCTCTAAGAGTTTTCTAATAGAGACAGCCCAAAGCAGAGATTCTCCACACACTCCCATCAGTAGGGATATCAACCAGCAGTACACACAATGTGTGGGCAGCATCTTGCCTCTACCAAAGCCTGTAATGTTCATCCAAAGAGGAATGGCAGCTGGAGCAGGGGATTAAAATTCTCTTGAAAAAGTGAGGCATGCTGACATCAAATAATTGTACACAAGAGTTGTGCTTTTAATTTAATTTACAGGCACATCTCCATGTGCTGCTCTGGA
Source organism: Notiomystis cincta (assembly GCA_013398075.1). Lineage (NCBI taxonomy): Eukaryota > Metazoa > Chordata > Aves > Passeriformes > Notiomystidae > Notiomystis > Notiomystis cincta. Next base: position 41,885 of record VZRX01005135.1, on the reverse strand, counting down.
CCCAGGAAAGAGACCCAAGTGTGGTTTACCATGAAGTTTATGTGGGTCACAACACAAACAAAACTTGACCTAGTTATCTCAAAGAAAGAATCACAAACTGGGCAAAACCATACAATTAACTCAGAGGCAATCTTTGATCAAATAAAGAGCTAATTGCATATCAGCTTTCATTAAAAACAAATAAACAAAGCAATATGTTCATTCAATTTTTAATCCATTTTCTGGTAACTGTACCATCGAAACACAGAGGTTTACAATAGCAAGGGATCTGTAAATAAAACAGGATCATCCCAAGATGCACCAGTGGCATTTTACAGAGTTTGAAAGAGTAGAGGTTGTAGACTTTTAAAATCATAAAAGGAGAATTAACATTGATTATGGGGCACCAATGAAATTCCAGAGTTGCATGTCCCATGAAAAGATATAAAATCAGTAAATGCTACAGGAGGGTTTTCCAGACTTGGAAGCATCGCCAAGACCAACCACTGGCCCTGCTGAGAACCACTCCAAAAAAACCACTCAGGGTGCAAAAAAGAGGATACCAGCATTTCTTTGATGTTTATGTCTTGTTTAGCCTTCCCATGCACAGGGACTAAACAAGAAATACCGTGGGCCACTGAATAGGGGAATTAGAGTGAGAGAAATCCCTTCTCTAGCCTGGTCTGTGCATTGCTGTAGCTGTTTTTAAATCATAGTGTACACGGCATGACAGATACTGACAGACAGAGACTGGCTTTTCCAGGAAATAGATAGGGCTTTCCAGCTTTATCCTTCCACAGCAGTGTTTAAAAAAAATAGTAGTAATAATAAAACCAACCCTGGACCAACATCACCTGTGAAAAATACAAAATGAAAATATGAGTGCTGCTGCTAGGGGCTCTCCTTAGTTCAGAATTCCAGGTTTACAGCAAGGCTATAATTTTGCAAACTAATAAGATGAAGCTGGTGCTGAAAGAAGGCGGTGGGGGGAACGGAAATAGAGCCTGAGCTTTGGGGAGAGGAGGAAGGAGGCTGGCGAAAATGCTGATATTTACTTACTGTAGGTGCAGAGCCTATAAAACCTTCCCTGGCGCAGCAGCCCGAGGTGCCAGGCAGACAACAAGTGCAACACGCTTGGATGAAGTTGTGCATTGTTTTGGGAGAGCAGCCGCTCTCAGCAGCACTGACATTAATAACAACCGCTGCATTTTTGGTGCAAGTTGTGGCAACATCCAACACCGGTGGTGTTGAGCTTGGCACAGGGAGTGCGGCACCGGCGCCGCCGCTACCTCAGTGTCTCACCCTTGGGCTGTTTGGTTGGGGTTTTTTCCAAAAGGGAATAAATTTCGGGGTGCTGCCTGACCAACACCACACGTGGCTGTTCCTGCCAGACAAAGGAACTCACCTCACAAACAAAACCTCTGCCAACCTCCCCGTGAGTGGACAAGGGGCACCTGTGGAGATGCGTTTTCTGCCGGACTCTGCCTGGCAAAGCCACTGGGGATTGCTGGCCCCTCAGAGCAGAGCTCCCGCTGTACATCACAAACTCATTGCAGGGATCAGATCTTGGAGATGCCCCGCATCTTTCTGGCGTGTGGGAAAGCCTCCTCGTTCGGGATCTCCCCCGTTAATTGCGGTTTGTGTTTATTTAATGAGGTGTGGAGCAGCCTCTAGTGGCGGGCGGCGGCCACTTCGGCTCAGCCGGGGATGGCGGCCGCTCTGCTCGGGGACCCGTCACCTGCCCTCACGCTCCGGGCTTCCCCTCCTTCCCACAGAGCCGCCACTTTCCCGCCTTCCTGCCTTCCCTACAGACCCTCCGCGTTCCCGCCTTCGCCACAGACCCATCGCCTTCCCGCCTTCGCCACAGACCCATCGCCTTCCCGCCTTTGCCACAAACCCATCACCTTCCCCACAGACTGATCACCTTCGCCACAGACCCATCGACTTCCCCACAGACTGATCACCTTCGCCACAGACCCATCACCTTCCCCACAGACTGATCACCTTCGCCACAGACCCATCGACTTCCCCACAGACCCTCCACCTTTCACATATACCTGGCAGATTCCCGCCTTCCCCACAGATTCTCCACTTTTCCTCCTTCTCCACTTTCCTGCTTTCCCCACAGACCCTCCACCTTTCCGCCGTCCCCACAGACTCTCCACTTTCCCGCCTTCCCCATTTTCCCGCCGTCCCCACAGACTCGCCATCTTCCCGCCCTCACGACAGACTTTCAACTTTTCCACCTTCCCCACAGACCCGTCGTCTTCCTGCCCTCACCACAGACCTTCAGCTTTTCCATCTTCCCCACAGACTCATCGCCTTTCCTCCCTCACGACAGACTTTCAGCTTTTCCACCTTCCCCACAGAGCCATCAGCTCCTTTCCTTCCCCACAGACTCTCCACTTTCCCGCCATCCTCTCTTTCCCGCTTTCCCCGCTGCCCCGCCATCTTCCCTCCCTCCTCCCCATGTTGGGAGCTCCAACACACCACGTCTGGTGGTGGCTCTTCAATGTGTGCTTACCTACTTGGGCAATGCTCGGGGTTTTATTTTGTTAAGAATGTGTGCCAGAAATCTCTCATGGGAACTTGTTGCAGGAACACAGAGACTTGGCCAATCAGTGTTCGGGTTGCTCGCTGCTTCCTCACCCAAGCCAGGCGCCCTCAGACTCTTGTGGTATTTGTTCCCTTCCTCTTGTGCCTGTGCTTCCCTCACTTTAATTCACCTCAACAATCATTTTCTCCAAGCACAAGTCCGTGCATCCTCACAAGTAACCCAGTGGCAAGAACCCACCAACCGCTTCCATGTCCCTCACTTGTCACTTTTATTCCAGATTACACTGCCCAATTGTGTTATATTCAACCTTTCCTGCCACAGCAGAAGTTATATCTTTTGGCTTTTCCCTGGCCTGTGATTTACATTAATTCCTCAGAAAGCTGCTGTCAGTTTTCTTCTCCCTTTATTGGCAAAGATCCCAATTTTTTAAATCCTTGATGGTTTTCCTTAATTAAACTCATAACTTCTCTTAACTATTTCTGCAGTGCAACCCCAGATTAAAATACACTTTGGCCTCCTGGCCATGCAAGGCATCTTCTTTTGAACCACCACCTTTCCTTTCTGGAAAGCTTCCTTGCACTTGACACTTGTAGGATTTCTCCATTATTGGTCTTCAAAGAGGTTCTCATTTCCCTCAAGAGATTTTTCATTCGTTTTGCTGACTTGGCTCAAAATCCTGAAGGGGGTTTGACATGGACCACATGCTTTCAGGGTCTTTTAACACTCTTAATTTCTCTGTCACCTCTGCTCAGTTTCCTTCAAATATTTCTTCTTTATGCAAAAGGATATTTATCTTTCACTTTGGCATCTGCCCTGCCACCTGCCTTTGTGAACATGAAGGCAAAACTGTCAGGGGTTTCTTTTTTTATGTTCTTTTCCTTACACAATGTCTATCAATAACCCTCAGCAGCTTTTAGAGTCTTCCCACTGCTGATCTATTATTCCTTTGACCCATGCTACATTTCTTATTATTTATTATAACCATTTTCACAGTTTTCCCTTCATTTCCCATGACGGCTCATCTTGTCACTTCTTTTACTCCTTGCTTCATTCTGAATTTGCAGTTTCAGGACCACATGTTGGCACATCCTTGTTCCTCTGGGCAGGCAGGTCTGAGGATGTCCCAGCCATGCAAGGTGGGAGAATTCAAAGGCAAAATTCAGCCAGTTTAGATTCACAAGTGTGTGGCACATGGGAGGGAAGGCAGCCAAGATCTTGTGCTGACTGTGAAACGTAGAATCACAGAATGGGTTGGGTTGGAAGGGACCCTAAAGTCCACCCAGTTCCACTCCCTGCCATGGCAGGGACACCTTCCACTGTCCCAGGTTGCTCCAAGCCTTGTCCAGCCTGGCCTTGGGCATTTCCAGGGTTGGCACAGCCTCAGTTGCTCTGGGCCATTTTGTACCAAGGGCATATATTGCATACAGAATACCATATATTGCCTCTTTGAAACCTACTCTTGTATATTTTCCCTTTCCTTCCATTGATTTCTGATTTTCTTCCAACTTGCTTCTCTTTTTTCCCTCAAGATAAATTTCTCAGTTGCCTTTCCTCAAGCTCAGTTTATTTTTTGTGATAGCAGTCACAGATCGTGGTTGCTACCTCTAGTCAGCATAAAGTACCAGCCAGAATGAAACCATAACTGTGAGTTTTAGTTTATATACGATGTACACTGTGAAGGTTCTAAAAATCTGTGAACCTTCATAACTAATGCTCCCGTCCATCTCAGCAGAGCTGCATGAGGAAAAGGTTTGCCTCTGTGAATTTGTAATTAGATACCTAAGAGAATAAATCACTCCTTTTTCCAAGAAGCAAATTGCCCTGGTCTATGTAAACAAAATCCCTCACCAAGAGCTATTTCAGATTTTTTTTTTTTTTTCTACCTGAAACTTTCAGTGAAATCTTCTTTGGAAACCCTCTTTTTTTTTTTTTCCTGTTATCCTGACCTGAATTTCTTTGCAGCGTATCTCTAGTTTTTAATAGCTGTGACCACCTTAACTCCTACAAAAGTAAGTGCTGAAAAGCCACAGCCCTGAGGGTCAAATAGAAATGTTCTTTATTTATAGGGAGCACATTTAACTGTCACACAGTTCCTGCCCATTTTTTGTGTCACCATTATTAATAGGTTTCTCCAGCCATCCCTGCCTCTGTATGTGCTCAGTGCTTGAGGATGAGCAGCACCACCTTGGACACTTTGTGGGACAAGGGAACCAATAAAAAGACATTCATGAAAATGACCATACCTAGGGAGATAAAATATCATTATGTGAAATGGATTTGCTGGCACTCCTCACCAAATTTAGCTCCTATTAAATTACAGAAACCATTATTCCTTTATACAGGAAAGTCTGAAACTTTCCCTCAAAGATATGTTTTATTGTAGTAAGTGGGGCTTGAATGCATTTTTTTTCCTCATGATAAATTTCCACACATGAATTTTCTTAGCAATACAACAGGTCCTTGTCCTACTAATAATTCCAGTGATCAAACAGGGCAATACTTCCCATTCCTTCCAGCACAGTGATCTCCCAGGAATACTTTCTGCAGGTGCCCAAAGGGAAGCCTTGCTGCCCGTTCCCAGCGGATGCTGGCACGGACACACATCCAAGAGGGGAATGCAGAGGGGAAACACGAGAAAGGCTGCTCCCCTTTGATCACCAAGCGTGGAAAAACTGGATGCACCTCCGCAAACAATTTGTCTTTTCCCCCCTCTTCCTTTTTAACGCGCAGAAACTTTGAAACACCTGCAGTGGGAAACAAAAGGTTAATTAAAAAGAACCCCAGTCTTTGCACTAAACTGATTGCTGGGACTCCTGCCAGCCTGGGAAGGTTAAAGAGCTCAAGCATGCGTGGGCTGCGGGGGGAATGGCTAAAATTTACAGCCAGCTCCCTGGAAAGTCACAGTTCAGCTGTTCTCCCGGAGCAGGTGCTCATGGGAGCGGGCCTGTCCCTTTCAAAGCGTGAAGATTGATGAAGCCTTCGCTCTCACCAACTGTAAATATACAACCAGCCTTGTCAGAGCAGGTTTGTAACATCACTTGCTGACAGCAAGAAATTTTTTTTAACCTCCTAAACACACACACACACGCCTACCCCACACAGGCTGACACGCACACACAAAAGTGCTAAAAAACCGGGATTTTCCCAGGAAACAGAGGAAAGACAATAAATAAAATGGTGGGAAAGGCGTTTATGTTTTCCCTGCCCAGAGAGGCAATAGATAGAGGACATATGTGGGGTGATTTCATCCTGCCCTTCAGAAAACAGGCAACATCTTCCTTGGGCTGCACAGTTTATGGGCAAGTGCTGTGAGGCAGCTCTGGAACTTGTGGAGAGCTGAAATCAGCAGGGCTGTGCACTGCCAGCCACCCCTCCACGAGGATGGAGGACAGGAAATCACAGAGATGATACAGATAAAATCACCATTTTACTCTGCCCTGGTGCCTGCAGCAGGCTGAGGATTTGGGATGGGGTACAGAGAGGAATTACCTGTTCCTTACAGAGAGGAATGACTTGTTCTGATGCTCAGTAACATTCTGCACACTCACCTTTAGACTGGGATTTTCACAGAGGAGAGTTCCACTCACAGAGAACACAGGCTGTCCGTGGGGGTGAGCAGGGCTCCCTGAGAACCCGAGACAGGGAAGGGGGTAAAGAGCACAGCAAAGCTGTGGGATGGCTTTGAGACCTGGGGTCTCAGCCCTGGGATCCCCCTCTCTGCTCCTAACATTTGTACATAATGCAAATGCTCCTCTCCTATAATTAGTGGTTTCATTCCCTGAAGGCGCCACGGCAGAGGTGAGTCCTCAGAGAGCGTTTTCACCCAGAGAAGATTGTCCTTCCTGATTAGCTTGGGATGGGTGTTCTGTGCCTGCATAATTGAGTAAAGGGCTGAACAACACCCTGCAGGCACAGCTGCCCCCCAGGATGAGGGGAGATGTGATGTGTGAGGGAGCAATCCACAGCAGACAGACCAGCAGGACAGAGGCAGCTGCTTCTCTCTCCAGAGAGGAAATTATTTCCACTAATAACTTTGAAGAGTTGCAGACAAATCCAGCAGGAAAGAATAGTATTGGCAAGGCCTCCCCAAAGCCTCTGGAAAACAGACAGACTGGTGACTTCAGTGACTGAACTCATTGGATGACTGGAAGCAGAATTAATATTCCAGTATGAGTTTTTTTTACTGTCCCACCCCAGAATTCATTTTTAGCATTGCAGTCAGTTTAACTAAAATAATTCCTCAGCATCCTTTACTCAGCTCTTTCCCAAGGAAATTCCATCTGTATTACCATTTCTCTAAGGCAAAGTTTCAGGGTAATAGAAAATCTTTAGCCTAATTTCCTAAATTTCTTAGGTTTGATGTTTCCACTGCTGTGTGGAGGGATTAAATTGGTGATCATAGGAGATATCAATACATTCCAACTGCCCCAAAATTTTACCGTGGAAAATAATCAGGTTTTGCTTGGTGGAGTTTTGGGGTTTGTTTTTCCTCTACTGCTCCTGTTTTGCTACTTTCTTCTGCTTATTTTTAGCAGGTTAGTAAAGACTGCCCTGCCCTGTAGGCAAAACCTGGCCTTGGATAATTCCCTGAAACTTTCCAAAAGCCCTTTGATTATCTCAATCTACAAGAGGAAGAAATTTCTACACATCTAACAAAGCTCCAACAGCCCTCACTTGCACACAGACTTGCCCAGCACAAACTTCACTTACATTTCCTCCAAGACCCTTCCAGGATGAACGCACCCGACAAAACCATGCAACAGAATGTTTGCAAACTGTCACGTTCTCCCTTTTGCTTTCCCTTCTCTCAAAGCCCTTGACTGACGTGGCTGTTTGAATTGCTAACACTCTGTGATGAGGACTGTCACTGCCACCTCGGCTGTGTTTACCCAGTGCCGCTCACGGCGGGGTTCCCTCCCCGGCACAGTGCCTCACACCATGGCACATGCTAATAAAGAGGAAGAGAAAAAGGTACTTCCCTCTTTGCAGCAGCACAAATACAACACTCCTGATGAATAGGGCCAGCCACTGGGAATGGTTCCAGAAGCTGTAAGGAGAAAAAGAAGTAATTTATTGCAAGTGCTACAAATACATCATATACCTGTGAATACAGGTGTCCATCACTTGCTCAAACAGCTGGCACTGTCCTTGGGGGGAAAAGACCTCGAAGGTCTCTCTCTACCATAGTGAGCAGCAACCAGCAAAGTCCTCCTGAGTTTTGGGAGGAGCAGGCATTGATGTGTGCCTGCCTTACACTCCTTGGCAGGGCTGAAAAACCTGAAATATGATTGCATTTTCTCAGTAAAATCACATTTGGGTCTTCCCTGAGATCCAAAATGGTTAAAGCAATTTTTCCATCAGCTTCTTTATTACCATTCAGACAGTATTGGCACTCATCTCCAGTTTTATTTTGCTTATCCCTTCATTAAACTCTGCCTGCTGATGTTTCCAGTCTGTGGTTATTTGCCTGTTTGTGCCCTGTCTCTGTCAGCCCCAGATCTCCTTGTCTCCCTTCGCCACAGGATTCTCCCTCTCCCTCTGGAGGGGGGCAGTCAGGGGAGGGGGGCACCCACCTCCTTTCACACATGTCTGAAACCCCCCATACCATCAAGGCTGCTCCACAGGGTCCCTGCTCTTCTTCACACCTCTGAGATGGAGCTGTCATTACCTGCTCCAGCCTGGACCTGGCTGCCCCACTGTCAGAGCTTCTCCAAGTTTCCAAGGGGTTTGCAGCCAAGCCACATTCCCAGGAGCCTGAATTAATAAGGTTTTTTAAAGGACTGCTCCAGTCTTCATCTACTAAGGATCACAGCAAACAACTTGCTGTCTTTTACTCCTTTTTGCCAAGAAATTGCAAAGAGAGCAGCCAAGGCATCGTCTCCCATCCCCCTCACCCTGTAACTCCCTGTTCAGAACTGGTGCAGGGAAGAGGAGGAAAATGAACCCAAATCACTGCTCAGCTCCTGTTCGCCCATCCCACCCAGTGAAACACATGGCATTAAAACTTCTGCAGCCGAGAGGATCTGATTATTTTTATGGAAATTTGCTCCAAGTTCAGAAGTGGATCAATGACAATTTCTTAGGCTGGCTCCATTTTGAGTACCAGAATTGACTTTTGGAGAAGCTGCTTGATTTCCCCCACCACAAAAGAGATTATTGCATAGGCATGTGATGTAATTCAGCTTCAGATAGGGTCTGGGCCTATTAGACCCCAATATAAAACTCACCCAGGCTTCAAGGAAAACAGCAGAGCTCCCTTCTATCCCCCTCCTTGTCACACCTCAGGCCAGAGAGAGGTGGGAGTGAATCCACTTGCTAATATTCCATACACCACACAGATATAAATGGCAGCTCAGGACATAACACAGGAGAGACTCATTTTGAGCAATTTAGTTCAACTATTCCTTTTCTGAGTTCCCCAGTTTGCCCTGTTTCTATTACCCAACCGTGCCACTTCTTTCCTCCTATCTTGTCTTGCTGTCTGCCTGTCTCTCTGCTCACTCTCCTTTCTTTTTCCATTTGAAAATACTTTCCTTCTACTTCCAAGATCTTTTACTGGAGTACAAATCCCTCTGCCTTCCTCTCACCCAGCACCTACCAGGTGTCTGCATCTTGTGACCACGTGGGCAGCAACGCACCAACTTTTTGGCACTGACCCCTCTCCAGCAGGGCTGAGTGACTGTCACAAACACAGCCCCTTTACTCTTTCACTTAACATCTTAAAATCATCCTGGGGGCACCAGAGGTAATGGAGATTGAAGCTCTTAATGCAAATTCCTGGCTCCAGGTTAGCACAGTGCAAGGCTTTCTGCAAGGCCTCTGTAAAGAGGCTTTTAATTTAGCTCTAATAGGGAGGTTATTGTATGTTAAATAAATGCTAATTGATTATTTAATATATATGCGTTGAGGGTTAACTGCTCTGTAATGAGCTCCTCTCCATTAGTGGGGCTGCTGAACATCAATTAATATGGGTTTTATAATCAATTGATATTTAACATGCCCTAACTTCCCTGTTTAGACTTAATGGGAGAGCATTTCCAAAGTGGACAATGCCGATTTTTCTCTTTTAAATATTAGAAGATATTTGTCAGAAGATTTATAACAAGGTGGGAAGTTATGATCTATGAAAAGCTCAGCAAATCAGCTCTGCAGAACTGGACACAGTGAGTGAGTCTGTCCAATCCCAAGAGCTGCACAGAGCAGAAACCTCTGGAAATGGGAGAGGGGAGCCACATTCCCTAAACTTCTGTAGGATCTGGACTTGTTTTCCTATGGGGAGTTTCCCAGAAAGTGCTCTGCCCCTTTTCAAAGCTTTATAGCATGGCACGAGCTGGGCCTGGCCCCCTGTGCTGTCCAGTTGCCCTGAGAGACACTCTGAAAATGGGATGTGCAATCCCCCTTTTGGAAACCACTGCAAGATAAACATTAGGGACAAGTCTTCCAAGGATGACCAGGGGATTTAGACAGGCAGCTTCCATTTATTTTAATAAGCATCATGTCTCCAAGTGTCCCAACTGCCTTTTAAAACATCTCGTGGCAAAGACTTTATTCCCTTTGCCTCTCCTTCTCAAGCACACACAGATAAATCATGTGCAAGCTGTTTGTGATATACACCAGGGAGAAAACAAGGAAGTTCCTAATGAAAAGAGTGATCATAATGCATTTACAACCATTATCTAACACTATTTCTTACTTAATTTCCTTACTGGCAGCTTTCACAGGGTTTCACGATGCAGCAGAGTTTAGCTTAGCTTGCCAAAAATTCAGGCTGGAAGGGAACATACAACGAAGTACCTTAGACACAGAAGCCTCAGCTCCCACCTGAGAGCACCTTTCCCAGGTTTGCTCTCCCTGGTCCCCAGCTAGAGCCCTGCATCCCAGCAGGCCACTCCAGGAGCTAAATGCCCCCTGTAAATATTACAATATTCCTAATCAGCAGGGCTGGGGCAGCACGAAGAGAAGGGGGCTTGAACAGCACTCAGGCAGGGTTAGGATGCAGAGAATAAAGACTGGAAAAAGAACAAAGAGGAGAGTGTGGCCAGATCAGGGTTTGAAGCCCACAGGCTGATTTATGTCATCTAAGGATCTGGCCCAGTTAGGTCTAATTTTAACATCCTTGACAAATTCCCTTTAACGGCAAACTGTCAAAAGGGAATCTTTCCTCCGCCCCTCATCCTTCCATCTCCAGGAGCTGCTCCCTGTGACAACACTGTTCTCCAGCAGTAATTGGCAGTATCATTCTATTATCACTTATTCCTAAGGCCTGAGGATTTCGTTCCTTGCAATTTTCCTGTTGTACAAATTCACGTCTATTAGTTTAAGACATGTGCATGTTCGTGCATTTATTCCCCGTGTGTGTCTGAGGATGGAGACAGGACTTACACCTGAAAGGGCCCTTGTCTTACCAAAAATTAAAGGAAGCAAGGCAGCTAATCACTGCTGACACATCACTGTGGCTTGCAGGAGGAGGTACCTCTGGTGTCTCCAGCAAAACAGTGGCAATTCTCCTTATAAGCATTTTAAATGGATGATGATCCTAATGAACTTAATAGCATCACTATCCAAGGACAGCATCAACTCATTGCCATGCTGCATTTTGCAGAAATAGCTTCTCTTTAAACAGTGTGCCCCTGCTTTGAACAGTAATGGTTTTTAAAAGTGTCTTAGCACACAAAGGCAAAATCTTTTTTGAAACAGGGTGGAATTGGTTGGTGATTATCACTGAAAAGCTGGCAGCCACCAGCTAACCTTCTAACAATGAAATATGGGAATTTACCTTCATGCTTCAGTGCTTGCTATTCAGCTGTCTACCAGGGTCTAAATCAATGATTCTACACCCTCCACTCAAGGTTTCTCTTTCAAATGCTGCAGATATGACCTTAAGTTCATCATCTAAACAATGCAGTTCACGTTTAATTTCATTAATCTAAGATCTTCCATAAAATTGCAATATGGCACCATACCTTTCAAGTACCTTCATTAAAATCCATGTTATTTCTAAATCCTATGCATATCTATGAGGTCATACGGTGTTTTATTAAAATGGATTCTTGAAAGGCTCAGCTCTTTTATCACCAATTGTCATAAGGTAGTTTACAATAAAAAAAAAATTAAAAAACCTAAATCCTTCCCGATCTCTTGGGCAATGAGCAGATCTGAACATTTCTGCAGATTAGCACCGTTCCTAATTTTTTAGCATTTTTCCAAGGATCTTACATTCGGAGAGGAAAAAGGGAAATTACTGAACCCTCCTTGTTTGTGTATTTTCTGCTGTTTACTATATCTAGTAAATTACCCTTTTGAAATGTACCAACTCATTGAGATCCAGTGGATTTTGTTCCCAAGATTTTTCCAGTTATCTGTATTGTATCACATTCTCAAACTGTATGTTGTGGGGTTTAGTTATTCTTGGGAAAATATATTGGCACAAGTTGATTTTTGTACTGCATCCCTTTCCCTGTTTATTGTCTATATATAACTTGGGTTTGGGACAACTCTCTGGAAAGCCACTTGGAGCAGAGAGCTCATGGCAGTAGGTGCCACAAAAAGCAGACCCTGTCCCCCAAAGCTCCATCTCTCCAGACTTCCCACCTGTTTAGATCAGAACATATTCAAAGGGAAGAGTTTTCCTCTGCATTTTGTGCTTGCAGAAAGCAAAAAATATCTGTTTAAAGTTTTTACATTGTGCAGGGCAGCAGCAACAACAACAATAATAATA
>VZRX01005135.1:4338-29612 GCA_013398075.1 Notiomystis cincta | reverse complement strand
TAATAATAATAATAATAATAATAATAATAATAATAATAATAATAATAATAATAATAATAATAGATGGATGCTGTTCCTAAAAAGTGCCCTGAGATGTTCCCTTGGTGCCTGGTTCTGCACCCCAGAGCCTGCTGGCAGGATCATTTCCAGGATCAGGAAACAAATTCCTCTTGCTGCTCTCTGAGCTTACCTGAGCCGTGCTTGACTCTGGATGTTGTCAGACCCCCCTGCTGCTTTAATAAGCGACACCACAGCAGGGAATGAGGGAGGGCTGTGCTCCCGTGGGGGGCCTCTCAGAGGTGGGACACATTCCCTCAGCCTCGTGCAGGAGTTGCCAATTCCCCCTCGTTTCATGGCCTGCTTTACTCCCTTCCTGCAAGGAAAAGCAGAACAAAGTGCCCCTGTTTATTGCAAAGCGAACAAAATCCACTGCCATAAGAAACCAAGGGAACGAGTTCCTTAAAACAAGGATGGTTTATGTGTCACCCTGTGAACTGGGGAGGAAAAACAACAGGAAAGACTGGCAGTAAAAATCCTCTGGAGTATTGTAGAGTCTTAGGAATATCCCTCACTTCAGAGGGATACAAGCACAGGGGGAGGCAGCCTGTGGGGTGCAGAGGTACCCAGGATGCTGCTGTGAAGCACTTCACAACTCTGTAAATTCTGTCCCTACCCACACACTGAGGTGAGCCAGCAAAGTGGCCCCGCCTTCCTCACCTCCACCCAGAGCATCCCAGACTGTGCCAGGCTCGGCGGGAACAGCTCAGGGGCACAGGCAACAATCCCCGCCTCCCATGGTTTTCCCAGGCTTCCCTGCACTTCTGGTTTCCATCAGTAAATTCTGCAAGTCTGGAGCCCTCCAATGCCACCAGAAAACTTCTCTGTGTGCATGGGCTCGATTTAGACCTCACACTGTAAATAATTGCAAGGGAGGCTGAGTTGGAGCAACCATTGCTCCCTCCTTACTTAAACTGGCCACTTCAGCCCGAGTTCAGCACCCGCTCTATTGACCTCTTCCAGGAAACTCCACCCCTCCCATGAATGGCGAACAGAAACAGATCCCTGGCAAAACCTAACGCAAACGTTGGAGCGCTGAGATTGGTCACAAAGGAGGAATATGCACATAAACGGCAATATGTGTCCAAAGGGGATGTTCCATGATGTTTCCACCCCTGAAGAGACAAAGCTCTCCTGTGGTCTTACCCTCTGCACTGCTCTACCGAGGTTGCAGCGAGAGATGCTGCCACTGAGGTGTCATTTGTGACCAAGCTTCCCCAGGTGCTACTGCGGGATGACTTCAACCCACCGGAATCAGCCAGACAGAAACTCTCTAACAGCTCAGAGTATTCGAAAGCAGCCATTGTGCTGAGCACTCGGACAACCCTTGCCCTAACTGAGTGCCCGGGGTCTCAGGTGACAAGGTTTTAATCACCCACCCTGATCACACACTCATGAGCCATCCCCTCCGTGTGGAAGCACGTGGATTATTCTATTTTACATAGTCACACCCCTCAGCAGCAATCCTTATGTGGTTCTTTGGGGTCAGGTTTCAAGGTCCGGTGTCCCTTTTCGGTGGCTGTTCCTCCCGCCCTGCTTTTCAGCGAGCACAATTCCATCTCTGTTGTGCCCGGCTCCTGCTTTCTCAGCCCTGCGAGCCGCGCTGGCCTCCTGCTTGCGCTTTGCATGGCTTCAGTTTGCCTAACTTACACCTTTATCTGTTTCTCCGAGGCTGTGCTGTCCTCCTGCCCTTATCAGAGTCAAATGCTGTTCTGTTCCACTGTCCTTATCACTCCCATAAAGCCATCCCCCGGCTGCAGTGCCACGCTCACGGTGTAACATTACTCTGAAGAAGCAATTACAGCAAGCAGAGCAAGGAACTAAAGACAGGTCACCTAAATGAACTGAGGGAAAAGTACATGAGAAAACAAGAAAATGTCTTCATCACTTTTCAGGCTTCAAATTGGAAAAACAGGGATCAATACAGCAGAACTTCATTTAATGGTGTGAAAAACAATCCACCCCAAGACAGGCAGGAATCACTTATTGCAAAACAAACAGGCCAATTAGGGCGGAGTGGGACGGCAGCGCCTCAGCCATTCCTGCAGCCTGAGACACGGCCACGAGGGATGGGCACGGCGGTGAAGGCTGCCCCGAGGCCCCAAAGCAAAACATCCCCCAAAATGGGCAGCATTTTGCTGATTTTTCTGCATTTTTTCACCCACACTCCTTCCCCTTCGGGTTAGTGGTGGCTGAAACCCTGGGCAGCCCTGGCTGATGTGAGCACAACACCTGGGCTGGGAGAAGGACACCCAGCCCTCCCAGGGAAGAACTTCTCCCTGATTTCCAGCCCACCCTGTGTGAAGCCATTCCCCCTTGGCCTGTCACTCCAGGCTCTTGTGAAGTCTCTCTCCATATTTTTTGCCAGCTCCTTCAGGTGCTGAAAAGACACAATTAGATCACCCTGAAGCCTTCATGGCCTTAAAACCTTTGGTGTCAGAGTCCAGAACCTCCGTCCACTCCTTGTGCTGAGTGACTCTTTCTGCCTTGGGAAGTTTTTCTTCATCTCTAGAGAAGCTGCAGCTCTGCTCTCCAGGATGGCACTCAGGACACCTCAATACAGACATCTGCCACAGCAGCATTTTAGTGCTTTTCCTCCATTGCCACTGCCAGGCCCTGGAGCAGATTAAACAGATTAATAGAAGTGATGTAGAGGGAGTGTAAAACCCACCAGCCTCCACTGTGGGCCGAGTGAAACGGAGAGAGGGAGGCTGGAGCTGACATTTGCAGAAGTAACCTCATGTTATTAAACCAAATTTGGCATGAGGGGAAAATATGTTTGCTTTGCACTAACTAATGGCTATGAAAGCATATTCAAAATCAAATATTTGTAAGGCAGTAAGTTAGTGGGTTTTCAGTGTTTTCTCCTCCCCCTTGTCAGTCAAACACGGGTGTGCCCATGTTGCTGTCCCACAGGGCTGCTGCTTTTAAAGTACATGAGAATGCAGAGTGGACATCAGCTCTAAATCTTTAAATCTGACTGTGAATTTATATTTGTCTTCAGGAAAATAAACAACCCCAAAACATGTGGCCAAAGCCTCTGGATGCATTTCCAGAAAACTGCTACACACTGCAATTTTTCTCTCTTTTTTTCCCCCCTTCTGACGAAACATTGGTTGTATTTTCTCCTTTTATTTATTGGAGTGCTAAATGGATTATTTCAGCAATAAATCAGGCTCTTTCATTACATTTTTAAGGTGTTGTCACTGTTATGAAGTACAGTGTGCCATCAAAATTAAGCTCAGATTGCATTACCACCTACTTTATAGATAGAGAATTACTTGATGGATTTTTTTTCCAGCAGTCTAAGCACTTTGTGTCTTCCCTTCCAAGCCCAACTCTCTCCTTAGCTTCACAGGAATTTTCCTCCACAAGTTATGAAATTCTCATGCACATTCTCTCTCAAATGCCAGAGGTTTTAAACCAGAGGGATGATATTTCTTTTAGCCCAAACTATTCATGTAAAGCACAGAGAGGTCAGGAGTGGGAAAGGGTCTGAGCCCCTCCTTACAAACCCAAAGCAAAGCAGCTCTTCCCTGAAACCCTTCTGCTGCAAGGAGCTGATCCATTAGAGCTGCTGCAATCTGAGATTACATTTAAAGTTTTACAAAAGGTGTCCTGAATTGCACCTTTATAAAATCATATTTAATACATGAAATGTAGCAGGTGTCAGGTGTAAAGGAAGGGATCCACACCAGCCAGTGAGCTGCTCCATGGCCACGCTGTGCTGGGAACAGGCTGAGCTGCACAGGCCAGGCCAGGCAGAGCAGGTGGGGGCACTTTGGGTCACACAGGTGAAATTCAGACCACTGACCTGCACTCCTCTTCCCCCTCTGCTGCCATCCTGCTGGGTTTAAGGTGGCACTCCAGAGAAGAATTTCTCCCAAAGTTTCAAAGCAAGAAGCTTTTCAGCATTCCTCCTCCGTGCCTTTCCTTTAAATGGGCACAAACATTTTTGCCAGGAGTTTCAGAATCCAGAATGTCCCAAAAGAAATGAATAAAGAATGTCTCACCTGAAAATTATACAACCCGCTCCAACCTCCGCCGTGCCTGTTCCTTTTCCACCCCCCTGCTGTAAACTGGGAGCAATCCAAAGAAATTAGTGACATTACCCTCTGCTAGCCTGGTGACACTTATGTTCCAATCTTCGGAAAAGTGACTGCAAATCTGCACACACGTCTGCCTAGTGCTGCAGAAGTAATTTTAGAAAACTAGCTGCTGCACATTATGGGCGATACTTTGTGAGCTGTGTGTGTCAGTGACCCACTGCTGCATCCTCTGGCAGAGCTGCAGAGTGCTTCATCCATCTTCCCTTTCTGGCCACGGCACTGGCAAGACGAAATCTTATGTATTATTTAAACCTTCCCCCTTTTCTCCCCCTCCTCCCATTGTCCAGTGCAGGGATGGCCACGGTGCAATGTCCTGCAGCTCTGCAGCTCCAGCCCTGCTCCTCCACGGATCCTGGGGTGAGGGGGGGGGCTCTGGGCACCCTGGGGTCAGGGAGTGAGGTCTGGACACCCTGGGGTCAGGGAGTGGGCTCTCAGCTCCCTCTAAGCGAGGTGTTGTGGCTTTGCAGGCTGCAGAACTTGGCACCTGCCAGGAAAAAAAGCAATAATTCCCTTTCAGTGCTCCAGGCTGACTCTCCCCAAGTGCCAGAGGATGACGTGAGTGCTCAGAGCTCCTGGGGAAGAGCTGGGCACCCTGCGGGGTCGGCCACCAAAAATCCCAACTAGACCCAACTCCAAAGTTTTCTTGTTCATTAAGGAGAGTGTGGAGGACCAAGCTGCTCAAGGAGTTAAATGTATTAAGCAATTTACAATTAATATAGAACTCATTCCAGAGATATCTACTAGAGAGTACAACAGGGCAATTAACCCACTAATACACTAGGCTATTACATCGCTATGTCTCTTATTTTAGCCTGAGGTGATTTGAAACGCATTGGATTAAAGGATATTACAGGAGATAGCATGAAAAATAGCTTAATGTAATGAGCCATCCCGTGATGTCTGCTATTAAAGATGATTTGCAGTTGAAAACTACAACATACAGTAGTTCAGCCATTTAGAAACATGAGTGTGTTTAACCCTTTTCTGGCCTGTGTGTCCCTTACTTCAGTCGGTGCAAGAGTTTCTCCCTCTCCTCCCCCTCACTTCAAATGCCTTTATCTGAGGATTATCAAATGCACCTTATTAAAGTACAATAGTATCTTTGGGAGATTGGTGCCTGAGGTTGATAGAAAACCAGTAATCTGCTAATAACTTTTAAAAATAGATCCCCGAGAGAGTAAATAGGCTATTTGACTGGCGACACGCTCCCGAAATGGGAACTTGTAACAAATTCCTCTGCTAGCCTTAGGCCTGTCATATCAGTTCCAAACGGTGACCCAGACACAACTGGGAAACAAAAGCACCTTATCTCAAAATCTATAACTACACAGAAACAGCAGCACCCAGGGAGAGGAGGGCGAGCAGCTGGAAAAGTTCCTGCCCGTGGAGCAGCCCTGCCACGGAGACTGAGCGGCTGCAGGAATCAGTTCCCAGGAAAAATCACAGTGCTGGCAAAACAGCTTCCAGCTGGACAGTGTGCATCTCTCTTTCTCTCATTTCTGTGCTTTCCCCTCCGACTGGAAAGGCGGTGAAATCATTGAATTCGTGCTGTCAGGCGTGATGGGTTTTGTCTGTGAGACAGGTGAGGCTCTGCATACCCCAGGCACAGTTTCTCTTTCTAACAACCCCATTTACACAGAAATAGAGGTGAATGAAACTGGCACTTATTATCCCACCAGAAAAAGGGAGGATTGCTTCCCCATGTTTCCTGTGGAAAAGTTCTTCTTCTACAAACAAGAAGGGAAAAAAATCCCATGCACCCCATTAAAGGCATCCCAGGGGGACCTGAGGAAGAGCTGTAAGTAGAAGTATTATGAAAAAATGAATTTTCTGAGCAGCTTTGCAGCTGGGTGAGGCATTACAGAGCTGGGTTATCTCACCTGCCTGGACAGAGACAATCCTACAGCCACTTCTCACCTTCCTTACCTGTCACCATCTCCCTCCCCACCCCATTGTGCCACAAGGTCCTGCAGGTGTGTGGCAAATATTGGATCTCCCCTTTTTCCCTTCAGCTTGCCTTTCTCTGGCTGAAGAGCCCTGCTTTGCACTCCCTCCTCAAAGGAGTAACATCCTGCTTTGGGCTGCATCAGCATCACAGTGGGATGTGGTTCTTGCTAATTTTGGTGTCCTCCAGCCTTCTCAGAGCAGCACTTCCTCCCTGAAACCCAAATAAAAGCACTTGCTTGTAAAAATTATATCTTTGTGGAAGGATCAAATGAGGATTTTCATGATTGCATAAAAATAGAAAAACAATTAGCAGTGCAAAACGGCCCAAAGTGATTACACTCCTCCTGGAAAGCACTGTGGTAAGGTGCTCTTCACACAAGGGATAACTGCAGGGGTGTCAGCAGTAGGAGGGGTGCTATCAGTACAGTTCCTCCTCCAAAAAAATACGTGAAGAGCAGGGAAAAGAAGGAGAAACAAAAACTAAACAAACAAACAAAAAGTGCTTTCAGGCTGAGATTCTCCTGGACCTGAGCTGACACATTTCTGCACCAAAACGGAGAGAGAAGACAAAACCAAAAATCCATTCCCCAGCTGACCTCCCTCTGCATCAAGGATTTTAAACAGAGGGTGGTGCTTTCCACAGGGGCGAGGGGGAGGCGGTGGTGGGAACCTCTTTCTAATCAAAGAACTTGTCAGTGTCACTCTGGTGTCAGCAGATGCCAGGAACAATCCGCGGGCCGCGGTGGCTCTGCAGCTCTGCAGTTATTAACAGGCTGCACTGGCTGCCACCGCCCCTGCTCCCACCAGCTCCGCTTTCCGCCTCTCCGGGCCGCCTGCGTCCCAGGCGCCACGGGAGCCTGTCATTTCTCCTTTCCATCCAGGGCAACCGGTGATTTGGGAGAAAGGGAGAGGATGACCAGGGCTTCCTGACCTTTTCTCCTTCGATTTGGCCGCCGTGCCGCGCGAGGAGGAGGTGGCAATCACGCTACGCGGAACCGACAAACCCATCGGGGTGTCAGTCGCTCACGCCGGCAATGGCCGCGTCACTCGGCATCAGGGACACAGCGAGTAGGGCCCGTGAGGCCCCAGCCTGGGAGCACTCTGAGCCTTCCCCCTGCACCCCACTCCTGCCTGGCGTGGGGTTATTTAATTGTCAGCACAGTCATCAAAAGTCTCGTTGCTCTGTCTGTCCGTCCTTTCCGAGGGCGAGCGGTGTCTCCTCGCACCTGCGGAACTCCTCCGTGGGAGGGTGAGTGACACCTGTGACATCACTGAGTTCTCTGCATCCCTTTTACCTCAAACTTGTTACAGTGATGGGGACACTGAGGCACAGGTAATGGAGATTTCCCAAAGCCACGCCCTGCTCCCTCTTGTTCTGCAGCCAAAGGATGGGCAGGACAGACGGACACCAGGGACTACCCCTGCTCTGCAATGCCCACCCCCAAAGCTGCTCCACCTGCCAGCAACAATCCCACAGAGGGCAGAGGAGAGGTGTCAGTGATGCCACAGAACTGTCCCCAGCACCTCCTGGTTCCTGCCTGGGAGAGAGGAGGGCCCGCAGCCACTTCCACAAACGCCAGCCCGAGGCACGTGGTGATCAGCAGAGCAGTTAATTAGTGTGAACTCCAGCAGTAAAAATGGCCAGACAGGAGGATTCAGTGCCTGGCATCTCTTACCAGGTCACTCCCGAGCCCAGCTTCCCAGCTCTTCCCTGCCTTCAGGGCAGACTCCTGGAATGCCCCTCAGCAGCCTTGGTGTGTTGGTATAAACAGGATTTTTGGCCACAGGAGCCCAGTGGGCTGTGCCTGCTGCAGGCAATGCCCTGGAGCTGCCCTGGCACAGCTCAGCCCTGGAGCTGCTGCCACCACAAACCCTCCAGGCCTACCCAACCCCTGTGCTCTGCCCCTTGGGTAGGCACTGGCAATTCCCATCCCACCAGGAGCTCCTACGGCTGGCAAACACACCTGGAGTTGGGAGGGAATGGTTTCTGCTGCTTTAGAGACATGAAAGGGAAATTTTCACATTTTCTCAGTCTCAAAGAATCAAGCCCTACACAAACCACAACAAAGGGCATCACTGGAGTCAATGTCACGAGTTCTGGGTGAGAGATGGTGTTGCAGGACTGAATATTCCTGGTTGGCATGAGGCAAAGCAGCTGAATTCCCCCAAAACCTGACTGGAGAAGTGCAGGAAGGCAAAAAGGGAGAGGGGAGAGAAGCAAGGGAGAAGGTTTTGTACAGAAAACTCCCTTTTTGGAGGGTAGGAGGGATATTAGTTGGTAACAGCAAGAGCAGAGATTTTTGCACTCCTATAAATCATTATTACTGGATGTCCCTGAGGGGATGAGAAGAATGAATCAGTTACACACACACACACACAATGCCAAACTTTTAGATGGAGGAAGAAAAAAGAGAAAGAAGAGGGGAGAAAAAAGAGAAAAGGAGAGAGAGGAAAGGAAAAAAAGGAGGGAGATAAAAAGGAAAATAAAATATTGAAGATAGGGAAAAAAATAAGAGAAAAAAGAGGAAAGAGGGGAAAGAGAAAATGAAAATAAAAATAAGAGAGATAAAGAAAATAAAAAAGTGAAAGAAAAGGAGACAAAGGCAGAAAAAGGGGAGGAAAAGGGAGAGGGAACAAAAGCCAAAGGAGAAGGAGGAAAAGAAAGGGAAGACTGAGAAGAAGGGAATGAATGAACTTTGGAAGCAATTTATAATTCCTTTCACCTACATCATGAATTGAACATGCAAAAAAAAAAAAAAAAAAAAAAGGGAGGGAAAAAAAAAGGAAAGGAGGAAGGGAAAATATTCTGCCTAGCATGCAGATTATCATTTGAAAAGATTCTGTTGCCATGTTTTTGTCCCTGGGTGATGAAAATGAAATTGTCTGATGTGTGCGCCGTGTTAGATTTACCTTTGCAGGGTTCACCCACAATCAGTAGAGAGGGGTCATGCCACAATATGTCATCTCACAGCTCCATCACACCAACTCCAATTTATACGAGGAGGTATTATGCATTTCAAAGGAACCCCCTGCGCGTGGCTCTTGTTACTGATCTATATCACAGCTCAGCTGAGGGAAGATTAGTTCTGCTGCAAGGGCAACCAGACTTATTTGTTTATGATTATATTCTCCTTAAANCATGTTGACTCCAAATACCTCTTGATCATTCTCCAGTTCTTCCAAAACCCAGCCAAAGATCTGGACTCTCATTTAAATGGGACATGTATGCAGGAAACTCAAGAAGTCATCAGAAATTTTTATCATCATCATCATCATCATCTCTAACTCAGTTATTGAGTTGCATAAAGAACTACATCCCTTTTCCAAAGCTTTCAGTCCTTTTTTTTTTTTTTTTTTTTTTTTTTTTAATGTCTAATTTAAAGTGTGCATTAAAGGGGCTGGGGAGGGGGTGGGATGTAAAAGGTGAGAGAATTCTGCACTCTCCCACAAGGAAACCTAATAGTCTTAGTCTCCCATGCATCCTGCTCATTAAAAAAAAAAAAAAAATCTCCATTTAAATGCAAATTTGAGTTTTAGCTGGGGACTCCCCCAAAAGCTTCTCTCGGAAGCACCAGGGAAATAGGATTCAGAACCTAAAATGGCTGACAGCAGCCGAACGCCCCTGGAAAACGCTTCCCATCGGAATCCCCCGTCCTTGCCCGGGTCCGGGCTCGGGCAGCCGGGCGGGCTCGGCAGCATCGCTCCCAGCGCCGCTCCCAGCCCGGCCAAACGGCCCCGGCGGGCCCGAACCCGCAGATTTCACCTTTCGACTCCTCTCGCCGCTGCTTTAATCAGCGATTCCCCGCCAAGTGCCCGCGTTCGTCCCCGGTAAAGGCTCGCAAGGATTTAGCGCGGCAGCCGAGCGCCCCATCCCGAGCGTGCCTTGGCTTTCGGGGGCACCCAGGGTATCCCCGAGGAGCTGGCACTGAGCCGCCCTGTCCCCGAGCTGAGTCCCTGTCACCCTGCTGCGAGTCCCGGGGAGGTTTTACAGCAGAGAAATCCATTTGTTTGGTGGGGGAAAGGTGCCGAGGGAAAGGATGGTGGCACCCACGGGCCTGCCTGCGCTGCTGGGGATGCTCGAAGTTGTCAGGCACCTCTGGAAGAAAAATAAATATTAAAATAGGATCAGGGTTTTCTAAACCGAGTAAAAAGGAGATGTGTAGGATGAGAGAGGGGTCCATTCTCAGAGTGGGAGGGAGTTTCCTTCCCAGCAGGATTCGTGCTGAGCTCTGGTGCACAGGCACTTGTGCTTCTCATCTCCAGGGCTGCTTCCCACTCCTCTGCCCCTGACTGAGGAACTGCTGCTCATAATAAACAGGGCAGATCCCATCTAGGAAATAAATGGGTCCAGCAGGGCCTCACCAGGAGCAGAGACACCGAGATGCTGCTCTCTGTCTCCATCCCTCAGTACCTCCAACCCTGGGGACGAGTGGAGCCACTGGGATTCACTGGGATCAGAGGGTGGACCTGCACCTCCACTTTTCTTGGTGTTTTGCTGGAGAATTTTGCCAAAGTTTGCCAGATCAATGCAGAGTCAGAAGCATTGGCTTCCAATTGTCATCAGCCACAACCATCAGAGATGTCTGGAAGTGACACCCATGTCCCTTTGCAGTGCTGGCAGCACACAGGGACAACAACTGGATGTGGAAGGAGATGAGCATATTAATTACGAGTGCATTGGCTCATGTTTCACTGGAAGTATATCCTGTATTTATGTGGTGTTTCCCCTGACCCCAGGTTTGAGCACTCAGTGGGACAGCAGGGTGGCTGTGGTACCCACAGGAACCCACCCCAAAATGCTGCTGGCCCTACAACAGCTCCCTCTCACCCTGAGGGGCTGATCCTGCTCATCCACGTGCTGGGGAGCACCTTGGAAAACCTCTGGCACCACCAAAAATCCCTCTGCACTGACAGGAACAGCAGGGCTGGGGAAGGAGCTCCCAACTGTTCAAAGTGTTAAATATTTCCTGCCTAAGTGCAAAATCTTCACAGTGCAGCTCATCCTGGGCCAGAGCTTCACCAGGGGAGGAGAACCCGAGGTGCCAAGGGCCTGGCACTGTCTGTGCTGGCCACAGCATCACCTCCCACCACCCAGGGTCAGGAACTGAATGCCTGGGGCAGGCAACGAGGTTCCCAGCCCTGGTTTTCCAGAAGCTCCTCCTGGGAAAGGAGCCAACCTTCCCTCTCCCTGCCATTTCCTCCCTTGTTCTTCGTAAAAACCACACTCATTTCACTACTTTGAAAGCTCATAATATGATGGGTGAAAACAATTAAATGAAATAGACTGGTAATACCCATGGGAAAACATTTTTAGATATGATATTACAATCTTGTTTCAAAATTGGATTTTGCCAAGAGGAAATACAGTTTATTATAAAACACATTTTCTTTTAATTTAATTATATAATCTTTGGCTTCAGAGAAGGGATGCTTAAATCAGACCCATTTAATTTTCAAGTGTATTCACCCATCACCTAGGGCAAATTGGTTTAAATTAGTAGGTGACTATATAAGTTCTAGATATGTGTCAGACAAAAATTTATCTGCAAACTCTGTATAAAAGACCATCTACACCAGCAGCACAGCAGCAGAAATTACCTGGGATGAACACACAAGTACCTGAAGAGCAGTATTTGCTCTGATTTCAATGATACCCACTACAAACCTTGATCCAGGATTATTTTTTATCTTTGTTAATGTTTTGCCAGATCAGTTCATCACCCTGCATGTCTGCACTATGCCAATAAAACCTGATGACCTGCAGTTAGATTCTACCAGGTGCATTAAATTCCCATAACGGGAGCAGATCTTGCTAAGTCTCCCATGGCCTCTTCCCTCGCAGAAATTGCATTTGCAGCCTAATCACAGCCCCGGCTTGGAGGGAGCCCGCGGTGCCTGAGCTCTGCCTCGATCCGTCACGGCCGCCCCGACAGCTCAGCCCGCCCGGCGCTGCCCGGGGCCGGCACGGACCCAAATCCATCCATCCCACCCATCCCAGCCCTTTCCCGTCCCGTCCCGTCCCGTCCCGAGAGCCGAGCCCGGCGCTGATTTGGCCGGAGCAAACCCCTCCAGAGCCAGCGGCTCCGCGATGCCAAAGCCGCGGTTCGCCGCTGCTCGCCGCGCTCTCGCAGAGACGGGAGAGGAAATTCCTCAGCCAAGGGAAAATGCTGCAGTGCAGTCAGGGCTGACTCGGCAGGAACACCACGGTAATGATAAATAATCATCCCTGGGCCGGGGAAGGTTCCTGCCGTGGCAGGAGCGAAACTCTCCAGCAGTGCTGCCTGGGGAGGACGAGCTGCCTTCGCTGCTTCGCCCCGAGCATCCCTTGCTTTGGGGCTGCTCCCACGCGGGGATCATCCTCCAGAATCCTCCAGCAGCCCTCCAGAATCCTCCAGCAGCCGTTCTCCAGGCCCACCAGAGCCCCCAGCCAGGCTCAGCCCCCGCCAGCCCTCCCACATCTCTGCTCACCCCGCACACACGTCCGGTTTTGTGCCCTCCCTGTGACAGCGCCAGCGCCAGGCAGTGACCGACACCTTAAATAAACCACAAAAAGCGGAGTTCCTGCCCTTGCACTGAGCCAGGAACGCAGCCAGCGCTGGAAGACAGAAAACAAAAGCAATACCAAAACTCAGCTTAGTTATTAATTCTCACAGGGCTGTTTTAACAAACAGCAGCAAAATCTACATCACAATTCTCATGCCAGGCAGCGAGCTCGGGTCACTGTAAGAGCCAAAGCCAGTGGAGCCTCCTGCCACAGCACATATATGTAAATAAAAATGTAAATATATACATGCAGCAGTCTAGGGAAGTTCTGGAAAGGTGAGTTGAATGAGTTCAAAGTGTTTCCTAAAAACAAGCACTTACTAAACTCCACCAAAACGTTATTTGCCAAAATAGCCCGTTTTAAAACACAGCTCACAAAGCCAGAATTCCAGAGTCAGGATCTCCACCTTCATTCCATGCATTGCAGTGAGGAGCTGCTGGAACACTGGGGCTGCCCAGGGCACTGGTGGAGTCCCCATCCCTGGGGGAATTTAAAAGTGTGGATGAGGCACCTGGGACACGGTTTGGTGCCAGGGCAATGGTTGGGTTTGATGGCTTTAAACACCTTTTCCCATCTAAACGATTCTGGGATTTTCCATCTAGGTGTAGTGGTGAGCACCGGGGTGGTGCTGAGTCGATGGTTGGACTCGATGATCTCAAAGGTCTTTCCCAACCTTAACAATTCTGAGACTCTATGGGTATTCCATGAATAAACAGGATTATTTCAACAGGTGTTGGACACCCGCCTCCTTCTGGCTCTCTGATGCTCTGCCCCTTGGCCACCCAATTTGGGAAGGCACCAAATCCATCCCTCAGGACCAAACCCCAAACCCAGCCAACCCTGAAATGCAGATGCACTCCAAGTGTGATGGAA
This sequence comes from Notiomystis cincta, assembly GCA_013398075.1. NCBI lineage: Eukaryota > Metazoa > Chordata > Aves > Passeriformes > Notiomystidae > Notiomystis > Notiomystis cincta. The sequence continues at coordinate 16,082 of VZRX01005135.1, read as the reverse complement.
ACATATGATCTCAGCTGTGTCTGGCAAATAAACATTACAAGGGGCTGTTTCAAATCTTTGTAGTAGCAAATCTCAGCACTTAACTAGTAATGCAATAAGTCCTATCAAGAGCAGGCTGAAAGGTGGAATAAATTTCCTGGAGAACAATGAGGGTGATGTATGCATATGACCAAGGCACAATAAAACTGTAGAATGGGAGGAAAAAAATGCATACAGTCAATACAATAAAATCAGCACAAATATAGGTTGTGTAAGCAAATAAATCTAACAATCCAAATATTTTACAACACGCTCACATGCAGAACATTTTTTTCCCCCCTCCCCAGAAATCTTAGGGTGAAAAAAAAAAAAAATTAGACTGTTTTGCATCTGAGTGTATTGTAAAGGCACCAGCGGCTGTCTGCACAAATTACCATTCATCTAGGCGTTGTTGTGGAAATTTTCAAGGGATTTGCAGTAATTATATGACAAAATGCTTGCAAATCTCACTCATTGCTGAATAGAAACACACGGGTCAAAGATTGAACACTCTCAGCTTGGTAATTTGTAAATGTCAATCAGACGGGGGCCACGGGAGGCACACAGGCGTAAGCACTGAAAGGCACAGCGACGCCGTAGCAACCAGAAAAAGCCTTTTCAATCCACATTATAAAAGGCACGGGATAGTTTTACTTTCCAGCTTTTTTTTTTTCCTCCTTTCTCTCTCTCTCTCTTTTTTTTTTTTTTTTAAACAAACTGATCACCTTGCGCCCAGAGGAGGAGGAGGAGGAAAAGGGGGGAGATGGGAGGAGGGAAGTAAAGAAAGGAAGGAAAAACAGTTTAAATAAAACTGGTGAGATTAAATTAACTGATACATACATTCGCAGAGGTAGATCGTTTGCTCTGTAATAAATATGGACTCCTATCTTCCCTTCTCGCAGACAGCAAGGAAAGCAAAATAAAATTAAAAGATATAACAATAAAAATTATAAATGCATTGCGGGCCCGCAGACCAAGAGCCTGTAATGAAGCTGCTGCGAGGTGGGAAGCTCCTTATCTCTGGGGATCATAAATAGGGAGAGGCAGGCAAGGTGAGGGGTCCAAACTGCCCCTCCCAAAGTGCCTCCCACAGGGACACGGACCTGCTGCAGGAAGTCAACTCCACCTCTCCCCCTTTTCCCCAAAGTGGAATTCGGAATTAAATTGTTCCCAACTGTACAAAAGGAACAATCCCGGCATCTCCCACCCCCCCGGGAATGCACTGAAGAGCTCGGGCTGCCTCTGAGGAGCAGCATCTCCTCCTCGATTCCAGGCAGTGACAGCCCCGGCTCCGGGCACCGGGAATTCGGGAATTCCTGGCGTTCGCCCTCGAGCGCCCGCAGCTTTTCTGCGCCCTCTCCTCTCTTTCGGGACCAACCAAAACCACATTTTCATTTAAAACCAGACGTCTCTGGGGGCTCCTGAGGCTGCTTCCCTTTGGGATTTCTTTTAAAAAGGGGGTAAACCCTCACAAACCACAGGCGCCGCTGGTTCTGTCTCAGGAGTTACAATTTCAGGGCTGAAGCAGAGGTGCCACCACCCTGAGCAGCCACCGAGCCCTTTCCATGGGTGCCCCAAACTTTCCCCTTCCTCTCCCCCGCTGCTGCGGCACCGTGGGCAGCCCGGGCTGCCCATCACACCCGAGATTTGTTAAATTCAGCATCATTTTGGGCGAGTTTCAGGCGCAAAGGGAGCCCCCGAGCCAAGGAGCTGCAGAGAGGTTTTCCCAAGCGCAGTCCCTGTGACCACAGCCAGGGGACATCCCGTGCTGGGGGATGTGACACCAAACCCTCTGAACGCCCCCAAAACACTGAGATGTCACCTTAGGTACAGAGCCAGAAAGGTTTCAGCTCACAGAGCTCAGGACTGCCCAAGGTTAGCGCAGAAATGGGAGAAACTGCCCAGAATTTGGCAGTACCAAAGGCCAAGCTGCTGAAATGGAGCTGTCACCACCCAGTCCATCCTCTCCTCAATCCCAGGCTCTGAAGGGACCTGAGAACCTTCCACAGACCAGGTCACCCAGAGCTGCTCCAGCCCGGGCTCCAGGCTGCTCCATGGCACTGGGAATGCCATCAGCTCCACCCTCAACGGCATTTAATGAATCTGAGAAAAATTATGAAGTACCATAAAGCCACAAGTCTCATAAAAAGTATAATAAAATTGAGAAAAGCTATTAAGTTATAAATACAACCAATACATGCAACATCACTCAGATGGCAGAAGCTGGCCATAAAATAAAGTCATTTTAAGCCATCATTCCACAAGTTACCAAGTGTCTTAATTCACAAGTCACACGTCCCTTTATGACACCCAATCCTATTGTCTGTATGGAAGTTTTATAACTTACACCTTCCTGTACAGTTAAAAAAGCACCTGCCCTTATCTGAAATGCAGGACAAAGGACTCTGGGGCCTCTGGCAGGTTCTCAGGGAGAAGATGTGCAGATCACTTGTTCCCTGTGGACCTCCCAAAATACCTGGCACAGGCAGAAAACACCTTTGGAGTCACTGCAGGATACTGCAGAAAGAGGGAAACAGGGAGAAAAGAGGGACTCCAGGCACTCCTGCAGCCAAAATCTTGTGGTTTTACAGAAAACAGTGATGATATTTGAATTTCGAGTCGTGGTGCTGCAGCATCAGCCTCCAAATTTAAACCAAAGTTATTCTAAACACACCTAGTGCCCACTGAAAACAAATCTAGTGCCCACTGAAAACAAATTATCCTCTAATAAGTTGCTTAGTAAGAGTGGTATCCATTCCTTAAAATTACATTATATATATATATATAAATAAATATATAAATATGTGCACCAAGGATTTACAGTACAGGTGTGTTTTGTTTTCCTCCCTCAATTCAAAGCTGAGCCTTTGCTTATCACCCTCCCAACTGCTGTAAAACAATTTCCTCTTTATTTCCTCTAAGGGTCCTGTATGTTATGAATATTCATTGAAATAATTAAGAACCCTGTTCACAGCTTGTTGTGTTTACTGTTAGTCTAATAAAACCCAAACAGGTTAATGATGATCTTTAATATGGGAATTTAATATTATTTCACCTACATATCAGTGAAAAGTTTAACTCCCCCTTTAAGCCTCATCAATTTAGGGAAAATAAGTGGCCACCATAAAACCCTACTGCAGACTCTAAGTCAGAGGTACAAGTTCCTGTGTATTTGTCTTCTGAATTTCTCATTTTGCTTCAGCTCCAGCTGAAGCTTTTTCCTTTTCCAGAGGAAACCCGAGCTGTGATGATTTTCTTTTGCTTTTTCTGAGAATTATTCACATTACAGGGACTTTAGTGCAGCTGGTCAGTGCAAAGTGAAAAAAACCTTTAGGATGCAGCAGCCACTGGAAAAACCCACACTTCCCAAAGATCCTGGTGAGGAAACCTCTCAGGGGAGTGGGATTCGTGCTTGGCCGGGGGTGCAGAGCCGGGGCAGCATCCCCGGCTCCCTCCGAAGGTGCCACAAGGCAGGGCTGGCACTCGCTAATTAACCCGCTCATCAGCCCCCATTAGCGGCGCCGAGCAGGAGCCGGAGCCTCTCCACCGGAGCAGGCAGGACCAGCACAAATCAGAGCTTTATGAGGATTACAAACATTCATTTATCCTTTATAGGCAATAAACCTCTGCTGCTTCATTACTGGCCGCGGTTAAGGCTCAAAGGAGTTTCTCAGCGCGCAGGGGAAGCGCTGCCCGGCCGGGAGGAGGGAGCGGGGCTGGGGTGGCACAGGGGACACGGGCACAGCCTGGTGGTGGCACAGGGNACAGCCTGATGGTGGCACAGGGGACACAGGGACAGCCTGATGGTGGCACTGCTGCTGCTGCTGGCACAGGACAGGTCCCCTCGCTGCTCACCCCACAACTTTGTTCTCTATTTCTGGGGGGCTGTGCTGGCCTGGTCAATCCTTTCCTGTCACCCCGGAGGTGTCACTGCTGGGTCTCTGCCATCCCAGGATGGTTCCTCAGCACCTCTGGCTCCCATCCACCCCACAGCCAAGACAGAGCTGGTGTCATTTGCTGCTCAAGCCCCCAGGGAAAGCAGGCATGGTCAGACCAGGAAGAAATCACAGAGCAAAACTTGCAGCTGGAAGGGGAAAACGGTACAAAAAGGGCCAAGGTGGAAAATCAAAGGGTGAGGGGAGAGCCCTGGCTCAGCTGCAGCTCCTCAGGGCTTGAGCAGCACCAGCCTGGCTGCAGCCTCTCCCTGGGCCTTGAACACTCCAGAAAGATTATTCTCAGAGTTACCTGGAGTTTTATTTAATGCAATAAGAGCTGATTTTCGATGGGAATTAGTCCTGAAAGAGATGAGTGTTAGGAAATGCCAGATGATGCACAGCTCAGCCCTCTGAACCTGTGAGCTCCCAAACACCTGTGGTGCTGCAGGGGGGGGTTGATGCCTCTCTGCCAAAGTGGTGCTTGCAGGATAAACAATTAAGAAAATGTGAAATTTAGCCCTGAAATTAATGGGGGGCTCAGTATTTACACCAGCTAAGCAGCATTTCCTCCTGTATTCCTTTAGCTTTTCACATAAGCTCAGCTCTTGCCTTTTTCAAAGCACTCAAAGGAAATGAGAAACCAAACCCAAACCGACAAACATCCCCCACCCCAGGAAAAAGCCCAGAGCAGGGGAGAAGCAGAGGTGTTACCTCCCTTACAGGGTTCTACAAGGCATCTTCTATTAATAGAATTTTAATAAAGTGAAGGAATTCAGGGCAAGGAGAGCAGCTGGAGCCGGGGTCTCAGAGGTATCCCTCCAGTAAAATGTCTTTTTTGCAGGAAAAGAAGAGGAAGAAAGAAAAGGGGAAGGCAGTGAAATAAAATCAGGGGAGCAGAGCCCATCCCTGCAAACACCAAACCTGGAATTCCCTTCAGGAGGGTCCAAGCTGAGGGCAGGAAATAAAATGCAGGAATTAATCTGCATTTCAGGTATTTATAACCCTCAGCAATCCCCACCTGGAACCTGGCTGGGGGAAAGGAGGTTCCCAAGGAAAAACTCCCCCAGTTTGGTAACTGGGAGCATCTGAGCACTTCCTCAGGAGCTTTCAGGGATGAATCAAGGCACAAATTCATTTAGAAATCGTTTCCCTGCACTTTTATTTAACTTTGCTGCAGTTCCCAGCACACACAGCCCCAGCAGCAGCCAGGGCAGATCTTTAACAAGTTCCCTTGAATATTTGAGCATTGTACATAGAATATTTCTCCATATGTGATGGTGAATATAATTAACCCCACTTCCAGCAGAAAGCAGGGAAAGGGAGGAAGGTGGAGTCGACCTCCTCCATGTGGGGCTGCATTTTCTGGCAGTTTGGCCCAGAATTGGTGTGTTGGGCACTGGGGCTGCTGCAACCTCTCTCCCCAGCCAGCTCTGAGCAGGCTCCCAGCAGAAATTCAGAGATGCAGAATCGATGAGGAAAAGAGAAGGAGCCCAGCCAGGGAGGCAGCTCCCCTCTGCCATGACAATGCCATGAAATGCCATGGAAATGCCACGGAAATGCCATGAAATGCCATGACAATGCCATGAAATGCCACAAAAACGCCCTGACAGTGCCATATGTGGTGTGTTTGTCCCTTGGAGCTGTAGGAACACACAAACTCCCCTGGTCTCGCTTTCCCCTGTGCTGAGCAGCCCCTGGAGCTCTTTACAAACCTGTTTGGAGCTCTGGGGCCCCACAGATCACCCAAAACACCAGGCAGGGGGGACGTGGGAACCCAGAGCCTGGATGTGGGGGGAAACACCCCCAGGCTCCCAGGGAATCACCTGCCTGGAGCAGAACCCAGCTCCTCCATCCCTGCCCTCCTTCCCAAGCTGCTTTTCCCAGCACCCAGCCAGTCCCTGGCTCCCTGTCCTGCTGCTCCCTCCCTGGGGTTCAGTGAGGCCTGGGCTGACCTCCAGGGTGGGTGGTGCAGGTGCCTGTGCCCAGCAAAGCTCTGCCCCCTCTGCAGCCTCCCCCTGCTGCCCCATTCCTGCAGAGCAGGACTCCAGGCTGCTCCAGATGAATGGATCAGGAAAAGCTGGAGCTGGGCTGGCAGGGACCAGGGGCTCCTCTGCAAGGACAGTGGCACCAGGGCTGTGCCACCACACACCTGTGACAACACAAGGCAGCCCCTCTGCCCACTGCCCCCTCCCCTGTCTGCTCCCAGGGCTCCACATGGAGAAACCTCCATCATTTCCAGCCTCTGCACCTGTGCCAGGTGTTTATTTTTGTGAGTTCTCATTTTGGGAATAATATGTTCTTTATATGACAAATAGTAACATGTATTTATAAACAGCCGCTGCTGCACGAATAAAAGTAGTTCTAAAAAGAAGAAATCTGGTATAAAATAAAATTACTTTTTTCATTTAGCAATTGAGCTGCAATCAGGAGGAACAATCCATTTCAGCAGTGCCTGTCATCCATCCCCAAAAAATAACTCCCTAACTAAGAGAGGAATGACCAATAAGAGAGGAATTTCCCCCATTTCCTCAGCTCTGCTCCCTCTCTCTCAGGGGAGGGATGTGGCTGCAGAGCTGGGCAGTTTGGGGAGTCTCCAAACTCTCTGGATCACCCAGCCCAGCATCCCAGGGCTGCTGCCACCCCTCTCTAAGGGCTGAGCCCTCTCCCAGCCACAAATCCAGGGAGCAAAGCCCCTTCCCCATCCCGCTCTCCCCATTCCCATTCCGCCCCTGGACCTCAGGGCTTCCCCTCCTGCTTCTCCCCTGGTTCTGCCCTCCCAGGAGAGGTCGGAGCCCCGGGGCTCAGCCCCTCACACCCCCACGCCCAACATCAGAGCTCCATCTAGCGCTGCACAGCCCCTCCCGCCGCCGGGGCCGCGGGGAAGGAGGGGGGGAAAGGGAAAAAGAGAAGAAAAAAAAAATTAAAACATATTAAAGGTGTTAATAAGCGACTTATTTAAACGGAGTATCACATATTGAACATTAATCACCTTGCAGTAAAAGTGTAATTAAGGAGTCACTCTGCCTTCTGGGGAAGGCTCGCTTGGAAGCCGAGAGAAAATGGTCTCTTTATTAACACAAATTATTTTATTTGGCTAAAGGTAATAATTCTAAGTGAGGTCAACGGGCTTCGTGCACACGCGAGCGATGCCGGGGCCCGGCCAGCGTTTCCATGGCGACTGAGCCAAGTTCATCCTCGGCGGTAATGGCTTTGCTCTCCCACCTCCGGAGGGATTGTTCCTGGCGAAAAAGCCGCCTTGGAGCTGCCAGCGCCGCCTGCTCGCTGCGTCCCGCCGGGAGGAGCCCCCGGGCCACCGCCGGGGCGGTTTGGGGCCACGCTGCGAGGGCGCTGCCCCCGCCGAGGGCTCTCCACGCGGGACCGCCTTCTCTCGTGTGCCAGCACAGCCCCAGCCCGGGATGGCTTTGGGACAGCTGTGGGGTGGCTGTGGAACCCGCGAATCCCATCCCCTCGTGGCCGAGCTGTGGGAATTTCCCCCCATCCCTTCCAGGGGGATCCAGCGCTTCGTGTGCCCGGGAGAGCCGCAGCACAGGGCGAGCCCGCCGGGGCTGGATGTTCTCGGGGCAGGAGCTGCTCCCCTCCCGGTTCAGCATCCTCAGGGCAGCGGAATCTCATTCACGCGCACGCTCTTCAGGCTTCTCCAGCGCCCAGGAGGAGCGGCAAATTCAAAAAACCTCTCTAAATTCTATAAAATCAACCTCCAACAACGCACTGGTGAAACCCAGAGGGGGTTTGGGCCGTTCTCCCGAGCACTTTCCTTGCCGGGAGATCTCCTGTGCTACCCTGGCTGGCGAGGACTGTCTGAACCCGGCCGTGATTTATCTGCCTCCCGTGTCGTGTCAGCCGTTTACGTGCCGTGTTAGATGTGGAGTACAGCATTAACATTTTACTATTATTCTTACCTTTCAATGCAAAAAGATAAGAGTGTAAATCTGCCAGACAAGGGACGTGTCAAAACAGCGCTCCTGGCGCGCAGGATGCTCCTCCTCCTCCTCATCCCCATCCTCCTCCTCCTCCTCTTTCCCAGGCTCGGCGGGGACAATTCCACCACCCAAATGTGCTCTGACCCCTCCCAAAATAAATCCAACCCCCTTAACCAACATTCCCGCGTCCCTCCTGGCACCGGGCTGCGGCCACCGCCTCCTCCCTGCCACAAACAGCCCGGCCCCAACTGCCGGCCGGGCCCGCGGAACTTATTAACACCTAGTCAAGATTAATCAAGCAGGGAAAGCTAAAGCAGGGCCCTAATTAGTTGCTGATGATAACTATATTTGTCATCCTCTCCCCAATTAGTCTACTGTACGTTTCGGAGTTTAATTGCACCTTGTTCTTCATTTAAATGTCATCATGTGCATATATTCTCCTCCTTCTTTAGCAAATTTGAGGAAAAATTTGACATTAAATATAGATTATCTTTAGATTTTCATAATTAACACAACTGAACTGCCTTGAGCCCAAATACATCTCCTTGTGCTATAAATCTGGCCTCTCTCTTGGGAGCAGGTGTTCCAGAGGGCTCTGGATGGGGGAGGCACCCCCTGGCACTGGTGGCACTGGGGCCATGGTCAGGACCCCCTCGAGGTCCCCCTCAGAAGGAAGGGATGGAGCAATCTCTGGGATTTTCTCTCTTTTGGGTTTCTTGCCCTGGTTCTCATGGCCAATAACATTTTTGGGAGTGGGTCAGGTGGTACCCAGGGGATGGGGAGGGTGAGGAGCCCATCCCTGTCCCCTGTGCCCTGTGCCCCATCCCTCTGGCAGCCCTGCCCCAGGCACTCCTCTGCCCCTCCCTCCCTCATCAGGGCCAGGACAGGGCACTGTGGCTGTCCCCAGGTCATTCCCAGATCCCCCTGATCCGGATTAGTGGATATTCAATATATGGATGGCCAAGAGAGCTCCAGGGAATGATCTGTGCCTCTGTTCCAGCGCCTTTAACCCCTCAGCTGCTGCCCACAGCTCCCCAGCAGGACTCTGTGCCACCCAGCAGAGCTGTCCCCAGGGCTGGGGACACCCAGCCACCTCACCCCCCTCACCCTATGCCTGCTGTGTGTCCACTCCCTGCGTGCCAGGGAAGCTCAGGGGCAGCAGACCCTGGGAATGGTGGATCCTGAGCCATTCCCTGCTGTCCCCAGGGAGCCTGGAGCCTCTCTCCTGACACACCTGGCACTCCCCAGGCCCTGCTGTGTCCCCCTGAGCCCCCAGCCCCCCTTGCCCACCTGGATGCAGCCCATGGGCACCCAGAGAGCTGCTGGTGGCCAACAGCTCTGCCCTCAGCACTGAAACAACCAGAGGAGGGGAGGGGAAGAGAACGAAGAATCTGTACAGTCCTACCTGTCCCTTAGGAAGAGAGTCAGCATATGGATCATCCCTCCCACCTATTTAAGAGCCAAAAAAGCCCCTCTGGTCTCTGATCTCCTCCCTGCTCCAGCGTGTCCAGCCCAGGGAATGCAGAGCTCGCTTCCCTGGAGGAGCTGCTGCCGTGTGAGAAAGGAAAAGTGGAGGGGAAAAGAATTTTAAAAAAAACCTCAAGGAGTAGCCAAAAAGCGTATTAGAAGCAAATCTGGAAAGGAATCAATGGGATGTAATTAGGTTTGATTTTCCTGCCCGTTTTGTGTGGCTGGGGTGGTGTGTGGAGTCCCCCCACGAGCACAGAGATAAACACAGAGAACAGGTGCTGGAGCACGAGCCCATGGCCACCAAAGCACGACAGCTCCATCACTGCTGGCAGGGGCACGGCAGCAGAGACGTGGAAACAGGGACAGGGAAGCACCAGGCATTTGCTAATTTGGTGTTTTACCTGCTGCCCCCTCCCTGTGCACAGGGAAGGGCATTGTCCCCAGAGCTTCCCCTCCTCCCCCTGCACTGAAGCCCTCCTGGGGCACCCAGGCAAGTCCTGCCTGGTGGAAATGTCCCTAAAACTCTGTGAGGGACTCCCATGTCCCCACAGCAGGGCTGCTCCTCCACCCCCCAAACCTTCCCCACCCTGCCCTGCACATCAGTGCCAGCTGGACATGTGCTGGGCACTGGGAAAAGAGGCCAGGGAACGCTGGTCCCAGTTCATCCTGCACCTCCACACAGCACCAGCTCCTGCCTTTGGAACTCCAGGGTTTAGTTCTCCTCCCCTGAACAGGAGTGAGCCACGAGGTGCTTGGAAAGCAAAGCCCAATCCCTGCCATGGGTTGGGATGCACACAGGGACTCTCGCTGTTATTCCTTAGGGAAACGAGGCAAACCTGAGGCAGGAATTGATAAACCCACACTGCTGGTGAACCCCAGCCCTTCCCACAGCCAGCAGTGAGAGAAAAAGCTGCTTTTACATTGTTATTCCACCTGTTTCCTAAGGAGCCTTCCCACAGCTGGAGAGCCCGGATCCACGTTTTTCAAGAGCATTTTCCAGCCAAAACCTGGGAAAGGGGCCCAGCCTGCAAGGAAGGAGGGTGAGGAGCACCCAGGGGTCTGTAGGGCCCAGTGGGAGCACTCACACAGAGCTCTGGGTGCCTCATGCACGTGCACACCCTGATATATTGATATATTTACGTGTTTATCCCTCCCTGCAGTTCTCACTGGTGAGTTTCCAGCCGTCTCTCCTCTCCCTCCGAAGTTGTTTGGGTTTTGTTTTCCCCTTTAACCTTGAAAATTAACCTAAAACACAGGGTGCTGTACACATGACTTGCTCAAATAAATTGCATCCTTAATTATGAACACCCTCGGCTCCGCTGTGCTCCAGGCCACGCTGCCCCGGCGGACACCCCCCTCCTGATGAGTGGTTATTGAACACGGGAACAACAATCAACACTAATTAAATACTCAGCTGTTGAGAGGAGACAATGTTTATCAAAAAATGCAAGAGGAGGGGAGCGCATCTTCTGTTTTCTATAATTAGTTAGCGCCAATCCCCAGGCGGTGTGGGAAATCGAACTCGGGGTTGTTCACAGCTGTGGGGCACTGGCAGACAAAGGCCAGCCCGGCCCCTGTCCCCGTGTGTCCCCCCGAGCCAGAGGCAGCGCAGCAGCCCCGGGGACTGGGACATCCCCGGGGGAGCAGCCGCTCCTGGGGCAGAGGCCCGCGGGAGGAGCTGGGGGCCTTCACCGTCCCTCGCACCCCGTCAGAAAGGAACCTCAGCAGCATCTTTTGAATGCAAATTTACACCTTTCCTGGAATCCTTCGGCGCTTTTCAGCCGGGGAAGGGTCGCGATGGGCCGTTCATATCCCTCTGTCTCAGGTTATTACCGGCTTAAGGATCCTCTCAGCAGCAGAGGACAAGAGTTAAAACTTCCCTGAAGGAGGGGAAATAAGGAGATTTCAGCCCAGTGATGGCTGGGGTTTGAATGCTGGAGCCTGGGACAGCTCCAGAGAAGCAAACGCCGGTTTCAGTTTGTCCATGAATGAAGAACAGGAGGAAAACCCCCTCTCCATCACACTCCACATTCCAACATCCATCCCAGCACTGCGAGCGTCCCTGTCCCGTCCATCCGCACCAAGATCCCCCCTTCCCGCACGGACAAGCCTCGGGGTGAAACCAGGGTTGCTAAAACCAACCTCAGGCCACGCTCCGGGGTTACTCCCTGCCCTGCCCCGGGGTTACTCCGTGCCCTGCCCCGGGGGAAGAGAAAGGGAAGGGGAAGGGAAAGGGAAAGGGAAAGGGAAAGGGAAAGGGAAAGGGAAAGGGAAAGGGAAGGGAAGGGAAGGGAAGGGAAGGGAAGGGAAGGGAAGGGCCGAACTCATTTCTCCTCCTCCCCCTCCCAGAGCCAGCCCCAGGCGCGGGGGCATTCAGTGC